>CAWUFW010014891.1:0-390410 GCA_963921515.1 Calotriton arnoldi
GGCTGCGTTGCAGAGACGTGTAGAGAGGCCACACCCCTTTTACACCTCTCTGCAACGCAGCTCTGTGGCGCTTCTGGATGTACCTGTTGGGCTGGTTGGCCCCAGGGACCCTCAGGATTGAAGGGGATTTAATTCCCCATCTTAAAACGCGCCACGGGGCCTGTTTGCACACATGTCACCTGAAGCCCCGCCCTCCCTTCACCACTATGCAAACGCGCCCGTGGCACGTTTTAAGTTGGGGGATTAAGTCCCCTTGAATCCTGAGGGTCCCCGGAGTCCAACTAGCCCACCATATACCTCCAAAAAGCGCCACAGAGCTGCGTTGCAGAGAGGTGTAAAAAGGGGCGTGGCCTCTGTACACCTCTCTGCAAGGCAGCTCCCTGGCGCATACTGGAGGTACCTGGTGGGCTGGTTGGCTCCCAGGGACCCCCAGTATTCAAGGGGAATCGTCCCCCTCTGCAAACGCGCCAGGGGGCGCGTTTGCAGAGTGGTGAAGGAAGGGGGCGGGGCCTGCGGGCCCGATCGTTTTTAATTTTTTTTTTTTTTTCTCCCCTGAAGGGGGGCTGTGTGGCCCCCCTTCCTTTTTTCTTTTTTTGGGCCCTGGGGACCCCATCCCCCAGGGCCTTACCCCTTTTTTAAAATTACCTTTAAAAAAAAAAAAAAACGGGAAGGGGGCCGCGTGGCCCCCCTTCCCTTGGCCTGTATTGGCCCCGGGGACCCCATCCCCCGGGGCATGGCCTCTATATTTTTTTTTTTGAGGGGGGCAGCGTGGCCCCCCTCCTCTGGCCATTTTAAGGCCCCGGGGACCCCATCCCCCGGGGCCGGCCTTTCCTTTTTTTAAAATTTATTTTTTGCTCTTTTTTGGGGAGGGGGGCCGCGTGGCCCCCTCCCGGAGCCACTACTTGCCCCGGGGACCCCATCCCCCGGGGCTGGCCCTCTCCGTTGGGGACTGTGGGGGGTCCCCAATCCCCCCACAGTCCCGCCGGCTCCCACGTCCCTTGGGAGCCGGCATTGTCATGTCCACATGGGGAGCAGCTGACATGCTGCTCCCCATGTGGAAAAGCAATACGCTTTGGATATTGGAAGAGAGAGCAGGTTTCCCTGCTCTCTCTTCCAATATCCAAAGCAGTTTCTATGGCAGGACGGGAGCCGCGAGGCTCCGTCCTGCCATAGCAACTACAGTGTCCCGGGGGTAGGCACCCCGGGACACTGCAGGAGCCGGCCCTGGGGGTGTGGTGGTCCCCAGGGCCATCAAGGCTCCAGGAGGGGGGCCGCGCGGCCCCTCCCTACATCAGCACAGCCCGGGGAGGTGGTGGTCCCCGGGGCTTCGGGGGTCCAAAACGGACCCCCATTTTAATTTGTTAGTGCCCCGGGAGGTGGCGGTCCCAGGGGCGTGTGGGGGGCTGGAGCCCCCCCACACAGGTTGTTTAATTTTTTTAAAAAAGCCCGGGGAGGTGGTGGTCCCCGGGGCTGCGGGAGGGCTCAGAGCCCTCCCGCACCATTTTAAAAGAAAGCCCCGGGGGTGGCGGTCCCCGGGGCTTGGGGGCACTTGAGGCCCCCATACATAAAATAAACCCCCCCAGCATGCCCCCGGGACTTGGGCCACCCGGGGGCAAATACATATCGAGCGCGGGAGACCGCGCTTTGATTTTTTTCGGCAGGATTCGCGCACCCTGAGCGCATCCTGCCGATTTTCTTTTAAAAAAATGCTTTTTACCCAGGGGGTCCTTGTGGGACCCCCTGAGCAGGCCTAGGGGGTTAGGGTGTTTCTACCCTGCCCCCTTTGTGCGTTTTGCACACTTGTTTCTTTTTTCTCGGCGGGATACGCGCACCCTAAGCGCATCCCGCCGATTTAAAAAATATATATATTTTTTCTGCCCAGGGGTCCTTGTGGGACCCCCTGAGCAGACCTAGGGGTCAGGGTGTTTCTACCCTGCCCCCTTTTGCGCTTTGCGCACTTGTTTCTGTCCCTCGGTTCTAGCCGAGGGACAAAATGGCTGCCAACACTTCCTGAATCGGAATGTTGACAGCCAGCTGACAGCCAATTAGCATGCAGCTCGTGATCGGGACGGTGCGCGCAGGGTGCGCTGAGGGTCACGCGTATCCGACGCGCCCATAGATATATATGTACTTTTACTTTTGATTTTCTCAGGAACTACTGAACGGATTTACACCATTTAAGCAAAAGGCACCAGTCTGAACCAAGGACTACCTCTTTGCCAAATTTGGTGTAATTCCGTTCAGCAGTTCGGGCTGTAGCTGCGACTAAAGGTTCCTATGGAAAAATGAATGGGGAAAACGCGTTTTGGGACCCCCTTTTTCTCGGCCCCGCTTCACGTATCACCCCGAGACTTTCAGGGTAGGAGCGGAGCGGAGCGCCTCAACAAGTTGGAAACTTTCACGAAGATTCGTCAACCGGCGCCAACGTTATTTCAAATAGAATGTCGCGGATTTCCTATGGATAATAGGTTGTAACTATAACTATCTACTGGCGACCGCCAGTAGATAATATATATATATATATATATTCCCAAACGATGACCTTTTCCCAAGTCAAATTCAAATTCAAAAAAGCTTTATTCGATTTTTAGTACAAAAAAATCATAAAAGCTTACATACAAATTAATACGAATCATTAAAAAAATGGCCATACTTAAAAAACATCCAAATTACATTATACACATAGAATTTTTTTTAAAACTTTATCTAAAATCTATTTAGACTAAAAACATCTAGCATCAACAATTTAATTTCCAGTTCATTTAAGTATCCTAACTATTTAATATCATGATTTCATTACAACAACCTTACATGTAATTAATAATTTATTAAGACAAAGAATATAAGTCTCACCAGAAAAGTTCCTAGCAAGGTCCAATCTCAATTCGTTTTCTATAATGAATCATGCTCTTCAGAAATGATGCAATATTATTAGTGACTATCTCGTTATCTAAATACTGAAGAGCAATGAACGCTGGGCGGCACTGCCTCAATCCCCATATTTTTAATATTGGTTTAATCCATCTTTTCCTTAATGCCAGATAAAATTTGCAGAATAGTACGACATGTATAGTCGATTGTGGTGACACCCCATCACAGGGGCAATTTGGTAAATTTAATGACCAGTCATTAATCATCGGAAAACTGACCAAGCGGTGAAATACACTCAGTCTAAATCGTATAAGTACAAATCTGTCGTAACTGCGTGGACTAAAAAGCAAATATGGCTGGATGAAAGGGGAAATACATATCTGTTGGTTCAATTGGACGGTTGTTTTTACTGCCTCACTAGTGAATCTAATTACTTCCAGGTGATGCATACACCGTTTTTTAAAATCACTTTTTGAAATTTTACTCATTGTCTGGGGATTTATATAAAATTCTGGTTCTCCTATATCATTCATGAATTTCTTTATATATCTTAACCATCTTATCTCTATAGTATGTTCCAAATTTAGGCTGTCCCGTAGTACAAACTGGTTGAAAGAGGATTTTTGTGAGGTCCAGATCCTGTGCCACAACATGACTGGTTGCATCTTTATAGTATCTGAAATGAATGGCAAACCAAGTTCCGTGTGGCAGATAAAAGTAGATGTTGTTTTCGGGACTGCTAAAAGATACCTTAAAAGGCGTTCTCCACTTTCTGTATGTCGGTGACCTCACAATAACCCCAAATCCCTGCCCCATAAATAGCTGAGGTTATACACTTTGCCTTGTAAATTTTTATTAATTCGTTTGGGGGCCTCTTGCCCAATTTTTGTGCAAACTTAACAAGTGCTGTTGTAGTTCTCATAAACAAAAGCTTTCTAGTAGAAACGGCTTGACGCCATGAGCCTTTATCATCAAATAAAATTCCTAAGTAGGGGTAAGTGGGGGTTGTCATCAATTTCTTATTATTTAAAAAGATATCTTTCTGCTTTTTGCCTCCCTTTCCACAATTCATCAGATAGGTTTTAGAAGCATTAATTTTAAGATCCAGATTTTCCATGAAACCATTATAAGAATTAAGTGCTCTTTGTAGAGCTAATGGGGTCCTAGCCATTATGACGGCATCATCCGCGTATAATAACACGGGAATCGGTCGTTTTTCCAGCTGGGGAAATCCTGGCCCCCTTCCAACATCGCTTTTTCCAGGCCATTGGTATATAATGTGAAGAGAAAGGGTGCCAGGACACAGCCCTGTCTTACCCCTCTCTCCACCGGAAAAAGCTCCGTACACTCTCCATTAGATCCATAACGAACTCGGGCTTTTGCGTCCGAGTAAAGAGCTTTTAAAAAATGAATTATTGAGACCTCGACCCCCATTAATTCTAAGATTCTCCATAATTTCTTATGCGATACACAATCAAAGGCGGCGGAAAGATCGACAAACGCCAGATAGATTTTCCCTTCTTTGCTTTTGTGTATTTCTCAATTACAATGGATAAATTTAGGCCCTGATCAATGGTACTCAAACCCTCCCTGAATCCGAACTGCAGATCTGATAGGATATTATTATCCCCTGCCCATTGTTGTAGGCGGTTTAGAATTATTCTGCCCGCTACCTTCCCTAATGAATCTAATAGAGAGATGGGTCGGTAGCATGCTGGATCCTGTCTGTCCCCTTTCTTATAAATTGGTACCATGATCGATTCGGTCCATGTTTCAATTATCCCTTTTGCACTAGCAGCATTTAGCACACATGTCAATAGTGGAGCCCAGAGTTCGATGTTATGTTTATAGATATCTACGGGGACCCCATCAGGCCCTGGGGCCTTGCTGCCCTTGCTAGCTTGTAGAGCTGATTGAACTTCTTTTAAGGTGAAGAGGACTTCCAATGGATAATTTATTGGATGTGGGTTTGATCTAAGGGAACCATCTTGATCTCCATCACAATCCCCATTGAGGCGAAAGATGGTTGAGAAGTGGTTCACCCACTGTGTTTCATCGATTGCTACTTCGATCGAGGGTATTACTTCTGAACACAGGAATGGAGATCTTACCGCACGCCAAAATGCGCAACTATCTTTATTAAGGCTTGCGTTATGCAGGTCTACCCAAGATTTTTCTTTTATTTCTAATTTCCGCATTTTAACTGCGCGGGTGTATGCCTTCCTGCACTGCTTTATTTCGTCCATATCCCTTTCCTTCTTATGTAGTGCTCTTTTTAAATCCGAGTGCGCTTTAGTGCAATCTGAGCCAAACCACCCCTTTTTACCCCTAGCCCCATGTTTTATCTCAATTTTCAGGGAATTTTTTATTGCTACGGTAATCTGAGCAAAACCACTGAGGACCTCCTCCTGACTTATAGTTTCATTTAAACAATTCATTATAGAGTCTAGCGTTTTCGTAACCACCAGATTTGTTATTTTTCCAGGATCAACCTTTTCCCACTTTAAGGAATAACCATTCCTTTTATCCATAAGTAATTTTGGGGCCATCAGCATCCTATCATTATGTGAATTTTGCGTTGTCATTTTGAGAAATATTTTCAGACTCAGAGGGAAATGGTCACTAATAGATATCTTATGTACTTTAAAGCCTCTCACACGATGGGAATAACAATTCGAGAATAAGATAAAATCGATAATGGAACTAAAGCCTCTGCCATTAAAAGTCTGTGTAAACGGGACGGAAGGAGTCCTAAGGATATTGACAAAACCTAAATCTAGCAAAAAAAGAATCTCATTTAGTGCGTTTCCCACTGCATTATGTGGGAAATGGAAGAGGTTCCTATCTTCCTCGTCCATTAAACCACATACTACATCTTTATTAAGTGAACATAAAGTAATATTAAAATCCCCACCCCAGACAAACATCGTATTCTCCAGATTGGAATTCTGAATTTTCTGCAATGTATATCTTAGCTGCTTCAATATATCCACCACTTTTTCCTTAGCAGCATTGTTATAAAAATTCACTAAGGTCGTTGTGTTACCTTTAGCCAATTTCAGAGTAATAATTTGGTAGTTAGGTTCTGAGGCTATAAACAGAATTTCCTTTATTGATAGCATATTTGAAATATAAATCGATAGACCGCCCTTAGGCCTCCCCTGAATTGATGGTATAGCAGGTGTATGGTATGTTTTGTAACCTACTATGTGCAATTCCTTTACAGACCATGTCTCTTGCAGACAGAAAATTTCAAATGTTCTTATAAAATCTAAAAAGAGATGATTCATTAACTTGGAGGCTAAACCCGCTATATTCCAGAAAAGAATTTCCCTTATACCAACCTTCGTTGATGAAGCCCTACACAATATACTGGGTAAATTAGCAGACACACTGACCTTTTCAGGTTCACAATCTATACCCTGACTGTTGATAATGGGAGTACTAGGTATAGAACTACTGTTTGATTCGACTACGCGTTTTTCACTTATTTTTTCGACATCCGCCGAACATGAGTCATCTAATCTCAGTTCTACTTGCCCCAGTTTATCAGGTACCTGTTTATTCCTCCCTGAGATCTGAGGGTTAGAAACCATCGGTATTACTAGATGGCCCAGTCAATCTATTTCCTCCAAGGATGGAAGGATGGCAAAGCGATTTTCCACCGATATGCTATATACAGACTGTATATTATCCTCATTATGTGTCGCTTGATTAAAATTACCCGTAGTTGTGCTAGGGCGACTTCTCATTGAGACAGGATATGGCTGGTAAAAGAAGCTAAGCGGTAGAATAATAATTCCTCCCCCTGCCGTATTACTAATCCTCCCCACTGTCAGTATCTTTTCCACAAGCTGGGGAGTACAAAACGTCAACACCACACAATCTCCTGGTAGACTTTTCCTATCATTACCTACCCATCTCACCCTACGTGCCATTTTAAATTCCCTGAAAAGTTGTACCGTGGGCCCTGCTCTCAAGCCTAACCAGTGCAGTGATTTGTTTCTTAACGTTTCCCATGACTCCGTCTCCTGTTTCCCCAACCTGGGTACGTTCGCCAGTACTACTGTGTACGGTATACAGGCAGGGGGCAAATCTAAGGTGGGGGGTTCAAAGAGGTTAATCTTTCCATCATGTGGCCTGTTTGTTTGATCCCGGGGAAGTACGTTATGCTGTTTAGGGAGGATAGGGCCTTCCTTTGCAGTCACAGTTAATTCCTTTTGCAGAGAAGCAGGGTTGTGTGGAGGGTTATTGGTTTTATTCAAACATAAAGAGCGCGGCGGTTTAGTCTTAAGTTCATTCTGATTCCTCCGCTGAGTTGTAGCTATTTCCTCACTTAATTGCTCTGGAACTTTGAGAGGATCTAGGGAACTAATTACTTCAGCGTTACCTTTTAATCTATGTGCCATCTTAGCTTGACTATCTTCCTTTATCCCACCCGCAGTTTTTTGAATTAACACCTCCACCTGACTCAGCCTTTCCTCTATACTCGAGAAGGAACCCCTCAGGAAAAGTTCTAAATTTTGTATTAAATCTATCAGCGTGACCAGCTCCTCTTTATGAGTTTTGGTTTTGGGCCTCGGACCTTGCTCTTGAGTTTTTCTTACTGTGGCCTTTTTTGCCCCGAACACTCTTTTCCCAGATTTATCTATAGTAACCTTATTAGACCCATTTTTTAAAAAAATTTCCTCCCCCTGCCTATTTTATTTTCCAATTTATTATTTATCTTCTTTTTCCTCTTTTGCGGGGGTTGAGTGAAAGAATCTGGATCGCTTTGTATGGTTTCAATATCAGTTACTGCCACAAGGATGCAGCCATTCTGGGTTGGAACCGCCTGAGTTTCATCTCCTTGTTCAATCCTATTATTTGGAGTTGCCGATACAATTGGCACACCATTTGCTATTGACTGCTCCACCGTAGTTATTTGTTTCTCTATGGCCCCCATTGCCCCTGTCAGATAGCTCAGAAGCGTTTGATTTTTAGGTACTTTTACGTCTTTCCCCTTTTTAGTATCATCTGAAATATGCTTTCTTTTCCCCATTATGTAAAATATACAATTAACTCCTCCGGTTGTAGATCATCAACACTATGCTCGTGGAATGAAAAGGCACGTATTAAATAAACAATTGTTACCGTATGTCCAGAGTCTTATTCGAACATGGCCAAATCAGTCAAGGGACCAAGAGAGTAGGCCCAGCCCGGCCTCCTTCGGCCTCTGACGGGCACAGACGGGCCCGCCCTTTGCCCGGGCTTAGCCCGCGCGCGTCCCGCGCTGCGTTAGCCCTCCCGCAGTTTTGAGCGCTTCCAGGCGCTAGATGGTGACGCGGTGGGCGGGCGTGAGCCGCAGAGCAAGCTGGATGTTGCGGTCCTCCTGGACCGAGCGGGAGAACTGAAGCTTTGGAGTGGCAGGAGCAGAACCCGCACTGCGGTAGCCCTCCCGCAGTTTTGAGCGCTTCCAGGCGCTAGATGGTGACGCGGTGGGCGGGCGTGAGCCGCAGAGCAAGCTGGATGTTGCGGTCCTCCTGGACCGAGCGGGAGAACTGAAGCTTTGGAGTGGCAGGAGCAGAACCCGCACTGCGGTAGCCCTCCCGCAGTTTTGAGCGCTTCCAGGCGCTAGATGGTGACGCGGTGGGCGGGCGTGAGCCGCAGAGCAAGCTGGATGTTGCGGTCCTCCTGGACCGAGCGGGAGAACTGAAGCTTTGGAGTGGCAGGAGCAGAACCCGCACTGCGGTAGCCCTCCCGCAGTTTTGAGCGCTTCCAGGCGCTAGATGGTGACGCGGTGGGCGGGCGTGAGCCGCAGAGCAAGCTGGATGTTGCGGTCCTCCTGGACCGAGCGGGAGAACTGAAGCTTTGGAGTGGCAGGAGCAGAACCCGCACTGCGGTAGCCCTCCCGCAGTTTTGAGCGCTTCCAGGCGCTAGATGGTGACGCGGTGGGCGGGCGTGAGCCGCAGAGCAAGCTGGATGTTGCGGTCCTCCTGGACCGAGCGGGAGAACTGAAGCTTTGGAGTGGCAGGAGCAGAACCTGCACTGCGGTAGCCCTCCCGCAGTTTTGAGCGCTTCCAGGCGCTAGATGGTGACGCGGTGGGCGGGCGTGAGCCGCAGAGCAAGCTGGATGTTGCGGTCCTCCTGGACCGAGCGGGAGAACTGAAGCTTTGGAGTGGCAGGAGCAGAACCCCAAGTCACATAACGAGGCGCACACTGGTGGACAGTGATTCAAAATGTATTTCCCACTCAAACAAACAACCGACAGACGCGTTTCGGCTACACGCCTTTGTCAATGTCGGTAAAACAAACGAAAGTCACAATTTTTAAACATAAATATGAACATAGAGAAAAGAAAACGGTGCATATTGGGTCCTAATGGACATAGAAATGGGGTTTAGGACACATGGAACTCAATATATTTTCCACGGCAGACATTTTTGCATGGTCAAATTCATTACGGAGACATGATAGTGTTTCCCAGTGCAATATAATTAAGCCTTGTATAGGCATATATTTGATGGTACATGCATACTAGTTAATTCATGTTAAACTATCATTGTACACACTAAGAGAAACATAATTGATTTCTCATTATATACATTGTTAAATCAAGCGTCCGAGTTCAACAATTGCGCCCTGAATGGGCAAACCAGATCGGACTATATGATCTCCATAGATCACTTCTGTTATTTCATACATTTCCAAAACCTAAATTAACATGCAAAAGTGCCAAATTCATTACTTCCTTTTTATCCTACCAGCTTCCCTCATCATTTCCCTAGTGCCATTTTGGATACGTCACATAGTAAATCACTTTATCTCTTATGGAATATGAACCCACAGCTCTTCCTCATTGTTAAGGCCCCGGAGGTGAAAAAATAATAAAATATATATATATACAGTTTACAGATAAGATTTTCCTTGGATTTTAGTTTTATTTTCAAATGTAATTATATTTATTGTCACTTTGGAAGATAAGGGGTTAACACAAGGGCAGACATTTACATGTTCCTGGTCTGTATCATGGACGTTTCACATAGTCGGCACTAATGCCACGGGTGGTGAAACTAGGCCAAATTGGAGGACACGCCCCACAATACCACCGGGCCGTATAGATCTGGGCATTTCCCACTATCTAGGGAATGATATCTGCATCTTACACCAAGCAATTTGATAGTCACATATCGCATACACAGGTTGGACGGTCACAGGGGAGGGTCACTATGACAGTACCCATGAATGCCATCAAAACAATAAGATCGGGCAATGTGTCAGGTGGGCAAATGCCCACAATTAACGCCCAGCAGAATAAAAATTATTTAAAAATATTTACTTTTGTACAATACATTTTTGGCACGGTAACAACATTTTCTGCATGGAAATGGATCCAGCAGACATAATGGCGTAGCGAATCAGGGGTACACCCACAGACATACGCAAGTCAGAAATGTGACCACAAGATCCAGCATGCATCATTCTTACACGTTTGGATGCAGTATGATTAGAATTTTGGCACGCAATTTTAAGGACAAATGCCCAATCACTATGCCCGCTTGTCAACACACAGTCCATTCCAAATTGGATAATGGGATTTCCCTTATCGGATGGTGTAACAGTTTAAATCCATGTTGAAATGCAAATTTGCTAACTCCAAAATGGCGCTCATGAAATTGATGAAATGTTTCAATGTTTATGACAAGTCCGTTTTCTATGTGTATTGCAAACCAGGAAGTGTATGTAAAGCTTTGCTTTGCCAAATGTGACACCGTTGTGTGAACAAGCCCCTTGAGGGTGAAACGCGTCACGGCGGGTTTATGAGGTTAATAAACCCCCTTTGCTAACTTTGGATTACTGGTGTTTGTGTAAAGACCCGAGAGCGCGATTGCTGACGGCAAGAGGCATTCTTCTCTGGTGGCTATTGGAGGAGTTTTTTCGTAATCTCTGTGAAGGAGCAGCCGTTACAGCCCCCGGACAGCGGAAAAGCCCTGCCTTCGGAATTGTGATACGCAGTGAGTGTCGGAGGACGCGAGCAACGTTGTACAGTACACGGAGGTAAGGGCCTGCCTACGGACCGGTGAGGGAGTGTGCAGCAGGGACTGGTGCGGGCACTGTCTTCAAGCACCCTCCCAGGGTTAAGGAATTGTCCCATTGCAGCAGCACCATGTCCGCCGACGCGATTCGGAGCCGTGAGGCGGCGGCTGATGATGTTTTTAATGATTCACCAAGCACGGTGAAAATAATACAGGCGCTTGACAACGCAGCGCAACCAGCGACTAATAACATCAAAGATTTATTTAAAAATTGGAAAAGTGTATGAAATCCGAACAGGCTAAATGGTGGGAGAGTAAATCCCTGAACAGGTACCTGGAAGTAGGGAGGATACCGAGGGGGTTGAGAATCATGCTTGCCCCCAGTTACGAGAATCCAGACCCCCGTATGTTGACTGAATGGGCGGACTGCAATCTTGACTCTTCACGCAGACTCGTTACAATCTTGATAAAATATGCTGATAGTGATAAAGCAGCGTTGCAGCTAAAGATTGATGAACTTAATATGGAGATTGGAAAATCGGAAAATACAGCTGTAAGCCAGAAATATCGGGAGGAAATGACGAATCGCTTGCAGAGAGATGAAGATGTGATAAAGAGACGCAAGACCTATAAATTTCAGAGAGACAGGGTGGACTATGAGCAAGGTCGTGTGTTCACCTTTGCGAAGAGATATGATGCTGTAAAATTATCAAAATCTCCAGGGGCTCCAGTTGCATCATATCCTTGTGTAACTGGTGACTTGCAAGCATCTACGTCTACCTCTGATTTGAGCTCAGCGATTGACAGCAGCTCTGATAATGATCAGGCCTCAGGACAAGGTTTGGGGTTTACAAAACCTTCACTGGGCCAAGAGCTGAACTATCTTCGGATGGACAGAATACAAAACTTACGTCCACGTGGGCAAAATTCAACTACTCCCAAAGAAAGAAACGAGAAAACCAAAAAAGACGGGCAAGACGGCAGCACAGAAAACAGAAACAAACCAGGCAACAAAAAACCGGCGAACAAGAGATGGAACAGACGATAACTGATAAGATGGATTCACAAACAGTTATCAATCTAACAAAAACTCCATTGAGTGACGAAGAAAGAAAAATCTTGGCACTGGGGCTTTCTTCAGCCCGGTGAGAGACTTCGACTATGCACAAACAAGAATAGATATGTACAAATTTGTGCGCAAAATCAAATTACGCAAATATCACTTAACTCAAGAAGTACAAAATAGAGAGAAATCCATGCCTGAGGAAGCAAGTGCTAGCCCAACGCTGGTAGCTCGGGATGTGGCTTTATTGAGGGACTTGCAGCATTTATTGGACGAACAGAATATAACTCCAACTATGAATGAAGTCGGTCTTGATCAATCACAAATTGGGGCATCAATACAAACCAATGTTAGACCAAAATCATCGTTTTGTCCAATCATGCTCCGTGATAATGTGGATATTTTTCATGAAAAGGTAATCTATGAATTGAAAAAACTTTATTGTTCCACTATGAGGTCCCAAAAGAAGTATACAAAACATGATCGTATTTATTCCCAACTGATCAAGAAACTGCAAGGAGATGATAATATCATTATCAGACAGTCAGACAAGGGCGGCAACATGGTCATGTGGCCACGTGACTTATATATGGGTGAGGCGCTTTCTCAATTAAATGACAGGAACTGCTACAAAAGGAGTACTATACAAGCAGTCAAATGTGCATGGGGAGAATTCAACAATAAACTCTTCGCATGGAAATCTGCGGGTCTGTTAAGTGCACAAGAATTCAAATTTTTGAAAGAAGACTACCCCGTCATACTAGCTATTTATTTTATCCCCAAAATACATAAAAACATGGATAAACCGCCGGGAGGCCCATTATATCGGCCCAGGGGAGTCAATTAGAGAATACATCCAAATATGTGGACTTCTTCCTGCAGGAACATGTCAGGAAGCTCCCATCATATATTGAGGACACTGGGGACTTCCTGCGCAAAATACAGAATGTTAACTGGGAAGATGATTGTGTACTTATAGCGCTTGATGTTACCTCGCTGTACACCAGTATACATAATTGTGATGGTATCAAAGCAGTTGAATTCTATTTGAACACTAGATCTATGCAATATTATGCACATAACAGGATGTTATTAGCCATGATTTCCATATGTTTAGAGAATAATTTCTTTCTCTTCCTTAATCAGATTTTTCAGCAAGTCAGGGGTTGCCATGGGGGCTTGCTTTTCTCCCAGTTATGCCTGTTTGCACATGGGCATGTGGGAGGAGCGGGTCCTCATGGCAACACACAGTGAGACCCTGGCCAGTCATGTACTCTGCTGGCATAGATACATCGATGACTTGTTCTTTATTTGGAGGGGCAGTGAATGTGATGCGCGTGCATTTGTATTAGATCTCAATAACAACAACCTGAATCTGCAGTTTTCAGCGCAGATGAGTAAAACCAGCATAGTCTTCCTTGATGTAGAGATATATATTGCAAATAACAAACTAGAAACTCGACTCCACAGGAAGCCATCTGCAGGCAATACTGTGCTGCATGCTTCCAGTCATCATCCGGGCCATCTGATCAACAGCATCCCCTATGGGGAGATGTTGAGGATCAGAAGGATTTGCAGCACCGATCATTATTGCAGGCTAGCACAGAGAGACAGTAAGGAAAGGTTCTTAGCAAGGGGGTACCAAGAGGGAGTGGTTACGACAGCCATAAAAAAGGCAAACACATTACAGCGTTCGGCAGCATTAACATCGAAATCCAGGAAGGTGAATGATACTAATGAAGTTATGTCACAGCCAACTAGGTTAGTGTTGACATTTAACCGCCAACACAAAACCCTTCGCAAAATTGTGAACAAAAACTGGCCACTGGTACTTAATGACCCAGTACTAGGTAGTTGTCTGACAGCTACTCCAAGCATTTCCTATAGGAAGACCCGCTCCATGAGCAACGCTCTAGTAAAAAGCAGCCCCGAGGTTTCTTTGACTAAAAATTGGCTTGGTGGTAGGACAGGCTTTTATAAGTGTTCTACATGCAAAGCCTGTAAATATGGCCTTAACACTAAGTCATATACTACTCCATTTAAACCAAAACCAGTTGCCATTACAAAATCCCTCAACTGCAAAACTGAATTTGCAGTATACATGCTGGAGTGTCCATGTGGCCTGCGCTATGTGGGAAGTACTAAGCTGCAGGTCCACAAACGGATACTCCAGCACATGAGGGCCATAAAAAACAATGACTCCGCTTATCCAGTGGCAAGACATTTCCAGGAACATCATGGCAGCAACGTACAATATTTGAAGTACTTTGCTGTGGACACTGTCTTGCCTCTTAGAAGGGGTGGCAACCGAGAATACCTCCTTAGGAAACTAGAAACAAAATATATCTTGGAGCTCAATTGCAAAACACTGTATGGCCTGAACATTAGTGAGGATTTTTTCACCTGCTTATGAATTACCCTGCTCTCACATCAAGCATTTTTTAAGCTGGCATCAGTACCGCTTCACTGACATTAGTATTATACATTTTTATATTATCTTTTTAATACAATTTCACAATTCTTTGAATGACGGACGTGATTCAAAGAGGGTTAGAGCACTTTTTATCTCTTAGCACTAGCACTTTTAGCATTCTTGTAAGGTCATTTATGGTTATTGGCCCACTGGGGCAGGAGTTTAGAACCTAGGATTTCCAACTAACAGAGCATGTGTGCAATTCAGTTTTTTAAGTATAACTGGGGCAAACAAGAATAGATGTACTATTATACAATCACGTGGTTTTAAGACAGATTTTTTTAGATAGGTTTTGATTGCCTCTAAATAATAAGAAATTTTTATATATTTATATATGATCTTTTTTTATGTCATTTTTACCAGTGGTTTTAGTACTGTTTGTATAATAATATCTTAACCGAATAATTTGTCTATTTAGTCTTGTCATGTATTTTTTATATATCTTAAATATTTGACTTTATGACTATTTATAATGTTTGCTTATTTTGCACATATCTATTGTATTTCCCACAGTGGGGATTAATTTTCAAATGTTCTAAGTCACTAGGTTCAGCATTACCAAATTGTACCTTCTATGTCTATTATGCTTTTTTCACGTGAGATTGATTGCACTGTCATTTTAAAAATGAAAAAATGGTTCCGAAACGCGTCATGTGATCAAGGCCTCGGAGGAGGCTGAAACGCGTAATGGCGGAGGTGCGGGCATTCCTGAAATAAACCCGTTTTGCACTAAATCTGGGTCTGCTTTCTCGTCCTTGGAGAGGTTTCTGGTGGCATGGAGTGTTGTGGATATATATATATATATATATATATATATATAAGCACATAGCACCCTGTCCTATTTTTACCTACACCCTATCTTAAAGGTGACTTATGTTGTATGTTGTAGAAGAGTAGTTTAAGACCTGACAAAAGGTTTTACATGCCAAGTCAGCATGGGAGTAAAAGTGCACACACAGGCTTTGCAGTAGCAGGCCCGACTCATGTGTAAACAACTACTTGCCTGGATGGCTGAATGGTTGTGTCAGTACTTGAGAACATATCAGAATGAGTATATCAATCCCTGTATGGGTGTGTGAGTGTTTCTGTAAGTAACTATATTAATATAACTGTATGGGTATGAAAATCTGGATAGAAGTGGCTATATGGATAGCTTGCTGGCTGTGTTGGTTAGTGTTGTGGTATGAAACTGTATGTGCAACCAGCTCTGATTCTGCTAGATATATAAGTGCTTTGTGAGTATGTGAGGGCATGTTTAAATGCCCATGTCCCTGTCTGATTGGATGTGTGAGTGTCTCTATGCTTTTGAAAATACATATGTGAGTTACAATACAGGTGAGAAACTGCATGTATAACTGAAACGTTAAACTATATGTGTGTTTGTAAGATTACAGGAACATTATAGTTAGGCTCAGATTTCACTCATACAAAACCATAGAAATTCAGCAGTTATCGCCCCCGTAATGCACTGCTTATGACCCCACAAATTACATCACTCATGACATGGTCGGTGACATCACTGATGACATCTCAAATGAGATCACTGATGACATCATCCAGTGAGTGCAAGTGTTTTCTAAGAATTTATGAGTGTTTAACATATATACTAAACTACTACAAAAGCCTAGTTAGGATAGTAGGTGTACTACAAATGAGTGATACTACTTATTTTTTTTAACTTTCTTTTCATTAAACAGTTGCTTCAGACACAATTCAGTACAATACATGGATAAGATGAAGCATAGTAGGCTCTGAGTCAAAGAGTACACACTTAATCCATCTACAGTTTTATATACAACCAGTGCTCATGGTTTTCCGGATCTTCCTTTTGTAGCTCAGCCCCGCAACCCCCTTCCCTTCCCCTCCCCATGTGTCCCTCCCTGTGTTAGCTCCTATAATTCCTCCAGGTGTCCCAGATCTTTTCCCACTTATGGGGACAACCCCTCCCTTGATAGATGTTTTTATCTGCCTGTTGGCACCAGTCTAAATCTCTTTTCCAATCTCCAATCTTTGGAGCCCCAACAGCTCCCCATGCTCACACAATATTTCTCTTTGCCACACCATCTGCAAGCCTAAGCCATATTTTTGCATATTTTGCCCAGGCTATTTCTCCAGTTACTCCCAGTATATGCCATCGTGCGTCAACCGGGACCTGTAGGCCCACTACTGTCATCATCACTTGGGCAATACCTCTCCAGTATTGTTGAATTTTGGGACAGGACCATAGAATGTAGAAGAATGGGCCTGTCTCCCCACACCCTCTGACACATATGTCCGAGTCTCAACAACCCATGCAATGTTGCAATGTCCTAGGGACATATGGTCGGTGCAAGATCCGAAGTTGAATCAATCGGAACAGTGCCCGAATAGCGATTTCTCTGGGGTTCTGTATGGCTTCCTCCTAATTGTCATCCTCCAAGAGCCCTACATCTGATTCCTATGCCATCCTTGTGGGGCCTAAACAATCTGGGGAGTTGTTCATGATTTTCCTATATGTTAGGGAGATAGCTTTGTCGATCATTGGGTCGAGTAATAGTCTGTCTTCTAGCAGGGAATATTCAGGCAACAATTCCCCCTCTGTAACATGGCATCTGAGGTCATGTCTCAGTTGGAGGTTTCGAAAATATTTCCCCCTCCTCATCTGGTATTCCCCCTGCAATTTTCCAAAATCGACCAGAGCACAACCGTGTCAGACATCTCCCAAATTCTCTATCCCAATGAGCTCCCACTTCTTAAATCCTCGCAGGCTCAGAACCTCACACAGCAGATCGCAGTCCCAGAGTGGGATTTGCTCAGTCAGCCTCACATTCCACCCTAAGAATTTCGTGGCTTTCTTCCACGCCCAAACTGCTGTCTGTGTATGCATAGGGAGCGACTTTTCACGATTCGTACTGTAAAGCACGATCGGGTAACCTCCTTTTCCCATTGCTACGTGGTCCACTCGGTACGCGGGCTCAGAGCTTTGAGCGAAAACCCAGTCATTGATATTAATGAGGTGAGAAGCAAAATAGTAGTTCCTAATGTTCGGGACCGCCAGACCACCCTCGTATACCCGCTGCTGCAGTTTGCATAGCGCAATGCGTGGGCTGCCACCTCCCCACAACAGAGCACGTTGCTCTGCCTCAATCGCCCGGAAGAGAGCCTCCGGTATCTGGTACAGGGTATTTTGCAGTACATATACCAGGTGTGGGAGAGCCATCATTTTGAACAAGACTGCCCTGCCCATGATGGACACCGGCAGGTGCCGCCAGTGGGCCACATCCTCCCGTAACCTCTCTAACTGAGCGATCACATTTCATTTCAGAAAGTCTACTTTCTATTTAGTGATGCAGATACCTAAATAATTGACCTCTTCTTTCTTTGTGGACCAAGGATGCACATGCCGACATCAGGGAGGGTACCTCACCGGTCAGAGAGAAAACGAAGGACTTATCCCAGTTTATCCATTAGTCTGAGTAACTACCGAACAACTGGAAGATGTGAATAAGTCTGTGAAATGTGTGCCTGAGTTTATGTGCATAAAGCAGGATATCACTGTGTAGAGGGATATGCCCTCCTCCCAGCCACCCCCTACATGAATGCCATGCACAAGCGGGTACCTCTGCACCCAGCTAGATTGGCCTGGATACCAACCCATTTACCCAGACCCTTGCCAGTGGAGCACTATATAAGAGCTTGACCAAGGCGCAAAATTGCGACCCGAACCTCAGTCTAGACAGAACCGCAGAGAGATATGGCCATTCAATACTATCGGATGCCATTTGCGCGTCGGGCGACACCAACGTTGCTGCTTCGTTCGGTTGACTTGTTACCATGTGCATAACTCCATATAGGCATTCAAGATTGAGCCTGGTGCTTCTATGCGGCATGAATGCTGACTGATCAGGGTGGATAACCAAGGATATCACCGGGCCTAGCCAGTGGGCCAACACCTTCGCCAGTACCATAACCTCAAAGTTGAGTAGGGAAATGGGTCTATACGAGCTGCACAGCTCGGGAGGCTTCCCTTTTTTTGGAATAACTACAATAGTTGCCAACCTCAAGTCTGTTGGCAGCTGACCATCCGCCTTTGCAGTGAGAAACATATTGAGCATGTGTTGGGCCATGCTCTCTGCCACACACTTAGATAGCTCAGCAGGGATCCCGTTCGGGCCCGCTGCCTTCCCAGACTGCAGGTCCCTAATGGCCCGACTACTTCTTCTTTTGTCAGATCACAGTCAAGTGCCTCCTCGTCTTCCGCCAAGATTACTGGCAGATGAATCTCCCTAAGCAGTTCGACACTGTCTTCACCCGACCTCCCAGAGACCGATCGATATCATTCTTTATAGTATGTTGCGAAGGGCCACGCTATTTCAGCGCTTGACCTCTGCGGGGGCCATCGGGAGTTCGCAGCTCTGGGACCCAGTTTCGACTTCTGTCTCTATTTTGCAACCATGCTATCAATTTATTAGCTTTATCGCAGAGGTTGTATACCCATCTCTACACGGCTACCGCGTGCGGTCGGGCCGCACTTTCTTCTAGATCTTTGAGTTCTCTTTGTTTGAGACTCAACCTATGTTTCAGAGTTGTGTCAGTTTTCTCTTCTGCCCCCAGCTCAGCGTCCATATCTGCTATTTCTTGTTCCAGTGTCTCACACCGTGAGTGCCGTTCCTTTTGCTTGGCCCCGGCCGCCGCCTGTACAAATCCCCATGTTTCAACTTTATACGCTTGCCAGAGAGTGCAATGTGAGTCTACTGAGCCTGTATTCTCAGCAAAATATTGTTGCGTACGTTCCCTGAACTGGTCTCAGAACTCGTGGTCTTTAAAGAAACAGGGGTCCATACGTGGTGGTAAGGTGTAGTCTCGAGTAGGGCCCTGAAGGAGCACTTCAACTGGGAAGTGATCTGATATGCCCCTTACCCTGTGCCGTGCCTCACGGAAACGTCCCGGGTGTGTAGTTTGTGTGTAGATATAATCCAGCCGAGATCCACTACCATGTGCCACCGAGATGTGTGTATAGTGCCTCGCTCCCCCGCAAAGACTCTCAGTGGCTGCTGTCCTATTGATCAGGGGGATGAAGTGTCTCTGTCTAATTTTACTGACATAGTAGCATTCATATCCCCCCCAATATAAGGGTGCCTCTGGGTATTTCTAACATCAGTTTGCTAATTTCTGGGAAAGTCTTCACATGCAGTCTGAGCGGCATATAAATGGAGCAGATGTTAAGGGTCTGACCCTCCCATAACCCAGTTATCACCACAGATCTACCCAGCGGATCATACCATGTACGCTGTGGCAATAGGGGGACTGTATTTTTAACTAATATTGCGGTTCCTGTAGGGCATGACGTGAACCCTGCATGTGCCAACAGAGTATATCCGAATCAATTAAGTGCTAGGTAGTTGTTACCCTTCAAATGTGTCTCCTGGAGGAGCACTAAGTCAGGGGATTGCCTGTGTAAGTATTGTAGTACCATGGTGGGCTTGATTTGATCTCTCAGGTCATTGACATTCCACGTCATGACCTTCATTACTGTTGTGCACTGTGGTGTCATGATAATAATGGGTTAGAATGTCTCCCTTCCAATTTCCACCCCTGGGGCCCCCCTCCTCCCCACCACCAGCCCATGGCCATGACTCACCTATGCAAGTATTAGTGTCTCTGAAGCTAAATCAGAATAGGTCTCTAACTTATAAAACACACAACAATTTGGACCCATGCCCATATAATGCTCCCCCTCCCTGCTACCCTGTACTGTAGGTTTAAAACTACCCACATCCCCAATTTGCAGAGCGCCCGTCGCCCAAATAAACAGTCAATGTGTGATGGGGTCGGCTAGCACCGCTTTCTATGAGCCGGCGTCGGCCCTCCGGCCACCCGCTTCCTTCAATGTTTTAATGTTCAATGCATATCTGTCTCTTTAAGGCTATACGGCCCCAGAACTTACAGTGTAACCGAGAGTGTAAATTTCTGCTGCTGTCTGCCTTGCGCAGCATTCTCATTCCGCTCCAGTTTTTATACTGTACCTAGTCTGTATCAAGTTTGTCCTCTGTCAGGAACGAGGCTGAGTGTTACAGCGCCCCCGTCCTACTCATCCGGTCGGGGTCACCGAGTTTTAGTTATGGGACAGTCTCTCATCCGCTTCTTTGTCCCGTGGACCACTGGAGGCCCCCCGCTCTGGTTCCGGTGTCTTTGTTGATCTTGCCCTGACTCGTGATCCTGCCTGTTCACCCGTCCTCCTTCGAGCCAGTCCCACACCTCCTTGGGCTTTGTGAAGTATCGTGACTTGCCGTTATCCAGCACTCGGAGCTTTGCAGGAAAGAGCATCATATATTTGAGTCCCTCTTCCCTGAAAGTCTGGGAAAAACCGGATGACAGTGTTCTCGTAGGGGAGGTCCCCCTTGGTCCGTGCGGATGGCATTCCGATCTCTATAATTCAAAATCTTGGCTATGATTGTTCTAGGTTGGGCTCCGGGCTGCGGATGAGGTACCGGAGCTCTGTGCGCTCTTTCAATAGTGAAAAAGTTTGATAATCGTTTTGGCTTCAGATGATTCAGTATGAGGTCTTCTAGGAAAAGGTCCATGTTTGGCCCCTCAGCTCCCTCCGGAACCCCCACTACTCTTATATTATTTCTGCTGGTCCTTCCCTCCTGATCCTTTAGTTTCACAGCCATAAGTTTATGCTGTTGGGCCAGCTGCTGTACCCGACCTTCCAAATTGCGGGTAGTTTTCTGGAGCTCAGAAATGTTTGTTTCTGCTGTGGAGACTCTCTCGGAGGTCTTATTCATGTCCGCTTGGATAAGATTAATTTCTATGGTGACTTTGTCTATTTTTGTTTCGAGGGTCGTTCCAAGCTCCTGGATGGTTGCCATTATGGCACCGAGCGAGGGCTCTGACCCCCATCCTGACCTCCCCGTCGCACCTTCCTCTGAGGTCATCTGCTGTGGCACAGCATACTTGTCCAACTTTTTGGATTGTATGGGGGGGCTCCCTTCGGCTGCATTTTGGAGGGTTTGGTGGTGTGCTCTGTGGCCTCCAGGTCTACACTTCATGCAACACGCTTGATCACAGATGCAGACCTTCGACTCTTGGGCTAGGCCTCGGCTACAACCATGCTTTTTTATCTCGATTGTTAGGGGTCAACAATGCCGGATGGGGTGTCTCTGGGCGGCTTCGCGTCGGTTCAAAGGTTCCAGTGGCTACAGCCCCAAAGATCCATCCGATGTTGCCGTCCCCAGCCGGGCCAACAGGCCGTCACCACCTACTTCGTATTCCGGGATCCATGTGCCAGTACCACACCGACCCACTCTGATAATGCCAGTGTGCTTCCCAAGTTTTAGGTCTGTCCATGCCTTACTGTGTCACTTGGCTGGCGATGGTGTCTTAAAATTTCCCCCTCCTCCTCCGCTTCACATGGGCTGCTTACGTGGCCTTGCTGACTGCTGAGTCGCTGTATTGCTCTACCCTAGCACTGAGGCCTGACCGGCCCGCTGCCCCCCTCTCAGCCCGTTCAATATCTGCGTTCCCCTTTCACTTGCATGCTGGGTCTATGGGCTGTAGGCTGTGGCTTGTCATTCTGTGCTGTTATGGGTGGGGTCCCTGTCCCCAGCTGTGTCCCCAATTGCTACCGGCACGTCTGAAGAGGAACCTCCAGCCGGAGGCCTCTGCCCGCTCCTTACCTTCCCGTCCACACCACTCTCGCCGTTTCATCCTTTCACGGTGGGCAGTGGCACCCATCTGGGATATCGCCACCCACCTGTGCCTCTGTTTGGCTGCTCCACTGGGCAAGAGGGGTGGGGCACTGCACACGGTCCTTCTCTTCGGGCTGCTGCCTCCCTCACCCCGCCCGCTGTCTGCTCTTCTTTGCAGCACGGCACTTAACTGCCATATCAGCCCAGCCCCGGCAATCACTTCCTGGCAGAGCCAAGGGTCTGGCTCTGGCCTCTTCGGCTTCTCCACTGGGTAAAAGGGAGGGGAGAAAGGCATACTCCCCACATCCGCCTTCTAGCCTTCTTCTCAGGGGGCTGCCATGATTGCTGTCGGCTCCCACTCACAGCTCTCGGCGCCGGCCCGGTCTCAGCACTCACCTCCCAGTGATGCCACGGGCTCCGTCTCAGCCCCGGGGGAAGCAGCACTCTAGGATGGGCACTTCTGTGCACTGAACCGCATCAGTTACTACGGATTAATGCCGGATTTTAGGGATAACAGGAGGGCCTGCCGCAGAGCTCTTGGTCTATGCTGCCATGTTGGCTGGTGCCAAGCCACCCCCCTGTGTGATACTACTTTTAACATATGATATGTGAGTGGCTGTGTGTATCTGTGTATGAGTGGTTGTCTGAGTGGCTATATGGGTGTGTGTGTGGGTATGTGCCTGGATTTATTGGTGAGTGAGTGGGTGTGGCAGTGTCTGTATGGGTGTGTGAGGGACTGTATGGGTGAGTGAGTATGTATTTGAATGGCTGTATGAGTGAGTGACTGAGTGTGTAAGTGTGCTGCATGGGTGAGTAAGTGACTTTTTGAGTTGGAGTTTGGTTAAGTGAGTTGATGTGTGATTGGCTGTATTGGAGAATATGTGTCTGTGTGAATGGATGTATGGGTAAGTGAGCAGATATTTCAGTACTTGTATGGATGTGTGAATGGGTATGCAAGTGGTTTATGGGTGTGTGAGTGAGTATGTGATGGGTTGTATTGATGAGTGAGTGGCTGTGTTGAGAGGCTGTATGGGTGAGTGAGTGGGTATGTGAAAGGCTGTATAGGTAAATATATGAGTGTGTCTGTTATCTGTATGGGTGAGTGTGTGGCTATGTGAGTGGGTGTATGGGTGAGTGTATAGGTGTATGAGTAGCTGAATGGGTGAGTTAGTGGTTGTGTGATTGGCTGTATGAGTGATTGAGTGGGTATATGAGTGGCTCTATGGATGAGTAAGTCTGTGGGTGAGTTGTTGTATGGGTCTGTGAATGGATATGTCACTGCTTCTGTGGGCATATGAATGGGCCTAAGATAGGTTATATGGGGGTGTGAGTGGTTGTGTGGATGACGTCATCAGTGATGTAATTTGAGATATCAATAGCGATGTGATCAGTGATGTCACTTACCATGTCATGAGTGATGTAATATGTGAGGCCATAAGCAGTGCAATGTGGAGACAGAAGTTATAGTTAGGCCAGTAACTATAACTACAGAATTTCACTGGTTTTGTACGAGTGGATTCTGAGCCTAACTATAACATCCCTGTAACCTTTAGTTTTTTCAGTGAATTTCAATGTTTTTTGTTCTATTTCCTAACTGTAATGTCCCAGTAACCTTTGTTTTTTTCAGTCAATTTCTACAGTTTTATAAATGTAATTTCCTCACTATAACAAACCCTGTAAACTTTGGGTTTTTTATTTAATTTCTAAGTTTTTTACATTTTTATTTCTTAACTATAACCTGTACCTATGAGAGTGGGTGTGTGAGTGACTGTATAGGTTTGTGGGTGGGTGTGTGAATGCCTGCATGGGTCAGGCAGTTTGTGTGGTGAGTGGTTTCTTGGGTGTGTGAGTGGGTGTGAATATCTGCTGGGTTGGTGAGTGAGTATGTAAGTGACTGTTTGGGTCTGTGAGTAGATGTGAGAGTGCTTTCTCTTGCTTTTGCCTCATTTTCTACTACTTTCTCCTTCCTCTCCCCCATTTTTCTTAGTGCTTTCTCCTACTTTTGCCTCATTTTTTTACTGCTTTCTCCTTGAGGCCCCCCTCCAATATTGAAATAAAGCCCCGGGGAGGAGGTGGTCCCCGGGTCTCAAATGAGCCTTGGGAAGGGGGCCCGTGTGCTCTCCTTCTGTATTTTAAATTCTGCATGCCCCCAGGAGCTGGTCCACCCAAGGGCTGAAGCCTAGTCCCAAGATGGCTACAAACATTTCCTGGTTGAATTGTTGGCAGCCAATCAGAATTCAGCATGGTGACTGTTGGAACCACGGAGGATCCTCGCCCCTAGATCTACAAATTTGGTTTTTGTTTATTACCTCAAAACTACTGAATGGATTTATACCAAAACACAAACAGTGTGCTTTCTGGACCAAGTGCTAGCTTTCTGCCATATTTGGTGTAATTCCGTCCAGCAGTTCAGGCTGTAGTCTTGTTCAAAATTGCTATGGGAATTAACATGGGGAAAACGCCATTTGGAACCCCCCCTTTTTCTCTGCCCTGCTTGACTGATCCTCCTGAAACTTTCAATACAGCAGCTAAAGTGAGCATCCCATTAGTTTTGGATATTTCATGAAGATTCGTCAAACAACGCCAAAGATATTGGCAAAAGAAAAAACACTAGGTCCTAACTATAACTACCTACTGGCAATATATGTAAAAGTTGCCCGCCCATGCTGCCCCGGGGACCAACACCTCCCCGGGGCTTTAATTAATTATGGGTTAGGGGCCTCGTGGGCCCCCCAAACCCCGGGGACCACCACCTCCCCGGGGCTATATGCTTTAAATGCCGGGGCCACGTGGCCCCGCAGCCCCGGGGACAGCCATCTCCCCAGGGCATATTTTAAAAACTAAATGTGGGGGCTCGAGCCCCAGGGACCACCACCTACCAGGGGCTACACACATGTTGGAGGGGGGCCACGCGCCCCCCTTTTGGAGCCCTCTATGGCCCTGGGGACCGCCACACCGCCAAGGCCGGTTCCAGCAATGTCCCGGGGTGCCCACCCCGGGACATTGCAGTTTGCTATGGCAGGGCGGGAGCACTGCTCCTGCCCTGCCATTGCAAACTCTGCTTCACTTCATGGTAGCAAGAGTAGACAAGCATTTGCAATGCAATAGGTCTCGCATTAACGCAGGTTTGAGCTATTGGTATTGTAAATGACATTGCCTTTTATTTATGTTTTGGTTTTTAAAACATAAATAAAAGCCATTGTCATTTACAATGCCAATAGGTCAAACTTGCGTAAATGCGAGACCTATTGCATTGCAAATGCTTGTTGTTAACAAAAATCCCTTTCCACAGCGCATACTGGCTCCTTTAACATTACTCACAAAAACAAAAAAGGTACGTTAATCTTCCTGCACAGCTTGAGTTTGAGCCCAGGAATGTCGTAGCTGAATCTTAGGAGTGAGAGGAAGAGCTTGGGAGGGCTGGTGTTGAAAAAAACTCGGACCCCGGATGGTAGAAAAGTTACAGAATTCAGCTGTTGCTGGTTTAGGGACTGATGGGAGGAAGAATTTATCATAGTGCTCGGTGGGGGTTGGGAGTGTGGTAATTGTTTTTTTCTGTGCAAATTGCCTTTAAAAAGTGGTTAAATAAAGTGCAAAAGCAATTTCCCTATCAAGAGGCCGCAGTTTTCCTGGACCTTAAGATTAATTGACCGATTCATCTTGCACATTTGAATTTAAATCCAGGGCCGGGAGACATTTATTAGGGACACGCACACAACACAATGAAGAACAAACATAATAGGTTCGTCCTCTATTACACTACAGACTGACAGAAGAAACAAGTTAAAGCAGCAATTATCACAGGTTTTGCCTAGTACTTAACGGTCTTACATGTTGTACAGCATACATAAACAGCAAAATGTAAAATATGAATGCGGGTGCCGTGCTTAAACAAAGCGTGGCACCCTTGCACATAAACATTAGGCGTGTGGCAGCCCGTGAAGCGACTGTCATGGTAATAAGCAAGGAGTATCCCCAGAAGTGTATAACTCACAGAGGAGCTTGAAGGGAGGGGCTGTAGAGAGAGATTATTAATGCCTATGAAGAAGGCAGCAGTGTCCCGGCTGCCGTTCCATCATCCCCTCATGTGGGCAAGAGCCGAGACATCGATGCCTTATAGCCTTGCAGTGTCGGGCCCGGGTAGAGAGCGGTGGAGCAAGGCGTCGGGTGAGGGCAGGCACATCTAAAATATCTCCCGCATCCACCAGAGGGATCAGGTTTCACGATACCGATGGAGCTTTCGGAAGACGGGTTTGATGTTCAAGCCGATACGAACGGCAACGTGTTGTTTACTTATTGCGCTAATTTGTTATCAACCCCACAACATACAAGCATTTGAGGCGGCTGTCTGGGAGTAGCGCGGGGAGTGGCAAAGCGTCGGTCCCGGGTACAGAGCGGTGGAGCAAGGCGACGGGTGAGGGCAGGAAGCTGGCAGATGTGCCAGCGGCGGCAGTGTGCAAACTTTGGGAGCAGAAAAGAAAACAAGTAGTCCATAAATGAATAGATAACAGCCAGCAGCGGAACTAAACTGTAGTTGGTCGGTGCTGCTTCCTGCAAAACGGCCATATGGCTGGGTCCAAACTGGGGTGGTGTGGTGAGGAAAAGAATGATGGATTTAACCCAGATCCTTGTGACTGGGGGTGAATGTTTGCATTGTCCAGCATTCCGTCCATCAATTGTTTCTTTTGCATATGCCGCCCTAAGTGGGAAGGGTATGCCCAGACGTGGGTCCCGTGCTCACTACACCACTGGAATCAAGCTAGCCTGGCTGATGAAGGGTCATGCCCTGAAACCAGTCCCAGGATGCTTGTTTCCTGTCCAGGGAGGACCTGGCTTGGCAGTTTGGGCTGGACTGTTCCCACAAGGAACAGGGTCAAGACTGATTTGCATATGGCTGGGTCCAAACTGGGGTGGTGTGGTGAGCAAAAGAATGATGGATTTAACCCAGATCCTTGTGAATGGGGGTGAATGTTTGCATTGTCCAGCATTCCATCCATCAATTGTTTCTTTTGTATATGTCGCCTTAAGTGGGAAGGGTATGCCCAGACGTGGGTCCCGTGCTCACTGCACCACTGGAATCAAGCTAGCCTGGCTGATGAAGGGTGATGCCCTGAAACCGGTCCCAGGATGCTTGTTTCCGGTCCAGGGAGGACCTGGCTTTGCAGTTCGGGCTGGACTGTTCCCACAAGGAACAGGGTCAAGACTGATTTGCATATGGCTGGGTCCAAACTGGGGTGGTGTGGTGAGCAAAAGAATGATGGATTTAACCCAGATCCTTGTGACTGGGGGTGAATGTTTGCATTGTCCAGCATTCCATCCATCAATTGTTTCTTTTGCTCCTGCAAACGGAGGCAAAACGGAAGTGACGTATCGAATCAAAAGCCAACCATAAGCCAGATAAGAAGACCAATGCCAGAATCAACCAATGGCAAGCGACAGGAGAAATTACCCTCCATATTTGTGTTTACTATAGGTCTTGCGACAGCGCATGTGCTGTCTAGGTGAGACCTAAAAAACTGCTCTTGCTTCCATGAAGTGAAGCAGAATTGCTTTTGGGCAAAGGGAGCTGCACGTTAGCAGGATGCAGGGAGCCAGCAGGGACTGTGGGGCATTGGGGCTCCACCCACGGTCCCCAAGCACCGGGGGATGGGATCCCCGGGGCACAAAATGGCCTGGGTAGGGGGGCCGCGCAGGCCCCCCTACCCATTTTTCTTTTTTTAAAGAAATGATTGGCCATGCCCCGGGGAATGGGGTCCCGAGGTTATATACACCTCAGGAGTGGGGCCGCGCTGCCACCCTCCAAAATCTAAAAACAAAATAGATGTCAGGCACCAGGGGATGGGGTCCCCGGGGCCAAAACTGGCCAAGGGAAGGGGGGGCCACACAACTCCCTCTCCCTTTTTAAAAAATAAAAACAAACAAAGGCCTAGCCTCGGGGGATGGGGTCCCCGGGGCCCTAATTGGCCTCGGGAGGGGGCTACGTGCCCCTCCTTTTCATTTTTCTTTTTTTAAATGGCTCAGGCCCTGGGGGATGGGGTTCCCGGGGGTCAAAACGGTCAACCCTTCCTAAAATAAAAAAAGAAGAAACCGGCAACTTACCGGAGGCCTCGCCCCCTCCCTGCACAACTCTGCAAGCACGGCTACTGGCGCACTCTGGGTTGGGGGATGCAGTCCCCTTCACTGGTGAGGGTCCTTAGGGGCCAAATAGCCTACCAGGTACCTCACATAAGCCACACACTGTGGGATTGCTGAAAGGTGGAAGGAGGCCACGCCCGTTTTTACACTACTCTGCAAATGCGCGTCTTGGCGCACTGCTAATGGGGTCTGTTTATGCAACTTTCTTGCCTCTGTTTGCAGTTCTCTTGCCTCCTTCTATAACTCTTGCTTCTTTCTGCACTTCTCTTGCCTCTTTCTACACCCCTCTTGCCTCTTTCTGTACCCCTGTTGCTTCTTTCTGCACTTCTCTTTCTTATTTCTGTACCTCTCTTGCTTCTTTCTGCACCCCTCTTGCCTCTTTCTGCACTCGTCTTCCCTCTTTCTGCACCTCTTTTGTCTCTTTGTGCACCTCTCTTGTCTCTTTCTGTACCTCTCTTGCCTCTTTCAGCACTTCTGTTGCCTCTTTCTGCTCCTCTGTTGCTTGTTTCTGTACTTCTCTTGCCTCTTTCTGCATGTCTGTTGCTTCTTTCTGCACTTCTCTTGCCTCTTTCTGCATTTCTGTTTCTTCTTTCTGCACTTCTCTTGCCTCTTTCTGCACCTCTGTTGCTTCTTTCTGCACTTCTCTTGCCTCTTTATGCATGTATCTTGCCTTTTTCTGCACCTCACTTGCCTCTTTCTGGAGTTCTATTGCCTCTTTCTGCACATCGTTGCTTCTTTCTGTACTTCTCTTGCTTCTTTCTGCACCTATATTTCTTTTTTCTGCACCCCTGTAGCCTCTTTCTGCACCTCTCTTGTCTCTTTCTGCACATCTATTGTCTCTTTGTGCACCTCCCTTGCCTCTTTCTGTACTTCTGTCGCCTCTTTCTGCACCTCTGTTGCTTCTTTCTGCTCTTCTCTTGCCTCTTTCTGCATTTCTGTAGCTTCTTTCTACACTTCTCTTGCCTCTTTCTGCATTTCTGTTCCTTCTTTCTGCACTTCTCTTCCACATGTGTTATGCATCTGAAGATGGTAGCTTAAAAAGCGGGTAGCTTCTCCTATAGGTGGTCAAAGCTTCTCTGTTCTGCTCTGTAATTCAGTTGCACAGGCAGACATGTCTTATGTATATAGGTGTTATAGAGCCCCTCATATATACTATTGAATACCCATGTGCCCTGTATTATGAGCAGAAAGAAATACATACACCTTTTTGTACACAAATTTACAGAGTATGCTGTTTGAAACACAGGTATTCAAGTATTTGTATGTTTATTTTTATGTAACATATCAGTAGGTAAAAGCAGAGACACACGCATGCATACCTTCACAAACTAGGTCAGACTTACAACAGTGATATGGTTAGAATTGCTGTTTTACATTTGGTAGGCCTAACATTCTGAGCAGTTGATTAATAGTGAACCTTCAAGAGAAAAGTGAGGTTTGAGACATCTTGGGAGAAGGATTAGTGATTAGGCTACTTTGTATGAGTCTGTGGAAAGGTAGAGTTGAAGTAGGCCTCTTTCTGCACCTCTGTTGCTTCTTTCTGCACTTCTCTTGTTTCTTTCTGCACCTTTCTTTCTCTTTCTGTACTTTTGTTGCCTCTTTCTGCATTTTACTTGCTTCTTTCTGCACCTTTCTTCCTCTTTCTGCACGTCTTGTGCCCCTTTCTGCACTTATCATGCTTCTTTCTGCGCCATTCTTCCTCTTTCTGTACATGTCCTACCTATGTAGGCATAGTTAGATATTAGCAATGTCATTTGAGATGTCATCAGTGATGTCACTGACCATGTCATGAGTGATGTAATATGTGACATCATCAGCAGTGCATTGCGGGGGTGCGAGTTATAGTTAGCTCAGCTAACTATAACGGCTGAATGTCTCTGGTTTTGTACGAGTGAAATGTCAGCCTAACTATAACATCCCTGAAACCTGTGGTTTTTTCAGTGAATATCTAAGTTTTTTTAAATGCTAATTCCTAACTATAACGTCCCTCAAACCTGTGGTTTTTTCATTGAATATATATATATATATATACTCACACACATATACACACATATAAAGTGCCATTATATTTAGGTAAAAATTGCAGTCACAACATAATGTTTTAAACCAAAATAAGCCGCTGGAATTCACCAGTTACAGTTATCTTGGATAACTATATCTCATGCCCTAAGATGACTGTAACTTGTGCCACAGCCATCTACAGTCTTGTCATCAATGATGTCATTTCAAATGTTGCAGTGATGTTTTCAATGATGTCATTTAAAACATCATGAGTTCTCCTGCAAGAAGGGAAAGCTGCTGTGTTCCAGGGGTCTGCTCCCCGGGAGACAGTGAAAGAGCTGGACCCAAAGGATGGTGTCCCTAGGGATTTTTATGGCTCAGGAAGGGGAACAATTCCCCTTTCCTATAATTTGATATTGGCACCAGGGGATGGGTCCAGCGGGCTCATTTGTGGCTCGGGGAGGGGTGCTGCATGCCTACCTCCCCTGACAGGAATTTGTTTTGCCTTTGGGGTTGTGGTCCCCGAGGATTGTACAGACTCAGGGAGGGAGCCACATTCCCACCTACCCTAACACTATTTTTAAAATCTAAACTCAGGACTAAGCTCTTGAGTCCTGCAATGGCAGCCTGCAACATTTTTCCTCATGTTGCAGGCAGACAGTCACAGCCTTGCTCCCACAGGTGCATGATGTCCCAATGGTAGAAAAGCTCCCTAGGCAAATCAGATGGCTCTATTTTTTTTAACGTGGTTTAGGTACTCTTACAAGAGTCCCTTGAACCCAACTGTCCAGATATACAAATATATTTGAACTTTAATTTCTCAATAAAACTACTGAATGAATTTACCCCAAATCACAAAAAGCATCTTTCTGGACCAAAATGTAGCTTCTGACCAAATTTGGTCTAATTCCGTTCAGAAGTTTTTACTAAAGCGCATTTTAAAAAAAATGTGGAATATGCATGGGCATTTTGCCCTCCTTTTTCTCTGTCCCCGCTTGACGGATCACCCCAATGGTTCCACGCACAAACTAGGTGTTAGACGTGGCATCCTTGGCGTGGGTGTCCCTTCCATTTTTTCGCTATGCCTCCACTGTTGTTGACATGTTTTTGCTGGTTTAGATGCTTTGGGTACTTTGCCACTGCTATTCAGTGCCAAAGTGCAAGTGCTCCCTATGGTAAATTAATGTGTGGATTAGTTACTCCATTTTTGGCCTATTTGATTCACTGTCAGACCCTAGTACAGTGCACTGTTTGTGCCCAGGGCCTGTGAATCAAATACTGCTGGTGGGCTTGCAGAACTGGTTGTGCCACCCACAGGAGCAGCTTGTAAAGTGTGTCTCAGGCCTGCCATTGCAGAGCCTGTGCGCAGTCTGGTACTGCCATGTCAACTTGGTAAGTGCACCCACTTACCAGTCCCCAAACCTTCCCTTTTCTGCATGTTAGTCACCCCTAAGGTAGGCCTGCGGGCAGGGTGCATTGTATGTAAGAGGTAGGACATGCCCTGGTGTGTGTGGCATGTCCTGATAGTGAATTACAGACAATTTTGTTTTTCACTATTGCAAGGCTACCTGTCCCCATAGGCCAGAATGGGCAGTTTGATTATAACATCTTATAATCCTAACTGACCCAGGGAACATGGTAGAAAAACGAATTTAGTATGCCTGAACTCAGAATGATAAAATACATCTTTTAGTGAAGTTGTTTTTAACATTCTGTGTTTGAAAATACCACTTTTAGAAAGTAGGTATTTCTTGCCTAACCATCCAGCCTGCCTCTGCTAGCTTGTGTATTGTATGTCTGGGTTTGTGAGTGACAGGGGCTGGGGGACTCCAGGAGACAGGTTGAGTCAGCACAGGGCTGAATAGACCTATCTGCATGTAGAGTGGTGGGAGGAGTAGCACCTGGGCCTGAATAGGGCTGTGCCTGACTTCCACAATGCTGGCTCCACCTCCAGTGCTGCGTCTGATGTCCCTGGCCCACATTGACAAAGGAAGAAGGTGTGCACTGGCAGAATGCACCCAGAATTGGTTTGGACTGGGTACAGGACCCTCTGCCTTCAGAGAACAAAGGATTTGCTAGTATACATTTTGGGACCCAGACCCCAAGATTTTAGATCACTTCTGGGAAACGAGAAGAACCTTTGCTGAGGAGAGGAACCAGAGAAACTGAAGGAGGAGACTATCCCTATGCTGTGTGCTGTTTGAGGGATTCACCTGCAGTGGTTACCTGATTGCCAAAGAAAGGAGAAAGGAACTTTGTGCTTACTTTCATCATCTTGCAGAAAATCTCCAAGGGCTTGAAGATTGAGCTTGCCTCCTGCTGAAGTCGCAGGGATACAAGACTTCACCAACCAGCTCCCCTGAATTTCCTTACTGGGAATTTGAAGTGCCTACTGTTGTGTTGGGCTTTCTGAGAGACTGCGTGTCGCTGGGAGCTGGAAGCGCGACTCACGAAGAAGAAGCGTGTCGCCGCCGCAGCAGTTGTCGTCGCATCGCCGAGAAAGCATGCCGCCGCTGTCGCCATCGCACCACCGAAGCGCCTCGCATCACCGGAGAAGAGTGTCGCCGTCGCAGCAGACGCCATCGCATCATCGGAGAAGCATGTCGCAGGGCCTGTTGCGGCCTCCAAAGATTCACCGAGTCGCCGCACGGCCGTCGGGCGTGCACGCATCGCCCCTTTGTTGTCGCATCGAGAAGAAGACGCCATTTTGTTTCATTGCACCGGATCGTCATCGCATCGAGGCGCTGCTGGTCGCATTGCCACAGAAGCACAGTAAGAAACCGACGCATCACCTCCCCACGCGGTGAAGAACTGACGCATCACCTCCTCTCCAGTAAGGAACCGACACATCACCGTCCCCTACGCATCAGTAGGGAACCAACGCATCACCTCCCCGGAGCCAGGAACCGACGCATCACCGTTCTTGCGTGTAAGGAACTGATGCATCACCTTCCCTGCAACTGTTTTGTTTGTATCGCGTTACGCACCCAAAGGTACATTGAACGTAGAGTGTCGCATTTATCACCTGCATTTGAACTGAACTATTTTCTACCATTGACAGTCATATTTTTCATAGTGTATTGTGGATTTTTGTCATTTTGGGTCTTGTGTTAAGTCTATATAAAGAGTACTTATGTTTATATACAACTTGTGTGGTGTCCATCTGTAGTGTTGTCACTGTGTTACTGTTTGTGTTCACAAATGCTTTACACACTGCCTCTGAGATAAGCCTGCCTGCTCGTGCCAAGCTACCAAGGGGGTGAGCAGGGGTTATTTTAGTAGTGTATCCCCCTTACCCTGACTAGAAGCAAGGGTCCCTATTTGGACAAAGGTACCTACCTCTGCCAACTAGAGACCCCCAATTCTAACATTGGTGGTCAGCGGTGAGGATTCTGGACTTGCATTTGTGACTCATATACAGTGATTGGTGTACACTACTAGTGAGTGCAGACCAAACGCAACCACTTACATTTTGGTATATTGTTTTTTCCTGGGATTTCTATTTTTGCCAAGAACTGCCAAGTTTAGTCACAATGAGCAAAACAGCGTCCATCGCATCTGTGGATTTAGATTTTAAAGAAGAAAAACTGGAAAGTTACACTGTAAAACAGCTGAAATACTTCTGCAGGAAATTTAAAGTTGCTATGACCGGTCTCTCCAAGAAGGATGAGTTCCAAAAGGCGCTGAGGGCCTGGGTGGAAGCAAGGAGCACCCTGAGCATGTGGAAGAGCATGAGGAGGGGCTGAGGATGCAGGAGGGCAGCTAGATGGGCTATTGGGTCCAGGGGGAGGAAAGCACCTTCCCCAGCAGGTAGCAGTGTTTCTTCCAAGCGCCTGTCCCCAGGAGAGCTGGAGGACGGGGAGAGAAGTAGGGTGCAGGAAATGGAGCTGACCAAGCTTAAGATGGGTGAGCAGTTAGAATTGGAAATTGAGAAATTGGCCCTAGAGGAAAAGAGGATGCAAATGGAGCATGAGAGAAGTTTGAGGGAGTTGGAGTTGAAAGCTAGGAGCTTAGAGTTTACTCCCTCTGGTGGCAGCACACCGTCCATGTCTGTTGAAGCAAGGGTGTATATACCTAAAGATGAGGTGAAAGAGTTTTATAAAAATGATGACATTGGGCAATGGTTTAAAGCCTATGAGGTAGCTATGACCTCACAACCGGTCCCTGAGAAGGATTGGGGAGTGGGGTTGTGGGGCGGTTCCTTAGTGAGGGGCGGGATACCTTATTAGACTTGCCCTCTAAAGTCCACAATTCTTATGGTCATATGAAAGAAGCATTGATGTCCAGGTATGGGTTGACTCCTGAACTGTATAGGCAGAGGTTCAGGAATTTCAAAAAGTTGGAGGGCAGTACCTGGGTAGAATATGTGACTTTTTTTTGCAGAGCATTGGATGGTTGGGTGAAGGGTAGCAAAGTGAATGATTTTGAAGCGCTCTTTGATTTGATTGCATGGGAGCACTTGTCAGGAAATTGTTTTCCAGAGCTACGCCAGCACCTTATTGATAGTTGGCTGACTAACCCTAGGAAGCTTGCTGAGGAGGCAGACCGCTGGGTGAGCACCCGGGTCCACAAGGGTCACATGGGAGACTCCACCAAAGGTGGGCAGGGTCCCCAGCAGAGGAGTGGGGGGACAAGGGTAAACAGAGGGAGTTCCAGAAAGGGCCCCAAAGTAATCCCCAAGGGAACCAAGGGAAGGGTTCCCAGCCTCCCCCTGAAAAGAAGCCAGGGGCCCCGACAGATAAGCCTGTTCACAGGGGGCCCAAGACTTGCTTTAAGTGTGGTCAAGTGGGCCACTGCTCCTGGGATTCTAGATGTCCCTTGTATGGAAAATCAGCACCCACTGGTGCACCACCCTGGCAGGTAGCTAGTGTAGCCCTGGGGGAAGAGATGGGTGCCCAAGGTGGGTGGGGTCCCATAGCAATGTCCTTGGTCTCTTTAGGAGACAGTGAGATGGTCCCCAGGGCCCAACTGCCTGATAACACTAAGAAATACAGGCAGTGGGTGACCATCAATGGCCAAAGGGTGGAGGCTCTGAGAGACACCGGAGCCAGTGTGACATCTGTCAGTTGTCAGCTGGTGTCTGAAGAGCAGGTGATCCCCGATGCCTTCTGCCCAGTAGTTGCCGCGGACAACTCAGAGAGCCACTGCAGAGTGGCTCAGGTTCCCTTTGAGTGGGGGTGTCTCAGGTACCTTTCAAGTAGCTGTGAGGCCAGCCATGCCTGTAGACTGTCTGTTGGGCAACGATTTATAAAGTTCACCTTGGGCAGAGGTGGAGAGAAGGTCTCATCTAGAGATGTTGGGTCTGCCTGAGTGGGCGTGCGCGACCACTCGATCTATGGCAGCCAGTAGAGGTGCTCAAGAGTACCTGGAGCCTGAGAGGGTGGCCCAGGTGCCTGCCTTGAAGAGAAGAGGCATGGGGCATGGGAAACCAGCCCCCGTAGTTCCCACGGTCCAGAAGGAAACAGAACCTGAGGGGGATGCTCTGGAATCTACAGGGGAGCAAGTGGCCGAACTGGGGGACCTGCCTGAGTTGACCCATTGGCAGCAAGAAGGAGGACCCTCCAGGGAGGAGTTCTGTGAGGAGCAGAACAAGTGCCCTTCTCTTGTGGGTTTGCGGGAACAGGCCACAAACCAGGCAGCAGGTGATCAGTCTGGATCACATTGGATCTACTGGGAGAATGGTCTCCTGTATAGCGAGCCTAAGGTTGCTGAGCCTGGGTCAGCCCATGTGCTGGTGGTACCCCAGTGCTTCAGAGCCTTCCTACTGGGTTTGGCTCATGATGTGCCTTTAGCAGGACATCTGGGGCAGGGCAAGACCTTTGAAAAGCTTGTCACCCACTTTAATTGGCCCCAGATGCGCAAGAGTTCAGACACTCATTGCAGGACATGTCAGACTTGCCAGGCAAGTGGAAAACGTGGGAGGAAGCACAAGGCTCCCCTCCAGCCATTCCCTGTGGTCAGCATCCCCTTTGAACGGGTGGGTATTGACATTGTGGGGCCACTGGACCCCAAGATAGTCATGGGCAACAGGTTCATCCTGGTCTTGGTGGATCATGCCACCCGGTACCCGGAAGCCATCCCTCTTCGGACAGTGACGGCCCCCGTGGTGGGACGTGCACTGATGGGGATTTTCTCCTGTGTGGGGTTCCCCAAGGAGGTGGTGAGTGACCGTGGTACAAACTTCATATCCAAGTATATGAAGTCCCTGTGGCAGGAGTGCGGTGTTACCTATAAGTTCACCACTCCTTACCACCCCCAAGGAAATGGGCTGGTTGAGAGATTCAACCGGACCCTGAAGGGCATGATTATGGGTCTGAAAGAACCCATGAGGCGTACGTGGGATGTCCTCTTGCCATGCCTTCTCTTTGCTTACCGTGAGGTGCCACAGAAGTCCTTAGGGTTCAGTCCCTTTGAACTGCTCTATGGTCACCCGGTAAGAGGACCTCTGAGTTTGGTGAAAGAAGGCTGGGAGAAAGCTCCCAGTAAACCACCCCAGGATGTATTTAGCTACATGCTGGCCTTTAGAAACCAAACTAGGCGATTCAGACAACTCGCTGAGGTGAATCTGGAAGCCAGCCAGGAGGAGATGAAACAATGGTATGATCAGAATGCCACTCTGATTGAGTTTCAGCCCAGACAGAAAGTGTGGGTCATGGCCCCCGTGGAGCCTTGCACACTCCAGGATAAGTGGACCGGACCATTTGAGGTGGGGAAGCGCAAGAGTGAGGTCACCTACCTGGTGGACTTGCGATCTCCCAGGAACCCTTTGCGGGTCCTACATGTCAACCGCCTAAAGCCCCATTTTGAGAGGTCCAAAGTGGGCATGCTCCTAGCAACAGATGATGGAATGGAAGAGGAGACAGAACCTTTTCCTGACCTCCTGTCTGCAACAGAGCAAGATGGGTCAGTGGAGGGTGTGAATCTCTCTAACTCCCTGACACCTGAGCAGCAGGAAGACTGTCGCCAACTGTTGGGACAGTTTCCTGACCTGTTTTCCCTGACTCCTAGTGTCACTGATTGGTGCGTCGATGATGTGGACACTGGGGAAAGTCCTCCTGTCAAGCACAAGGCTTACAGAGTGACTGACAGGGTGAGAGCTTGCATCAAGGAGGAGGCCTCTAAGATGTTTGCATTGGGGGTGATTGAGTCCTCTCACAGCCCTTGGGCCAGCCCAGTGGTCTTGGTCCCAAAGGCTGCCGCGCCTGGTGCCACACCCGAACTTTGGTTCTGTGTGGACTACCGAGGACTCAATTCAGTCACCAGGACTGACGCGCACCCCATCCCCAGAGCTGATGAGCTCATTGATCGGTTAGGGGCTGCCCAGTACCTCAGCACGTTTGACTTAACGTCTGGGTACTGGCAGATCGCCTTGACTGATGGGGCCAAAGAGAGGTCAGCATTCTCCACACCAGATGGGCACTACCAATTCCGGGTTATGCCCTTTGGGATGAAGAATGCCCCTGCCACCTTTCAGAGGTTGGTCAACCAGGTGTTGGTTGGACTGGAAGATTTCAGTGCCGCCTACCTGGATGACATCGCAGTGTTCAGCGCCAGTTAGGAAGAACATCTGCGCCACCTCTGGGAAGTGTTGATGGCGCTGCGGAGGGCAGGCCTCATGATCAAGGCGAGTAAGTGCCAGATCAGGCAGGGTTCTGTGGTGTACTTGGGACACCAGATTAGGAGCGGCCAGGTGGCGCCCCTACAGCCCAAGATTGATAACATTCTGGCTTGGGAGCCCCCAAGACCCAGACAGAGGTGAGAACCTTTCTAGGACTCACCGGGTATTACAGGAGATTTGTCAAGGGGTATGGCAGCATCGTTGCACCCTTGACCGAGCTGACTTCCAGGAAGCAGCCCAAGAGAGTGATTTGGACTGACACCTGTCAGAGAGCTTTTGACGCCTTGAAGACTGCCATGTGCACGGCCCCGTGCTTCAGGCGCCCAACTTCTCAAAAGAATTTGTTGTTCAAATAGACACTTCAGAGCATGGTGTAGGGGCTGTTCTGGCACAGTTAAATGAGGAGGGCCTAGACCAACCTGTAGCCTTCATCACTAGGAGGTTACTTCCACGGGAACAGAGGTGGAGTGCTATTGAGCGTGAGGCATTTGCTATGGTCTGGGCGCTGAAGAAGTTGAGACCATACCTGTTTGGGACTCACTTCCGGGTTCAGACAGACCACAGGCCCCTCAGATGGTTGATGCAGATGAGGGTGAGAATCCAAGGCTGTTAAGGTGGTCCATTTCCCTACAGGGGATGGACTTCACGGTGGAACACCGCCCTGGTACAGAACACGCCAATGCTGATAGTCTGTCCAGATTCTTCCGCCTTAGTGATGAGAACTCCCTAGAGGTAGGATAGTTCTCCCCACATTTCAGCTGGAGGGGACACATGTTAGACCTGGCATCCTTGGCGTGGGTCTCCCTTCTATTTTTTCACTCTGCCTCCACTGTTGTTGACATGTTTTTGGTGGTTTAGATGCTTTGGGCACTTTGCCACTGCGATTCAGTGCCAAAGTGCAAGTGCTCCCTATGGTAAATTAATGTGTGGATTAGTGACTCCATGTTTGGCCTATTTGATTCACTGTCAGGCCCTAGTACAGTGCACTGTTTGTGCCCAGGGCCTGTGAATCAAATGCTGCTGGTGGGCTTGCAGCACTGGTTGTGCCACCCACAGGAGCAGCTTGTAAAGTGTGTCTCAGGCCTGCCATTGCAGAGCCAGTGTGCAGTCTGGTACTGCCATGTCAACTTGGTAAGTGCACCCACTTACCAGTCCCCAAACCTTCCCTTTTCTGTATGTTAGTCACCCCTAAGGTAGGCCTGCAGGCAGGGTGCATTGTATGTAAGAGGTAGGACATGCCCTGGTGTGTGTGGCATGTCCTGATAGTGAATTACAGACAATTTTGTTTTTCACTATTGCAAGGCTACCTGTCCCCATAGGCCAGAATGGGCAGTTTGATTATAACATCTTATAATCCTAACTGACCCAGGGAACATGGTAGAAAAACGAATTTAGTATGCCTGAACTCAGAATGATAAAATACATCTTTTAGTGAAGTTGGTTTTAACATTCTGTGTTTGAAAATACCACTTTTAGAAAGTAGGTATTTTCTTGCCTAACGATCCAGCCTGCCTCTGCTAGCTTGTGTATTGTATGTCTGGGTTTGTGAGTGACAGGGGCTGGGGGACTCCAGGAGATAGGGTGAGTCAGAACAGGGCTGAATAGACCTATCTGCATGTAGAGTGGTGGGAGGAGTAACACCTGGGCCTGAATAGGGCTGTGCCTGCCTTCCACAATGCTGGCTCCACCTCCTGTGGTGTGTCTGATGTCCCTGGCCCACACTGACAAAGGAAGAAGGCGTGCACTGGCAGAATGCACCCAGAACTGGTTTGGACTAGGTACAGGACCCTCTGCCTTCAGAGGACAAAGGATTTGCTAGTATAAATATTGGGACCCAGACCCCAAGATTTTAGATCACTTCTGGGAAATAAGAAGAACCTTTGCTGAGGAGAGGAACCAGAGAAGCTGAAGGAGGATACTATCCCTATGCTGTGTGCTGTTTGAGGGATTGGCCTGCAGTGGTTACCTGATTGCCAAAGAAATGAGGAAGGAACTTTGTACTTACTTTCATCATCTTGCAGAAAATCTCCAAGGGCTTGAAGATTGAGCTTGCCTCCTGCTGATGTCTCAGGGATACAAGACTTCACCAACCAGCTCCCCTGAATTTCCTTACTGGGAATTTGAAGTGCCTACTGTTGTGTTGGGCTTTCTGAGAGACTGCGTGTCGCTGGGAGCTGGAAGCGCGACTCACGAAGAAGAAGCGTGTCGCCGCCGCAGCAGTTGTCGTCGCATCGCCGAGAAAGCATGCCGCCGCTGTCGCCATCGCACCACCGAAGCGCCTCGCATCACCGGAGAAGAGTGTCGCCGTCGCAGCAGACGCCATCGCATCATCGGAGAAGCATGTCGCAGGGCCTGTTGCGGCCTCCAAAGATTCACCGAGTCGCCGCACGGCCGTCGGGCGTGCACGCATCGCCCCTTTGTTGTCGCATCGAGAAGAAGACGCCATTTTGTTTCATTGCACCGGATCGTCATCGCATCGAGGCGCTGCTGGTCGCATTGCCACAGAAGCACAGTAAGAAACCGACGCATCACCTCCCCACGCGGTGAAGAACTGACGCATCACCTCCTCTCCAGTAAGGAACCGACACATCACCGTCCCCTACGCATCAGTAGGGAACCAACGCATCACCTCCCCCGGAGCCAGGAACCGACGCATCACCGTTCTTGCGTGTAAGGAACTGATGCATCACCTTCCCTGCAACTGTTTTGTTTGTATCGCGTTACGCACCCAAAGGTACATTGAACGTAGAGTGTCGCATTTATCACCTGCATTTGAACTGAACTATTTTCTACCATTGACAGTCATATTTTTCATAGTGTATTGTGGATTTTTGTCATTTTGGGTCTTGTGTTAAGTCTATATAAAGAGTACTTATGTTTATATACAACTTGTGTGGTGTCCATCTGTAGTGTTGTCACTGTGTTACTGTTTGTGTTCACAAATGCTTTACACACTGCCTCTGAGATAAGCCTGCCTGCTCGTGCCAAGCTACCAAGGGGGTGAGCAGGGGTTATTTTAGTAGTGTATCCCCCTTACCCTGACTAGAAGCAAGGGTCCCTATTTGGACAAAGGTACCTACCTCTGCCAACTAGAGACCCCCAATTCTAACATTGGTGGTCAGCGGTGAGGATTCTGGACTTGCATTTGTGACTCATATACAGTGATTGGTGTACACTACTAGTGAGTGCAGACCAAACGCAACCACTTACATTTTGGTATATTGTTTTTTCCTGGGATTTCTATTTTTGCCAAGAACTGCCAAGTTTAGTCACAATGAGCAAAACAGCGTCCATCGCATCTGTGGATTTAGATTTTAAAGAAGAAAAACTGGAAAGTTACACTGTAAAACAGCTGAAATACTTCTGCAGGAAATTTAAAGTTGCTATGACCGGTCTCTCCAAGAAGGATGAGTTCCAAAAAGCGCTGAGGGCCTGGGTGGAAGCAAGGAGCACCCCTGAGCATGTGGAAGAGCATGAGGAGGGGGCTGAGGATGCAGGAGGGCAGCTAGATGGGCTATTGGGTCCAGGGGGGAGGAAAGCACCTTCCCCAGCAGGTAGCAGTGTTTCTTCCAAGCGCCTGTCCCCAGGAGAGCTGGAGGACGGGGAGAGAAGTAGGGTGCAGGAAATGGAGCTGACCAAGCTTAAGATGGGTGAGCAGTTAGAATTGGAAATTGAGAAATTGGCCCTAGAGGAAAAGAGGATGCAAATGGAGCATGAGAGAAGTTTGAGGGAGTTGGAGTTGAAAGCTAGGAGCTTAGAGTTTACTCCCTCTGGTGGCAGCACACCGTCCATGTCTGTTGAAGCAAGGGTGTATATACCTAAAGATGAGGTGAAAGAGTTTTATAAAAATGATGACATTGGGCAATGGTTTAAAGCCTATGAGGTAGCTATGACCTCACAACCGGTCCCTGAGAAGGATTGGGGAGTGGGGTTGTGGGGGCGGTTCCTTAGTGAGGGGCGGGATACCTTATTAGACTTGCCCTCTAAAGTCCACAATTCTTATGGTCATATGAAAGAAGCATTGATGTCCAGGTATGGGTTGACTCCTGAACTGTATAGGCAGAGGTTCAGGAATTTCAAAAAGTTGGAGGGCAGTACCTGGGTAGAATATGTGACTTTTTTTGCAGAGCATTGGATGGTTGGGTGAAGGGTAGCAAAGTGAATGATTTTGAAGCGCTCTTTGATTTGATTGCATGGGAGCACTTGTCAGGAAATTGTTTTCCAGAGCTACGCCAGCACCTTATTGATAGTTGGCTGACTAACCCTAGGAAGCTTGCTGAGGAGGCAGACCGCTGGGTGAGCACCCGGGTCCACAAGGGTCACATGGGAGACTCCACCAAAGGTGGGCAGGGTCCCCAGCAGAGGAGTGGGGGGGACAAGGGTAAACAGAGGGAGTTCCAGAAAGGGCCCCAAAGTAATCCCCAAGGGAACCAAGGGAAGGGTTCCCAGCCTCCCCTGAAAAGAAGCCAGGGGCCCCGACAGATAAGCCTGTTCACAGGGGGCCCAAGACTTGCTTTAAGTGTGGTCAAGTGGGCCACTGCTCCTGGGATTCTAGATGTCCCTTGTATGGAAAATCAGCACCCACTGGTGCACCACCCTGGCAGGTAGCTAGTGTAGCCCTGGGGGAAGAGATGGGTGCCCAAGGTGGGTGGGGTCCCATAGCAATGTCCTTGGTCTCTTTAGGAGACAGTGAGATGGTCCCCAGGGCCCAACTGCCTGATAACACTAAGAAATACAGGCAGTGGGTGACCATCAATGGCCAAAGGGTGGAGGCTCTGAGAGACACCGGAGCCAGTGTGACATCTGTCAGTTGTCAGCTGGTGTCTGAAGAGCAGGTGATCCCCGATGCCTTCTGCCCAGTAGTTGCCGCGGACAACTCAGAGAGCCACTGCAGAGTGGCTCAGGTTCCCTTTGAGTGGGGGTGTCTCAGGTACCTTTCAAGTAGCTGTGAGGCCAGCCATGCCTGTAGACTGTCTGTTGGGCAACGATTTATAAAGTTCACCTTGGGCAGAGGTGGAGAGAAGGTCTCATCTAGAGATGTTGGGTCTGCCTGAGTGGGCGTGCGCGACCACTCGATCTATGGCAGCCAGTAGAGGTGCTCAAGAGTACCTGGAGCCTGAGAGGGTGGCCCAGGTGCCTGCCTTGAAGAGAAGAGGCATGGGGCATGGGAAACCAGCCCCGTAGTTCCCACGGTCCAGAAGGAAACAGAACCTGAGGGGGATGCTCTGGAATCTACAGGGGAGCAAGTGGCCGAACTGGGGGACCTGCCTGAGTTGACCCATTGGCAGCAAGAAGGAGGACCCTCCAGGGAGGAGTTCTGTGAGGAGCAGAACAAGTGCCCTTCTCTTGTGGGTTTGCGGGAACAGGCCACAAACCAGGCAGCAGGTGATCAGTCTGGATCACATTGGATCTACTGGGAGAATGGTCTCCTGTATAGCGAGCCTAAGGTTGCTGAGCCTGGGTCAGCCCATGTGCTGGTGGTACCCCAGTGCTTCAGAGCCTTCCTACTGGGTTTGGCTCATGATGTGCCTTTAGCAGGACATCTGGGGCAGGGCAAGACCTTTGAAAAGCTTGTCACCCACTTTAATTGGCCCCAGATGCGCAAGAGTTCAGACACTCATTGCAGGACATGTCAGACTTGCCAGGCAAGTGGAAAACGTGGGAGGAAGCACAAGGCTCCCCTCCAGCCATTCCCTGTGGTCAGCATCCCCTTTGAACGGGTGGGTATTGACATTGTGGGGCCACTGGACCCCAAGATAGTCATGGGCAACAGGTTCATCCTGGTCTTGGTGGATCATGCCACCCGGTACCCGGAAGCCATCCCTCTTCGGACAGTGACGGCCCCCGTGGTGGGACGTGCACTGATGGGGATTTTCTCCTGTGTGGGGTTCCCCAAGGAGGTGGTGAGTGACCGTGGTACAAACTTCATATCCAAGTATATGAAGTCCCTGTGGCAGGAGTGCGGTGTTACCTATAAGTTCACCACTCCTTACCACCCCCAAGGAAATGGGCTGGTTGAGAGATTCAACCGGACCCTGAAGGGCATGATTATGGGTCTGAAAGAACCCATGAGGCGTACGTGGGATGTCCTCTTGCCATGCCTTCTCTTTGCTTACCGTGAGGTGCCACAGAAGTCCTTAGGGTTCAGTCCCTTTGAACTGCTCTATGGTCACCCGGTAAGAGGACCTCTGAGTTTGGTGAAAGAAGGCTGGGAGAAAGCTCCCAGTAAACCACCCCAGGATGTATTTAGCTACATGCTGGCCTTTAGAAACCAAACTAGGCGATTCAGACAACTCGCTGAGGTGAATCTGGAAGCCAGCCAGGAGGAGATGAAACAATGGTATGATCAGAATGCCACTCTGATTGAGTTTCAGCCCAGACAGAAAGTGTGGGTCATGGCCCCCGTGGAGCCTTGCACACTCCAGGATAAGTGGACCGGACCATTTGAGGTGGGGAAGCGCAAGAGTGAGGTCACCTACCTGGTGGACTTGCGATCTCCCAGGAACCCTTTGCGGGTCCTACATGTCAACCGCCTAAAGCCCCATTTTGAGAGGTCCAAAGTGGGCATGCTCCTAGCAACAGATGATGGAATGGAAGAGGAGACAGAACCTTTTCCTGACCTCCTGTCTGCAACAGAGCAAGATGGGTCAGTGGAGGGTGTGAATCTCTCTAACTCCCTGACACCTGAGCAGCAGGAAGACTGTCGCCAACTGTTGGGACAGTTTCCTGACCTGTTTTCCCTGACTCCTAGTGTCACTGATTGGTGCGTCGATGATGTGGACACTGGGGAAAGTCCTCCTGTCAAGCACAAGGCTTACAGAGTGACTGACAGGGTGAGAGCTTGCATCAAGGAGGAGGCCTCTAAGATGTTTGCATTGGGGGTGATTGAGTCCTCTCACAGCCCTTGGGCCAGCCCAGTGGTCTTGGTCCCAAAGGCTGCCGCGCCTGGTGCCACACCCGAACTTTGGTTCTGTGTGGACTACCGAGGACTCAATTCAGTCACCAGGACTGACGCGCACCCCATCCCCAGAGCTGATGAGCTCATTGATCGGTTAGGGGCTGCCCAGTACCTCAGCACGTTTGACTTAACGTCTGGGTACTGGCAGATCGCCTTGACTGATGGGGCCAAAGAGAGGTCAGCATTCTCCACACCAGATGGGCACTACCAATTCCGGGTTATGCCCTTTGGGATGAAGAATGCCCCTGCCACCTTTCAGAGGTTGGTCAACCAGGTGTTGGTTGGACTGGAAGATTTCAGTGCCGCCTACCTGGATGACATCGCAGTGTTCAGCGCCAGTTAGGAAGAACATCTGCGCCACCTCTGGGAAGTGTTGATGGCGCTGCGGAGGGCAGGCCTCATGATCAAGGCGAGTAAGTGCCAGATCAGGCAGGGTTCTGTGGTGTACTTGGGACACCAGATTAGGAGCGGCCAGGTGGCGCCCCTACAGCCCAAGATTGATAACATTCTGGCTTGGGAGCCCCCCAAGACCCAGACAGAGGTGAGAACCTTTCTAGGACTCACCGGGTATTACAGGAGATTTGTCAAGGGGTATGGCAGCATCGTTGCACCCTTGACCGAGCTGACTTCCAGGAAGCAGCCCAAGAGAGTGATTTGGACTGACACCTGTCAGAGAGCTTTTGACGCCTTGAAGACTGCCATGTGCACGGCCCCCGTGCTTCAGGCGCCCAACTTCTCAAAAGAATTTGTTGTTCAAATAGACACTTCAGAGCATGGTGTAGGGGCTGTTCTGGCACAGTTAAATGAGGAGGGCCTAGACCAACCTGTAGCCTTCATCACTAGGAGGTTACTTCCACGGGAACAGAGGTGGAGTGCTATTGAGCGTGAGGCATTTGCTATGGTCTGGGCGCTGAAGAAGTTGAGACCATACCTGTTTGGGACTCACTTCCGGGTTCAGACAGACCACAGGCCCCTCAGATGGTTGATGCAGATGAGGGGTGAGAATCCAAGGCTGTTAAGGTGGTCCATTTCCCTACAGGGGATGGACTTCACGGTGGAACACCGCCCTGGTACAGAACACGCCAATGCTGATAGTCTGTCCAGATTCTTCCGCCTTAGTGATGAGAACTCCCTAGAGGTAGGATAGTTCTCCCCACATTTCAGCTGGAGGGGACACATGTTAGACCTGGCATCCTTGGCGTGGGTCTCCCTTCTATTTTTCACTCTGCCTCCACTGTTGTTGACATGTTTTTGGTGGTTTAGATGCTTTGGGCACTTTGCCACTGCGATTCAGTGCCAAAGTGCAAGTGCTCCCTATGGTAAATTAATGTGTGGATTAGTGACTCCATGTTTGGCCTATTTGATTCACTGTCAGGCCCTAGTACAGTGCACTGTTTGTGCCCAGGGCCTGTGAATCAAATGCTGCTGGTGGGCTTGCAGCACTGGTTGTGCCACCCACAGGAGCAGCTTGTAAAGTGTGTCTCAGGCCTGCCATTGCAGAGCCAGTGTGCAGTCTGGTACTGCCATGTCAACTTGGTAAGTGCACCCACTTACCAGTCCCCAAACCTTCCCTTTTCTGTATGTTAGTCACCCCTAAGGTAGGCCTGCAGGCAGGGTGCATTGTATGTAAGAGGTAGGACATGCCCTGGTGTGTGTGGCATGTCCTGATAGTGAATTACAGACAATTTTGTTTTTCACTATTGCAAGGCTACCTGTCCCCATAGGCCAGAATGGGCAGTTTGATTATAACATCTTATAATCCTAACTGACCCAGGGAACATGGTAGAAAAACGAATTTAGTATGCCTGAACTCAGAATGATAAAATACATCTTTTAGTGAAGTTGGTTTTAACATTCTGTGTTTGAAAATACCACTTTTAGAAAGTAGGTATTTTCTTGCCTAACGATCCAGCCTGCCTCTGCTAGCTTGTGTATTGTATGTCTGGGTTTGTGAGTGACAGGGGCTGGGGGACTCCAGGAGATAGGGTGAGTCAGAACAGGGCTGAATAGACCTATCTGCATGTAGAGTGGTGGGAGGAGTAACACCTGGGCCTGAATAGGGCTGTGCCTGCCTTCCACAATGCTGGCTCCACCTCCTGTGGTGTGTCTGATGTCCCTGGCCCACACTGACAAAGGAAGAAGGCGTGCACTGGCAGAATGCACCCAGAACTGGTTTGGACTAGGTACAGGACCCACTGCCTTCAGAGGACAAAGGATTTGCTAGTATAAATATTGGGACCCAGACCCCAAGAATTTAGATCACTTCTGGGAAATAAGAAGAACCTTTGCTGAGGAGAGGAACCAGAGAAGCTGAAGGAGGATACTATCCCTATGCTGTGTGCTGTTTGAGGGATTGGCCTGCAGTGGTTACCTGATTGCCAAAGAAATGAGGAAGGAACTTTGTACTTACTTTCATCATCTTGCAGAAAATCTCCAAGGGCTTGAAGATTGAGCTTGCCTCCTGCTGATGTCTCAGGGATACAAGACTTCACCAACCAGCTCCCCTGAATTCCCTTGCTGGGAATTTGAAGTGCCTACTGTTGTGTTGGGCCTTCGGAGAGACTGCGTGTCGCTGGGAGCTGGAAGCGCGACTCACGAAGAAGAAGCATGTTGCCGCCGCAGCAGTTGTCGTTGCATCGCCGAGAAAGCGTGCTGCCGCTGCCGCCATCGCATCACCGAAGTGCCTCGCATCACCGGAGAAGAGTGACGCCGTCGCAGCAGACGCCGTTGCATCATCGGAGAAGCGTGTCGCAGGGCCTGTCACAGCCTCCAAAGATTCACCGAGTCGCCGCACGGCCGTCGGGCGTGCACGCATCGCCCCTTCATTGTCGCATAGAGAAGAAGACGCCATTTTGTTTCATTGCACCGGGTCGTCATCGCATCGAGGCGCTGCTGGTCGCATCGCCACAGAAGCGCAGTAAGAAACCGACGCATCACCTCCCCACGCGGTGAAGAACCAACGCATCACCTCCTCTCCAGTAAGGAACCGACGCATCACCGTCCCTTACCCAGCATTAGGGAACCGACGCATCACCTCCCCCGGAGCAAGGAACCAACGCATCACCGTTCTTGCGTGTAAGGAACCGACGCATCACCTTCCCTGCAACTCTTTTGTTTGTAATGCGTTACGCACCCAAAGGTACATTGAACTTAGAGTGTTGCATTTATCACCTGCATTTGAACTGAACTATTTTCTACCATTGACAGTCATATTTTTCATAGTGTATTGTGGATTTTTGTCGTTTTGGGTCTTGTGTTAAGTCTATATAAAGAGTACTTATGTTTATATACAACTTGTGTGGTGTCCATCTGTAGTGTTGTCACTGTGTTACTGTAGGTGTTCACAAATGCTTTACACACTGCCTCTGAGATAAGCCTGCCTGCTCGTGTCAAGCTACCAAGGGGGTGAGCAGGGGTTATTTTAGTAGTGTATCCCCCTTAGCCTGACTAGAAGCAAGGGTCCCTATTTGGACAAAGGTACCTACCTCTGCCAAATAGAGACCCCCAGTTCTAACACTAGGCAAGAAAGAGCTCTTTTTAAAAAAGTTTAGTGAAGATTCGTCAAAAGGTACTAGCAAAACCAAAAAGGCATTTGCTATGGAAACATGACCTAACTATAACTAGACACTTGTGTTATATACATACTTTCAATGAAAACAACAAAGGTTAAAGTACCATTATAGTTAGGTGAAATGCTCAGTAACAACATAACATTTGAAACAAAAATAAATCACAGAAATTCACCAGTTAATGTTAGTTATCTCAAGTAAATATAGCTTGTATCCTAGGGTAAATATAACGTGCACCCTTGCCATGCACTGCTAATTATCCCACATATCACATCACTCAAGGCATCTTTTGTGACATTATTGATAATATTACTGCAACATTTGCAATGAAATTATTGATGAGAAAACTGTGCATCAGAAGGCAGCCAATGCTCCCCCAGGCTGCCAATCCCACTCCATGCACAACATTTGGCAAAGTGGCGTAGGGTTGGCCTTCGGGCCCCAGGGACCACACCCCCGGGACTAAAACATACATATAAGCAGGGGCAGGAAACCCCCCTCCCTGAACCTTAATAGGCTTTTTTAGACCCCACTCCCAAGGCCGAATAGCCGAAAAAAGAGGAAGAGGACAATGCTTATCAGGCCCCAAAAATCTAATTTCCTGGGGCCAAAGAAAAATGAACAAGGAAAGGGGGCCACACGGCCCCCTTCTGAGCCTTCATAGGACCAGGGAGTCCAATCCCTGAGGCTGCATCTTATTAAAAATGGGATGGGTCCCCCATTCGTGATCCTATTAAGGCACTGGCGACCCCATCATCCAGGTCCTGCCTCAAACATGGATGGCTGCCCGGGTACCCATCTGGGTACCCATCAAGTACCACGTTGGAGGCCGCGGGGGGAGCACCACGGCCCCCATGGCCTCAGTCAGCTCCAAACATAATGAGAGAGCCGGCATTGCCCCTGTCCTGAGGAAGCAGCTGTTTTCTGCTTGCTTTCTCCCGGTGGGAGTAATGTGTGTTGTGTTTCCCTGCCTGCAGGAGTGCAGGCAGGGAAACAGAATTGAAGTCTGCTCCAAGCTGCAGGAGCATGTTTACATCTCCCACCCAGTGGGAGCAGACTTGCCTTCCCTGCCAGCACTACTGCAGGCAGGCAAGGCATGCCTGATCCTGCCTGCCAGGAGCAAACATTTTCATCCTTCCTGGCATGAGCAAACCTTCATTTTCTTGCTTGCTATAGTGTGGGCAGGGAAACTACTATGTCCCAGGGGTGTGCTCTCAGCCAGCCCCAAGGGATGGGGTCCCCGGAGCCTTCAATGGCTCAGGTGAAGGGGGCTATGCGGACCCCTCCCTTTTAGTTAGTATCATGGCCCCAGGGGATGCGGTCCCGGGGTCTTTTTAAGGCTCAGGGAGAGGGGATGTGTGGTCCCACTCCCCTGTAATTTACATTGCTGCCCCATGGGATAGGATCCCCGGCAACAGGGGATGGGGTCCCCGGGGTCTTTTTAAGGCTCAGGGAGGGCGAACGTGTGGTCCCACTCCCCTTTAATTTACATTGCTGCCCCAGGTGATGAGGTTCTCGGGCCCAGGGGATGGGGTCCCCGGGGTCTTTTTAAGGCTCAGGGAATAGGGATGTGTGGCCCCACTCCCCTTCAATTTACATTGTGGCCCCAGGTGATGGGGTCCCTGGGCACTAGCTATGGTTCCAGGAGAGGAGGTTGAACACCCCCTCCCTTTATTTAATTACTCATGGCCCCAGGGAAGTAGTCCAGGGAAGGGTCCTCATGGCTCCATCCCCTTTTTAACACATTTTGGCCATGGGGAATGGGGTCCCCAGGGCCTAGTTAAGATCTGGAAGGGCACTGTATGCTCCCCTTATTTCTTTTTCACCTTGGCCTGGAGGATGGGTCCCCAGGGCCTAATTAGGCTCAGGGAGGGGGGCCACATGTCTCCCTCTCCAAAATAAAATTAAACATCAAGCCCCAGGCCCTAGCCTACCCCAGGGGGGGTTTAAGGCAACACGCATGGAGCCCATGCTTATTTTGCTTTTGCCTTGGATTCGCAATCCTCCTTTAAAAAACTTTTTTTGACCACAGGCGCGGTCCCTCTGGGACCGCACCAGGAAGGGGTCAGGGTATCCATACACTGCCCTCTTTGTCTTTTTTTAATTTTGTAGGAATCAGGACTGAGTCCCGAGTTCTTAGATGGCTGCCACCACTTCCTGGTTGATATGGTGTCATCCAATCAGATCTCAGCATGAGATCTGTTGGCCCTGTAGATCTTTCACTGCATGATATATTCCATTTTTTACCTTAATTTCTCCTCTTATTCTCTGCTGCACGTTTTGTTCTGCTCCTTCTGCATATTTTAAGACAAGCAAGCATAGTAGAAATAATTAGCACTACTAGCGTGTAAGGAGGCATTATGAAGTAATAATAATGTCAATCTGGCTTGTGTTCTCTGGTCTGCATTCTGCTTTGGACTGCATGCAAGTGCATCTTAAGTAACCCTGGGCGGAGCTGGCGTAGCGGGACTACGCGGAGGTCCACAGAGTTGGGACACAACTCCGTGGAACTCCGCCCGCTCCGCCTCCACCCCCCCTATTAAAAATTAATTTGACATTAATTAAAACAAACAAAAAACACTTACCTGAACTGCGGCGTCCCCAGGCTGCCCTCCTCCTCTTCCTCGCCGTCTCTCTCTCGAAACTTGGGTGCTCATTGTGAAAACTGCGCATGCGCATTTCTTGCTAGGTTAAAAATAAGCTTTAACCTATACAGAGAAAAGAAAAACTAGCAGGTGTCTCATCTTTCCCACTTGTTCATTTTCATGTGGGAAGGGCATTAGGAGCCAGACAAATCTGTCAGAATCTCTCATCTGCAGGTGAAAAGGCAGAACCCCTTCCTAAACCCCTTTATCAACTCACACACACAGGTATTGGTATTTTACAACAGACTAATAATTATTCTATGCTATCCTTTCACAAATAATGTGAGTAAAAATGATGGCCATAATTATAAACAGCTCAGTGGACAAAATGAATAAAAGGTTGAAACCTTAACACATCTCAGTCATATTTCATCACACACTCCTAACAAATTAGTCTAATCCCTTCCTGTATTATAGTTAGCTGATTTACAGCATGGATATTTCTAGAGTCTCTATGTCAGGTCATGTAGAGTCATTCATACCTTTATGCCACTAGGTCTGAAGTTGGATACACAACTCGGCATCCTTCTAACAACCAGTCCATCTTTTTGCCCTTCTACAATCATTAGTATGTTTTATATCTTTTTCTACATGGGCTTCTGTAAAGTGAGGGACACTTGCTGATGCATGGCTCCAATACTTGTTAGACAACACAGTGCATAATGCTTTTGGTCACATTTCAGGAAGCATACAGGATCTGCTGCTATTGTATCCCTCCAGTTCCTCTGATATGGAGTTATGAAAGGGTATTTATATTTGCAGAGCAGATACTCAGCTACCATGAGATTCAAAGTGATGCAAAATAGGAAAATACTTTCTCTGGATTGTGAAGCAACAAAAAATCTGTGACAACTGAGCACTTGTAGGACCTGATTCACAAAGGTAAACTTTAAGTTTACAATTTTCTGTGTTCGTGGAATAGATTTCGCACATATAAAGACAGGTCCGGTCTATCAGTTTATGGGTGGCATTCCATGCCCCAGCTGCGGAGTCTCCACAATTGTAAAATGACTATTAGTAAAATTAAACTTGTAGTTTGTAAATACCACCAAAATTGTAAACTTACACAGAAGTGTAAGTTTACCTTTGTCAATCAGACCAATAATATTTTAGTCTGCTTAGAGCTGAAAGGCCCACATTAGTATTGAACAGGCCTGTCTTCTAGGCCCAAAAGTACTGTCATGCATTTCAATACATTCAGTGCACAAACAATAGCAATGTTAAAATACTACAAGACCTGTACTGTGTGTAACAATACATACTTTTTTTTTTTAAATGCAGCAAGTGTCAGTTTGCTTCAGTTTCCATCAGGGTTGTTCCTTCACACACCTGTTTCTCTAGAAATAATCAGAAGAAAGAGTATGTCCCTTGATTTTTTCTCACCATAGTCCTCCTGATCTTCCATGTAACTACTTCAGGGTCTCAAATTTAGGTCAATTAATTTGCCATGCCATGTTTTCATGATAAATACTATGCGAATAAACTTAATTAATATTTACAGTATACATATCACATTTATTTCCAGTGGCTATCTTGAAAATTTGTCTTGGATAAGTCCACAATGCATGCATTATAGACAACCCTGATGCAGGTGGTGTATAGAGCCACTGAAAAAAACAAAGGTTGAAATGGCATTATAGTTTCGTATTGTTAGACATGACATCCTTGGCGTGGTATTCCCCAAAAGGTTTTGCCTTCACTTCGCTTATTTTGCTGAATTCGTTTTTTGTTGGCTCTAGGACTCTGCACACTTTACCACTGCTAGTCAGTGCTCACTCCTGTAAACATAGTGAAATTGGCTTGCACCCAATTGGCACATTTAGTTTACTTGTAAGCCCCAAGTAAAGTGGTGCTACATGTACCCAGGGACTGTAAATTAAATGCTACTAGTGGGCCTGCAGCACTTATTGTGCCACCCACTTAAGTAGCCTTTTTCAACATGTTTCAGATCTGCCATTGCAGCTTGTGTGTGTAGTTTTAAACTACCATTTTGATCTGGCAAGTTAAACCTTTTGCCAGGACTACACCTTCCATTTCAATACAAATAGGTCGCCCATAGGGTAGGCCCTAAACAGCCCATAGGGCAGGGTGCAGTTTATTTAAAATGTTGGACATGGAATTTTAACCTTTACATGTCCTGGTTGTGAAAAAATCTCAAAATAATTTTTCACAATTGCAAGGCCTACCTCTCCCATAGGATAACACCTGGTCCACAATCTTTTTCTCTCAATATTTTTGTAGTTCACATAAAAAGTAAATAAACATGATATTTTGGTGTCCGATATTTTTTTGCAACCACTACTATATAAATTAAAAAAATCACATTAGAAGTGTGTTAAGTTCAAGCAATACCAACAGTTTAAAAGTAAAGAACACCCACACAGTATAATTCCCAAACAAATTTAGACAAATAGAGAAAAAATATGAATCAAAATTATCACAATTGGATAAGGAAACTGCCTGTATAAAGGTTTAACTTTTAAGGCAAAAAGCATCTAGAAAATGCAAAACACCATCGAAAAGTACACTTCATGGTTGACCACGACCTAGTTGAAATTTGAGGACAACCATGATCGAGTACTTTTTGAATGTACCAAGAGGGTTATCCCAGCCAAAGTGTTCTCCTTCAAACTTAGGGGCTGATTTAGAGTTTGATGGATGGAGTACTGTCAGTCGGGATGGTTGAGGCTAATACCTCTGCCATCTTAAAAGTATGCTATCTACCAAATCTAGAGATGAATGCCAACTCAGAGGTCATCTCTGTACATTGAAAGGAACCCCCATCACAACAGTTACTTTCAATGTACAAAATGGTTGGTGGACGCCTGATGTTGGTTTTTATGGCCGTCCAAGAAACATTTTTAAATTTTTTTGCTTCTCAAAAACAACCTCCCAAAGCGGGAGTTTGTTTCTGGAAAACAAAACACACAGGTTTTGAAGTTATTATTGTTTTTTTCTGTCCCTCAACACCACGCTATTCCTGATGGTAATGGACAGAAAAAACAACATTACGAATTCCACTCTAAAGAGAGTCATCAGTGTAATGTCCTTTGCCCGACATCCCTTACTACATCAGGCTGTCATTGGAGGAAGTATTCTGTCAATGTATTCTACAGGGGCTCAGTTGGAAGAATACTTAAGGTCCACTTATTTCTAAATGAGGCGTGCAGACCAAGGGTTTGGCAGTCAGGGTACTCAGTCGTGTTTGTGACAGACTACCCTATCTGCCAAATTCTAAATTGGGCCCTTAGTCTCTCAATTGGAATTCAAAATCTTCAAGTGGGGCAACATCTTAGATTGTGGACAGCGAGGGTCCCTCGAATTCAAATACATAGTCATTGAGCTCCCATTGAGACTGTTCGTTTTATGGTGCCAAAAGCTCTGAGCTGGACAAAACTGAATTTTGTGGCCAATATGAGTGCTTTCTGGTTGGATAGATTGGCTGCCTTGCACCAGTCAAAGATTTTATCTTTGGAACTTTTTAGAAGTCAAAATATCCAGTCAGGCAACCTGACTTTTCAGCTTAAAAACAATAGAATGCTTCTTCTATGTCCAGATGAGACCTTGTTCGGGGTTATGTTCAGGGCTATGCTAGTGGGCTTGCCAGAGGAAGGCTTCTCTTACAAATTTGGGGCACCAAAATTCTTTAAAAAAGTCAGATTGAAATGCCTACACATGGCAGCAAGAACTTGGTACGAGGTTAGATCACTTTTGGGTATCGCCTACTATAGCATGTTGTCCCCTATATGGGATTCCCCAGTAACTCCAGTGTGTCTGCTTGATAGTCTTGAGAAGCCTCTGAAGCAGAGTGATGTCATCAGATGAGGGCAGTTGGTGGACGATGGGTAAAGGTTAACTTGGGGCTTCTGGAATATCATGGCTCAAGAGCCAGAGTTGGTCTGGACAAATGGAAATAGACCTTCAGGACCAACGGGTCATGAAGAAGGAAGTGGCACACTGGTAACAGTTTTTACTGATGGCAGAAGAGGATAAGATGATGGCAACATTTTCTCTGAGGGACGGACACTTGTCGGAAGTGGAGCTGGCAGAGGCATGGCAAGTATCTTTATCTGCACTTTACCTGGTGGTTAAACCTGCTGCACTAAGAAAAAAACATTTCTTTAACCTGCATAGAATCAACTAGACCCCAAATAAATTGACAAAAATAGGGGTAAGTAGAGACTCAAAATGCAAGTGGTGTGGCAGTGGAGAGGCTGACATGCATATGTTTGCCACGTTCCCAAAATTGGAAGAATTTTGGTCAGTGGTGGGTAAGGCTGTCTCTCACTTCTTGGTGATAACTAATATGGAGGTAATCACAGCTTTAATCATGTTTGGTATAGGGCAGCAGGACATGGATATGCCCACTCCTCTTTTACTAAATTCTGTTAGCAAGAAGGGAAATATGTAGGCTTTGGACCCAAGTTCTGGCCCCTACTTGGCAAGCCTGGAGGAGATCCGTGGTCTTAAAGAATTAGATAAAAGGAGGAATAATGGGAATGAAAAGGAGGATTTGGGGAATTACTAAAGTTATGATGAGTTATCCATGTCCTATTATTACACCCTCTCAATTCAGTAGAGCTGGGGAGGTTGTAATCACTCGATGTAGCCCAGTAATCCTGATTGAATCTGAGCCCGATATTGAGCATGAGTGATGTTCGAAATTTGGTCGGTGCTTATCGGTGGTAATATGAGGACTATAAAAAAAAAGAAAAAAAAAGACTGGTAGCTGTAGCTTTGGTTGGTGTCCAAAAGGCCAAATACTTTTTGCAGGATGTCCTCTAAATCTGTTTTCAGCACAGCAAAGAGCTTCAAGCGGGCAAAACTGGTTTTCTGGCCGACTTAAGGCGCAACCTTATTTGGAAAGCCGCAGAACCTTATCTCATCCTTGGATGGTGGTATAAAATAACTCATTCCCACTCTTCTCTAACAGCTGGAAGATCCTTCTGGTCTGTCCTCCAGACTCCAGCTCTGCAGAGCAGGCTTCTAGATACCAGGTTTATCTACAGCTAGCTCCCCTGCATAGTCCAGGCCAGTGTGATCCATGCAGGGGACCTGTCTGTACATGAACCTTTTGGAGTCAGGAGTTCTCAAGCTTTCTGTACACCTGAAGCTGGTAAAGAGGAGGCCAACCATGTAACCCTTAAACAGCACGTCCATGCCCCGGGTAACAGAAAGAGTTAGGAATCCTTGTGTGAGTCCTCTTCTTCCTGCAGGAGTCAGGAACCTTAATCCAGCATGGCCTTCTTCAACAGTTATCTTCATCCCAGGCCCTTTATTATTCTGAGGAGGTTGTGGTTGAGCTGACAGATTTATCCTGTGCACTACCTAGTGTTTGGAGAAATGATGCCACTAATTCTCACATCCACGGGCACTGGAGTGTGCCATAAAGCCCACCAAGGGGCTTTAAAAAGTTTTTTGTTCTTGTGGCACCACTGAAAGGGCAGCGGGCACCATCAACAATTAAAAATGGGTTCTGAGGGCTGCCAGAAGTGCTGCAGCCCTCACCAGAGCCTCCCACAGTTTTGTCCCAAAGGTTTGTCTAAGTCTTCCAGGGATTTATATAGAAGCCTCAAAATGATGCCCATGGGAGAAGCTTGCTTTGGTTTTAAGGATTTCTTGAGCTAGTTCTTTCACACGCAGGTTGTGGAGTGTGATGATCTCTGTTGGTTGGTCCTAAAGCTGCAGTGGGGGCATTTTAAAAATAGAAAAATACTCCTGCACTCATTTTATTGAGTTAATAGCAATTTAGTAATACTATGATAATATAGATATTAGAATGTTATATGGATTAAAGGAAGTTATTGTAAGGGGGTAATTTTGAAAGGGGTTTTAATGGTGTTGTATTCATGTTGTGTGATCTAATTCTGCTTTTATTAATGTGATGACATCCTGGCAAAGCCAGTAGACCTCCCTTATATTGTGTCTAGTATAGGCGGTGTATTGTGGTAACAGGGTTCAGGGCTTATCTAGGGGTATAATATGTTATGAGGCCATCACCATAGGCATTTCCATATGCCTATTTGTAGATACTTGTAAATTAATGCGTAATATTAAGTAGTATGTTTGTAACAAAGTATATTACCTTTTTATGAGAAAAGGTACTGACTGGAAAATGATGTATTGAGTGTTGTTTATTGAGTACCAGCGAACTAGGGTACTAGCCCTCACCAGTTCCCCTGAGTACTCCTTTAACTGGTCTGCTTCACTACCCTGAGAGAGTTAAGTGCTACAATGGGGTACTTGATTTCCAGTAAAGGAAAGTTTGCAAATGTATTATTGTGAAAGAGCTCCCACCCTTCGCAATTAATAACCCACTTTATTGCACCTGGACTATGTGCTCATTTTGGAATTCATAGACTGCTAGTCAAGTTTTCAGCCTCTTTGTACTGATCCTGAGTTGAGAGGTCAGTCAGGGTGATGTCCGACAGAGATTTTATAAGCATGAGTGGAGGAGGGTGTCCCTCCATCCCCCTTTTGGAAAGCACTAGAAGGTCAGATAGGCCATGGAAGGTCACTTAACCTGTGGATTAGGGACAGGAGAGTTTGTCCAATGCAAGGAATCTCAAGAGTGTCTGCATTTCCCTCTTAGCAAGCTTTCTGGGACCCTTTTGTGATCCCTGTGGTGACATCGGAGAAGTGAGTTTTAGTTTCTGTTGATGCCTTAAGCCTGGAAGGCTTGGCACAGGTATGCAAGGGTACCAGAGACTGAATGCGATGGAAGGATGTACAGTGAGTGCTGAAGTTCACAGGTGACTCCTTCCCACCCCAAAGGCTGGAAGTGAGGGCCACTCCTGCCAAAACATACAATATTCCCTGATGCATAGCCTTTTATTGAAAGCCCAGCAGGTACCCGTTGGAGCTCCCTGTCATATTCTGGTTGCTCCCACCCCTCCCGGGTGGGGCAGCCCTGAAAGATCCAATGCATGATAAGTAGACCACTGGCTGTAAATATAGTCTTGCCAAATTTCAAGAGGCCCATGGTGTGAGCCCAAAGGTCCGTGTCTACCTACCCCCACTGCAACTCGGGATCCATTCCCATGTGGGCTCTGAACTCATCATTGTATTGGCCAGGCATAACACCCATAATTGATTTGCGGCTTCCCTATAGTGTCCATGTATTTAAAAATTGCCACACACCTCTCTGGGTGTTTTCGCAGTAAACACTGGCATAAATTAAAAAGGCAGCGGCCCAGTTCCCAATCATCAGTGGAATCTTCGAACTCTTTGCAAGCTCATGCTTCTCTTCCTTTGAGCCCTCCTTAGTCCTCAGATCCCTATGTAATAGCTTTAACATCTCAACGTATTCCCCATTACATATTTTCAACATGAGATGGACTCCCAAAGGCTTCGAAAACCCCATGTAGGAAGCTTCTTGACTTTCAGCTCAATGCTCTCTTTCCATTCTACCTTGTACCATTCATTCTCCACCTTCTCATCCCTAACTCCACCCCCATGCCCATCTCTGTCCCTGTCACTTGAATCTCCTGCATCTCCTTACCCTCTTTGACCCATGACCTCGTGTCCCCAACCCCCGGCTTCACGACCATATCCCAAGCCAAGCCTTGCTCATCAGTGCCCACTCCCATGTCAGCCACATAAAAACCTCTGTGCAGCCACAGCACACCCCCAGCCTGCACCTCCATCACATCCACAACAACTGATACCATTGCTGCAGCCATATTTTCGCATCTGCAATCTTTACCTGGTGCCAGGGTCAGTGTCCGTTCTGGAGCCCACCGTTTTGCCACCTGTCACCTGCCGGCTCTCAACGGCTGTCCTGCCACTGTTGCCCATCTGCGGTACCCTGAAAAACATCATGGACAGACTGATGAGTGTCCCCCCTTTCCCGCTCCCCATGACACCACCAGCTTGTGACTTGCTTCTGCATATCTTCCTCAACCAACTGCCCCTCCTCTAAACACTCTTCCTTATAATCCAGTGGTGTGTCCTCCAACACATCGCCTGCTTCAACATCTGTGGCAGTTTGCTGCCTAACACCGCAGCATAACTGGATTCTTGCAAACCATGCATCTCTCCTGTTTGTGTTGAGGGGCTCTACCATACCCTCTCAACTCCACTGCTGAAAGAGAACACTGTGTCCCGTGTTGACTTCCGCCAGGGGCAGTTCTGTACCCTCTGGCCAGGTGCACCGCCAAAGCCGTTCTTGGGGAGTGATCTTGCCGTCTCACGCCGACATCCAGCTGGCCATACAGGTCCAAGTCTTCTCATCTTCCCAGGGTAATGGAGCCACACAGAGCTTCCCGAGTCCGCCAAGCCACTGAACCGATCGCCCTGCAAAAGAGATGAGAGGCCCAGTGTGCTGGTTACAGCCTGCTGTCTGACCGAACTCGCCCCCGCCTTGACCATGCTACCACTCATGTCCAGGTCCCTGTCCCCCCTGAGCGCGCTTGTCCCCACTCCCCCATAGCTCCCACAACTCCAGGCCACTGGTCTTCCCTCCCATAGACTCTCCTGGGTTTCTGGTCCCCCTCCCCTCGTGATCTGCACTGACCCAAAAGGCCAAGTCCTTTACTAAGTCCTCAGTCAGACCCTCATCCTCCCTGTCGCTCCATTCCAAACCCTCCACCATGACCAAGGCTGAGTGAACCCGGGATGCATCCTGCTTACTGGCAGAAAGAAACACCCCACCCGCCCCTCTCTTACCCGAGGATGCGCACCTTCCATCTTCTAATATGACCTGTTCAAAGAATTCCCTGGCTCCTGCAGGGGCCAGAGCTAATAAGCCCCCCCCCCCCTTTCCAAGGATATCAGGGGCCAGCAACCCTCTTTGTCTAGGGTGATCAGGTGTCCCAGATTTGCCCGGACAGTCCCGGGTTTTCACCAGCTGTCCCAGCAGATTTTGGCAATTTTGGCTCATGTCCCGGTTTTTAGAGGGGGTCGACTGAAACCAGAGAGGGGTGCTTATAGGGTGTTTTAAACTTGTGCTAGTGAGCATCTGTTATAAGTAAGCAATTTAATTAACAGGTATGATGCTGGTTTTTGAAATTACATTTTATTTATTTTCATAGTGCTTCTTCTGTGTTCCTATGTTGATAAGAGTTGTCATTCTGAGACGCACCATTGGTGTAAAATTGTAGTCCTTCTTCTATGTTTGCAAAATGTCCCGGTTTTTGATTCTCAAGATCTGGTCACCCTATCTTTGTCCCAAACTCCGTCTTCCTCCCCCTTGTCCAGCACCACGCTTGTCCTCCCAGGTCAAACAGGATTACTTTAGAGGCCATCCCAGAGTCATTGGATGATCATCCAACTTCTCTAGAAGTCATTTTCACATCATCAGACATCATCAAGCTCTTAAAGTCATCGGCAGAGTTTAGATGATTTGAAGATGACTTGAAAATGAGTATCTGATGACTTCACAAGATGTGATTAACCCTGACGACTTCAGGATGACTTGAAAATGATTATCTGATGACTCCACAAGGTGTGACTGTTCCTGATGATTTGAGGATGACTTGAAACTGAGTACCTGATTACTTCACAAGATGCATTGCTAGTGGTGATTTTAGGATTGTTTGAAAATGACTGTCGGATTACTTGACTAGCATCACATTTTTCTAATTAAAAAGACTTGTTCATGATAATTTGAGGATTAAGTTAATTTGAGGATGGTTTGTTGATTGCTTCAGGAACATGTCTAACATTTTAGTTTATTTATTTATTTTTAGAGACGTCCAACCCTTTGGAAGATTTCAGAATCTCCTTTTTACTGCATAATGAACACCATTTACACATTTCTGCCTTTTCAACTCAGCAATTAAACCTACAGTGCACGCATTAGCAGAGACTTCGATGCTAGAAGGCCTGGGTGCTATACAGACAATAAAACCCAAATTCAGTTTCTTTGCAAACAGTTGATTTTTATATATGCTAGCTCAAATTGTATGGCCACCTGAAAACATAGCTATCATTATTCCTTGGAGACCGCTGCAGGTTTTTTGCAATGCTCTCTCTGGTGCTTGCCATTAAAGTCATTTTGTAAAGCATGAGCGCAACTGGTTTATGGACTTAATACAAAGGTGGATATTGGGAGTTGATATTTGCATTATTCCTTCTTTACTCAGTTGACACTGGCAATGTTTTGTGTTGAATACAATTAAAGTTGAGCTGGCTGAAATGAAAAGGGCGTGGTGGGGGGTAGGCATGGTGTCCAGCAAAGTAATGCAGGCCCAAATGATAAATCAAGGTGAGGCATTCCTCTTCAACTGGTCTGTCATCAATTTCACTATGATTTAGCTCACATCTTAGTTGGTCAGTTTTTCTTACTCTAACCTGTTCCAGACATTCAAGTACCCTGCTTTCCTGAGAGATCCTTTTGTGGCATTGCTTATATTAAAGTTCTGCACACTTACCATTGATGACATATAAGAGAAGACATTGATGTCTGAACTATTTGCATGTCCTTCCCGTGTAAAACCCTTAATTTACAGGCATCACAGCAAAATGTTTGATGTGAGGTAGAGGACATATGCATGTGTGTTAACCCCATGTGCTCGAGAGTGAGGAGCCTTGTGTTGTGTTAGTTGTGCACTCTGGGCTATTCTCTACCACACACTGCCTAAGATGATGTGCCCCTCGGAAGTGGAGGCCCCTGGGAGTGCTATTTGCAACTGGGGTTTAATACACTCTGCGTTCTATGGCGTATCTTTTGCAGAGCTTTACTTTTTATATTGGCCGAGAATGGTCCCAATAGAATAGTTTTATTTTTATTTGTATGGTATGTTATTTTCGTTTTTCAGCCACTTCATGGTATATGCTATTTTTTTTTCATGTGGCATTCACGCAACTCCTTTCTTCCCCAATGGTCGTCACCTCAATTTTTGGGGAATGTAAAAGCTCACTCGACTCCAGCATGGATCTCTCAGCTGGTGGGTGTGACCTCATCAGAGGATGCATTTTTCTTTGTTGGCAGGGGATCTGGGAATCCATCTGCAAGATGAGCTATCCCAACCGGGAAGTGCAGCAATTAATTTTAACGAGGACCAAAGGAAGGGGTAGTGTGTGGGCTTGGGGGCAGGTAGAAGCGGTATTATAAGTAAAAGCATGGAGCAAGCATGCAAATTGAAAATGAAAAAACTCTTGTCTGACCTACAATAATTTGCTAAGCGGCCTCGATTAGGCTCATGTGGAGGGCGGGTATGACAAAAACCACTCGGGCTAGATACTTATGTAAAAAGAGTTATATATGATTTTTATTTTTTTCAATATTCAAGATATCATATTTTAGAAAGAACAAAAAGATTTATTTTTTTTGTTTGTCTAGTCGACTTTCATTTTTAAATACATATAAAAACATTAGTTCATTTTACATCAGTAGAGCAACCATGATACAAAAATAATTCATATTACTATAGTGAGTACAAATTTGCAATAATACCAAACGAATAATAATAAAATTACAATAACATTCATTACCATGAACCCCAAAAGAACAAACATCCATCATTCATACTATCTGCCATAAATGTCTCATACACACCACACACTCATGCACAAAAAAGAAGAAATATATCCAGGGAACTCCAAATGTTTAGAGTGACAAGCACTGGATCGTAACTACAGTGGTGAGAATCAATCAAAAAACAGAATTTCCACTGATGTGCTGTCATATGTGGGATTCCCTTGTTGTCTGTCAACGCACGTTTCGGTGGGATTAAATTATTGCCACCTTCATCAGGACAGTATATTTCGATAGACAAATCACAGAGGTGAACAAGGGGTTCTCTAAAAAATGCAATAACAAAATAAATGATTTTTAATTTATTAAGAATGATTAGCTCAACTATCTTTGTTATGATACCCGCTAAAAACGAAGTCACCTTAGTGTGGTAACCAGATTTGGCATTGTGCACCTCCATAAATGTGGGGTGCATGATTAAAAAAAGTTTTGGGAAAATAAATAAAGATAAGAACAAACCAAATTATGTGTGACAGAATATTTTAATGGGAGTGAATACATGAAGTACAGAACCCATTCTACCAGAAAAGCCACGTGAGATAGAGAATATGCATTCTGAACCCATTACTGCTGGAGAACGAGCAGTTTGCAGTTTACCGAAAAGAACAGAAAAATAAAGATAAATGAAAGTATTGCACTAAAACAAAGTTCAAACTGTACCTTAGTGCACATAGGTAAGCATGGTATACTTCTGCGCTTATCGTCTCTGATACAGCAGTTCAGGCTTAGCCAAGCCTGAAGAACATGCTAGACTGAAAAAATTGTCAGAGTTAAGCTAGTAAAATACTTAGAATATATTACGATCTTTATTGTGTGAATGTGTACAGGAGCACAAGTGGTGGACTACTCTTACCTACTATGGCTCCATCTAGAATATGGATTGAGGCATGTGGTCCAATGTTTACTGACTCTGCTTTATTCCAACGCCTTCTTTAATTTGTATAAGTCTGCAAGCAAGAAGGAAAGATTATGTGGGGCGTGTAAGTATAACCTCATTATGTGTGGGTGAGTGATGTGGGACTTACATAACATATCCTGTTTACATGGACTGTTGAACGAGCGACCAACCACTTCCAAGTCCAATCTATGTATATATTATAGACAATATAGTTGTTTGGTTGTCTGTCTTCTTGTGCATTGGCCATTGCTTTCAATGCTAGCCAGGATACTAAGTACAAACCAAGATTAACACTTGGAGCTAGATTTATTTAATATACTAATTACATGCTTTGTATCCGGAAGCACATGCATCCTCCGCTCGCCTAGTATCTAACTCATCGCCGATACCTAATTCGAAACTGGGCGAATGCATCACATAAGCTGCGTAACGTTTGGAGCTGAACTTGTTTGGTGGGCAGATTACATGCTCTACGTCTAAAAACACATACATCCTCTGCCGTCTAGTATCTAGCTTAGAAAGCCCCGCTCGTTGTCAATATCTCACCCGTAACTAGCCGACTAAATCACGTATACCGCGTGTAGCTTTGCGCAAAACTCAAAACTAGACGAATGCAAGGCCAACAATGACACCTGTAAACCCTATCTGCATGGCTGTCATTTTCCTTACCTGAGTTCTTTATCGAAGGATTTATAGATTTTTTTTGAGTGCTCCACAGCAGCCCCGTCTTGTAATGTGCGGGCTCCAAACGCCGGCCATTTTAAGAGCGCGCGTTGTTTGCGATGTAACTGGAGCACGTGATACATGAGCTAGTAAGATTACAATGTGGGAAAACATTCTCGCCATCTTTGGAATGGTCTAATCAATATGTTAGCTTCTATTGCGAGAACGGCATGCTAATGTAGTGATGTCATAAGAGGGTAGAAATATGGCAATATATTGCAACACGAATAGTAAAAATAAATAACCTCAGGAGTTATAAAGTTTGATTTGCTGGTATCAATTTAGGATGTTAGAGGATACAAGAAGTATTTAACTGGACAGGAGATGTGAGACCAATATTGGAGAGAGCGAGCTTATTTTAGAATATAAGTGGAGCACATGCATACATGGGCTGTTGAGGTTGCCTGCAATGGCAATACGGTCGCCATCATGAGACGTTCTAAAGATGTTGGTTTTTATCAGAGAGTGACTAAATGTTGTGACGGAAGGATATAAAGAGAGATGATATCTCACAACAATAGTTCTAATGACGAGTTACTTAGTGTTTAATTAAATTGGACTCGTTTGCGTTTATTTGAAATATTGTAGAATAGGAATGGATTTACTAGCTTGTGCGAAAGTATAACACTATATATGCCATGATTGCCATGAAATGATCTCCATGTCTGGGTTGAGATCTTCAAAGTAATGGGGTGCAAAGTTTCTCACCAAAAGTTGAAATAGCATGCCAGATTTAAAATGTAATTCCAATTGACCTAATAGATATCTATATATGATTTATGCAAGTACAAGCATTAGCTGCCTATCTCAAGGCTGGTTTTATAAAGCCATTGTCTTTAAAGGGATACAAGTGCAATAGGAGTTGATGAGTGCATCTTGTTGTTTCCTAGGTGCCATAGAGGGTATGCAAGGGTTGTTGTTACTAGTTGGAAAAAGAGTGCCAGCAAAACAGTACTTTGTATCAATTTCTATTTGCTGAGGATACTAGTCTGGGTCAGAAAATATTGGTGGGCACCCAACATAATTACAACAACCCTCCAGAAGGTATTAGTGAGCTCATGTATTTATTGTCGGCCTGGTACCATGATCAAAAGCTTGGGTGCATCTAGGTGTCCATAAGTTGTCGTATGTTAGACCACAGAGAGAGCCTTGTCTGGCTACCAGACTAACATGACATCCTCTATGTACCTCTATGTGCCAATTTTCATTTTGTAACTATCCATAAAATTTCTTCATTGAGCCCCCTACTCACGGTGTCCAGTGTGAAAATCCAATAGTTTTCTCGTTTTTTTCTGGTTTTCTCAGCATCCACTCCTGGTCTGAGAGTAACCTTTTCTAGAATGAGCCAAGTGAGCTCATTCTCTTTATGATCTTGTTCTTCACAGTGTCTCACCATAGGTGCCTGTAATTTGTGAGTTCTAGCTGCCGATTTGTGCTCAGAGAAACGTGTACTAAATTCTCTACTTGTCTCTCCAATGTATCCTAAGCCGCAAGGGCAGAGGATCAGATAGATAATGTTTGAAGATCTGCAATTCGTCATATGTTTCAGCTCTCCAAATTTGTTTCCATAATACCATTTCTGTGTGGTTATGGCAGCCTCACATGCATGGCAGTTTCCACATCTGAAGTTGCCTTTAACTGAAGGTAATCCATCTATAGTAGTCTGTCTAAGGAGCCCCTTAGTATGCAATCTACTGTGGACTAATTTATCCTTCAAATTTGGGTTCCTTCTATAGGCCACCGTTGGTTTCTGTAGGGTTTCATCTTCCTCATTTACATTTAAAATCTTCCAATTTCTTTCCAGGATCTGCTTGATCTTATGGTTTAAGTTGGAATGATTTACTACACAGACTAATTTGTCTTGCACTTGTTTCTTTTGGCCCGATATGAGGGCGTCCCTATTGTAATATTTTGCTCTTTTAAGAGATTGCCTAAATAGGCTTTTGGGAAAGCCTCTCATTAATAATCGTGTTTGTAGCTGTTCCGCATGCTCCATAAAATCTCTGTTGTTGGTACAATTGCGCCTGATGCGTAGAAATTCTCCGAAGGGGATAGAGTCCTTCTGACAACCTGGATGAAAGCTGCTGTGCCTCAAGATGGTGTTCCTCGCTGTTGGCTTTCTATATAGGCTTACTTCGATAGTGTCTTCTGTACCTAAAATCCATATATCCAGAAATTCAACTTTCTCTCTTGAGTATTTACATGTAAACCTGAGATTGGCGTCACTTGCATTGAGCCATGTGATAAAGTCCTCAAGATCGCTCTCCTCACCTGACCAGATGAAAAAAATATCATCTATGAAGAGGCGCCAACAGGAAACATTTTCATAAAATGGCGCCATTTCAATAAAAATGTGCGTGTGTTCATACTTACCCATGTATATATTAGCCACACATGGGGTGCAAGAAGCCCCCATGCTGGTCCCCTTGATTTGTTGATAAAGCATGTTTTGAAATTCAAAAAAGTTGTTATAGAGGACAATATTAAGGCACTCTAAGATGAAATTGCCCTTTAGTTGTAGTGTATAGCATGTTGTTAGCCTGAGAGTACCTGCAGGGAAGGTCAGGTTATTTAGGTCAATTCTATTACCCAAAACGATTACGCTATGAGGAAGTGCGAGCATGTGTAATCATTCCTCTCTTTCATTCGAAAAACTATAACAGGGTCTTCTGTCTCTCTTCTCATTTCACCATTGAGGTTGGAACAATGTGCTTTGAGTAGATTTCACAGGGTTTCCCACACCCCTACTAGTTTTTGGAAGGTGCATTATAGAAGTTCTATAACTTCTTGCTTTGTGCACCTTTTAGTTCTCATATTTGTATTATTTTACATACCTGGTTTTCATGATCTAATACTTGATTGACATTTTAAGTACAGATTTCCCAATTTACAGATAAATAAGCTATAAGTAAAATGAACTGATTGAGTAAAGTTTTTTAACATACTTGTCCGGAGCCTTTGCACACTGATTCTGATGTGTACGTAGGCTGGCTGTTCAATTTCGGAGGTCAGGCGGGAGTTCCTGGCTACATGAATTGACCCAGCCCCTCCAGCCTGAGAGTAGCACTACCTTTGGGCTCGTTTTGGTAGGATTCGGGCAACGATGCCACAGCCGTCCCTGGTTGGACCGGAAGTGGAAGCAGAGTTGTACTTTGGCCGTCGAGAGAGAAGAGTAACACATTGCTGCACCGGAGTGTGTTTAGATGGATCAGGCTCAGCGGAAAAGACAAACCATTGCTGCGTTTTTGTGGTATTTTTTGGGTGGGGGTGAAAGTGAGACGTGGGAAGTAAGGTGGGTGTGATTTCCCACCTCTCCTCCACTTTTGGGTAATCTGCAAGTGCCGCGCTTTTGTTTGAAAGGCATGAGCCCGCCTTTCTTTAACGTGCAGCGCTGTAATGTAGTGCTTTATGTGAGAGAGCTGGAGGTAGGATTCCGCCTCTCAGGGAACTTTACAGAGTGTGGGGTCTTTCCAGAGATATGGGAATAGGATCCCGTAATTTGTGGGCTTTTGGGATGCTGCAGGGCATTAAATGTGGGACTTCAATTGAGGCAGTGTGTCTGAGCTCGCCTCACAACATCGGCCCTTAAGGCACAGATAAATTAAGTGCTCTATTTATAAAAAGCATGAGTGGTAGAGAATGAATGTGGAATTTTGTATCACCGTACCATCATTGGTGTGGTCTTACGGTCACAACTGCTGACTTTCAAACTGGGGGCCCGGGATCGAGTCCTAGCGTCAGATCCACATCCTGTGATTCTGGGTAAATCACTTAATAGCTGCAAACCAAGTTATGCTTGAGGTACTTATGCAGAAAAGTTGCAATGATCGGATGAGCTGTTTTAGTTGCCTATTAAAACCTAGTGCTTGGATGGCTGATGACACGAAGCAGACGGCTTCTGAGGATTCTTTTCAGAGGGGCTTTCAGGGCTTTTGGCAGAATATGGCTCCCCACATAAAACCCATGCAAAGCATGTAAAGAGCATTAGAACATTGGAATGTTGGGAGCTCCATTGAAGACAATGGAGTTGCTCTGGTCTTATAATGGCTGGTATAAGCCCAGCGCTCCAACATTCCAATGTTTGTCTTTTGTTTCTCCATTTTTAATTTAGAACATTCTACCCTTAGTGGGTGGAATGTTCTAATAGCCTTATAGCCCTTCTGCCTCCGGCTACACCGAGCTGCTAGAGGCCCTCTCCTCGTTATAGGCCTCGCCTGCGGCTCGGGCCTATAACTCAGGATCAGGGCCTTTAACAGCCAGTATAGCCCTCGGCAGCGGGCTATAAGGCTATATTAATCCACCTTTAACATCTCCATTCCACAGCCGCTCGTCTGTCATTAGATGTATTTTACCTTATTCGTTAATTTGCTCAGGGAAAAAATATGAAAACGTCATAATTCTCTCTGCCTATTTTTCCTTTCCTGGTGACGTTCTCATATTTTTCCCCTGAGACAGTTAACTAATAAGTTAAAACATATTATTCATGGCAGAGAACCCTGTCACAGTGAATGAATCTCGATTGTGTGTCTGGGTAGCAGAGCGATGAATTAGGTGAAGCCCAGTAATGATATAGGCCTGTCCTCCCTGAATGTTATTTTATTTCTATACATACATATTATAAAACAGAGGCATACGCCCTTTCTCCATCTCCCGCACTATTTTCTAATCTTCCTTCCCATTTCACCATGCTCCTTTCCTATGTTCCAGTCTTTCGTGCTCTGTCCTGTGTGCGATTTCTTTCAACTCTCCCCTCTGAAACTACTTTTCACCTTTTTACCTTTCTTGCCCACTTTCCTTTCTCTCCTTTTTCACGCTTCCTTCTTGGGGTCTGCTTTTTCCCTTTCATTCCCTTTCCATTTTTAATTCTCTTCATCCTCCCTTCTCGCACTCCAATTTCTGCTGTTACCAGTTCTCTTCACTCTTCTCATTCCTTCTGTACCCTATCTGTCTTTGGCTACCGCTCTGACATCTTCTCCTTCCTACCTCTCCCATTTATCTGTTTTTAGGACTTGCCGAGGCAGCGCTTGCGCCGTCTCTGCAAGAACTTTTATATTCTGAATATTGGCTTTAAACTCCGCCTATTTTTAAGGACTTCCCTTATTACATGTGATGTTACTTAGACAGTTTGTGGCACTATTTGTTCCTTTAAGCTAGAGCACTCGAGACCAGTGCTCATAGTTTACAGAGCCCTTTGTAAACAGGGCTGTAAATCTTGTTCTTATCTTGTCCCATTTGTAGTGCATTCAAAGACCCTCTGTGTCATTGATGCTTCCCCCGTCCTTATGTTAAACTGATTGATAGGCCTGTGAAGCCTTGGTGCATGCTGTGGCCAATGTTTAAAATGTAGGGCTCTTTACTTGCTCTCTCTCCTGTAGCCTCTTGCCCCATCCCAATCCAGCCAGATGGCCCTCAAATCTGAACGCTCCATTTCTGTAAACAGGGAACCAATTACTTTGCTTTATGTTACTGCTAATATAGTTTATGCACTTTTTCACAGTTTTGGTATCTCCTTCTGCAGTTGAAGTACAATTCTTTAATGTAGTTCTGAATCTGATATTTCTTTTCAAGCCAATTGTTTCACTAACGCAACGCAATTTTACTCTACACAATTGTACACCTACAACTCCACCTCACTCTAACCAACCCACTCCACTCTATGCAATGTCACTTCATGCAGTGACACTCTACGCAGCGCCACTCCACACAACCACACACCATTCCACCCAATGCCACTGCCACACCAATCCACGCAACTGCATTCCACTCTATGCAACTCCACTCTACACAACTACATTGTATGCCGCACCACTCTAAACTACGCAATGTCACTCCATGCAACTCCACCCCGCTCTACGCAACACCACTCCATTTTTATGCACCACCACTCCACGCAACGCCACTCTGTTTTACTATATGCAACGCCACTCTGCTTTGCTCAATACCAGTCTGCTATGCAACACTACTTCAACCAACTGCACTCCACACAATGCTTCACTACTGCACTCCACTTTACTCCACTCAGAGCCATACAACTCTACTCTATGCAACACCACTCAATACAACGCCAATCCATACAGCCACACCACGCAACATAATTACAATCCGCATAATATCATTCAACACCACATAATTCAACTCCACCTAATTACACACTTTGCATTACCACATAAATCCACTCTATACCGCGTAAAAATCCACATAAAACACTCCACATCATGCCACATAATTTCACTCTATACCACACTGTTACATGCCACACTATCCAACTCCACACAAATCCATTCCACACCAGATAATTACAAAAAAACAAACATTATTCCACCACAACCCAATTCCACTACACACCACATATATCCAATTTAAAACACATAATTCAACATCATAACATAAAATTCAACAGCACAACATGCAATTAAACTCCACTACATAACACACCACAACACAAAATACCATTCATCATAATTACACTCCATTACTCACAAATCCTCTCCACATAATTCCAGTACACTCAAACACACATAAGTACTATCCACATAATACAACTGCACACCGTGCCACATAATTCCACTATTACAAAATAATGGGGTGACCCATACTAGTCCATGGACCTGGGTAATGCTCGGTATAGAAAACAATGGTCCTAGACTAATTGCTTTAGGAAGGTATTCATTAAGTCAAAATCTATGAACACGATACACATAGAACTCAAGTTACATCATAAGTGTACCCCAGTAGTTTCTCAATTCAATTCAGTATATCCTCAAAAAGACACACAAGCACCATAAATAGCTTCAATAGTGACTGTTTAATCTCACAGTTATTATAACAGATCACTGTAGGGAATTTTTCAAAACAGAAAAGAGGGTTGCTCCAGGGGGAGTGTGGAAAAAGGATTGCGCTCATGAGGATAGAGCAGATGTGTAGGGAGGGAAATCAGAGAGTAGTAAAAACAATCAATTACACATAGTAATGTCCTTAGTAAACTGGTCGTGGTTTACAAAAGTAGCGCCAGTTTTACAATGGGGCCTGCCTCTCCAGCGGCGTCACTAGGGTTGGTGTCACCCAGTGCAGTAACTTACCCCATGACACCATCACATGGGGTGACACCCTTCCCAAATGAGACTATTTAGTAAATAGTCTCATTTGGGAAAGGTGTCACCCCATGTGATGGTAGTCACTGAGACACCATCACATGGGGTGACACCTTTCCCAAATGAGACTATTTAGTAAATAGTCTCATTTGGGAAAGGTGTCACCCCATGTGATGGTGTCACCCAGTGCGGTCCGCACCCCCCGCACTCCCCTAGTGACGCCACTGTGTCTCTCATGAATTCGAAAGTACTTTTCTGGTTCTTGATGTTGTACAGAGTATAATCTTCTGTAAAGAGGTAGGGATGGGGTGAAGTAGGGTACAGGCCCACTAGGGGAAAGTGTCCCTACACATCTGTTCTATCCTCACAAGCACAATCCTTTTTCCACACTCCCCCTGGAGCAACCCTCTTTTCTGTTTTGAAAAGTTCCCTACAGTGATCTGTTATAATAACTGTGAGATTAAACAGTCACTATTGAAGCTATTTATGGTGCTTGTGTGTCTTTTTGAGGATATACTGAATTGAATTGAGAAACTACTGGGGTACACTTATGATGTAACTTGAGTTCTATATGTGTATCATGTTCATAGATTTTGACTTTCTGACACATAATTCCACTACACACATCCACCACACAATTCCATGCCACAACTAAATTGCAAACCAACCCACATATTTCCACTACACACCACATACATCCACTTCAATCCATAACACATAGGTAAGAAACAATTACAACGCCAATAGCTCTAACTCTTTCTCTTTTTTTAACACACATCTGAAGCTTAGCTCCTACCTATTTCCTCTTTTTCGCCACCAAACAGGTAAAGCTTTCCACACTGTCACCGACTCTTAAGGGCACTACTTTGTGTGTGGATTTACTACTTGTGAAGGGGAAGAATGCCACCACTTGCAGTAAAGTTAGCCAATGGCTGGAGTGGGCTGGCCCACTGTCCTGTCCCAAGCTGTATGCTGCAGTGGATGGATGAAAATGCGAATGACACAATAATAGACCAATTGATGAAAAGGGTTGGCTGAAAGCCTCTGTAGCTAAGTGTGTGTGTGTGTGTGTGTATATATATATATATATATATATATCAAAAAAACATCCCACTCCATCAAAGAAGAAGAGGCACGTACTCGAGGTAGGTAGGAATAGGGCTAATTTATTATAATTCAGGTCTCCCTCGACCCCGCATTCGCTGAGATACGCGTTTCGGCTGTGCAGCAGCCTTTACCAAACTCATATGTATATATATATATATATATATATATACACAAAAGGGGATCCTCACTTCATCGGTGAGAATAAACGAGCCACTCCGGTTGTAAGGGTGCAGGTTCTCGGTTTTAATGGCACAACAAAAGATGCGTTTCGACCTCTCTTTTGGTCTTGGTCACATATGTAATTTTAATAAATTCTAAAGGTCTTGTCCAGGGTTCTCCAAAATCAGTCCTGGGGGGCTGGAACAATGCCAGATTTTTAAGATAACTACATATATCTAAATGGGGGTATGCAAAACAATATAGCATGGATCTTGCCTTCTAAGACCGACTTTGGAGAACCCTGGTCTTTGCTAATGCCAGATTTAAAATAGAGCTATGAGTCAGGTAGGCTCCTTGCCTTGTATTGAAATCACATTTGGTGGCAGGAAGTCCTGTTAGTGTCAAGGGTGCCAATCTAAATGCAAATGATTTTGCTGTGAAGTGAGGGTACCATATGGTGATTTCTTACATTTAATGTCTATCACCCAAGTTAACATTTTTTATACTATACTTCCTTCTTTTAAGTGCGATATCTTGCAGTTGTTACTATTACACTCTTTCATCTTTCTCAATTTTCCAATCTCAGAAGGATGGTAGACTGAGTTTGCTCTACAACTCTATGCCACTCCACGTCACTCTACGCTTCGCCACTCTATTCGACAACACCACTCTACGCTTCCACTCTGACACCACCACTCTGCTACCACTGCTCTCAATTCCCCTCTACTCACAACTTAAGGCCACTGCACATCATGCCAATGTATTCTACGCCACTCTACTATATAACACTGCACTCTACAACAGTCTACTTTGCACTTTCTGCCACTGGACTCTACACCACTGTATTCTAAGCTACACCACTCTTTTCTGCACCACAATTCTGCTCTGTGCTGCTGCACTCCACTGTACTCTGATGCTCTGCAAGACTGCACTCTACTACACTGAACTCAATGCCACGCTACTCTGCACGACTGCACTCAGTCACTGCACGCTACACCGCTCTACACCCCTGCGCTTTGTCACTGCACTCTATGCCACTGCACTCTACTCTGCACTGCTCAACTGTACTGCACTCTGCACCACTACACTCTGCATCCCTCCATACCACTGTAATCTATTCTGCACCACTGCACTCTATGCCACTGCACTCTACCCTGCTCTGCTCTACACCTCTGAAATCTACCCTGCACCACTCCACTCTACTCTGAAACAGTCTACTTTAAGCCACTGCAATCTACTCTGCACCCTACATCTCTCTACTCTGTGCCAATGCACTCTACACCACTTTACTCAAACCCAGTGCACTCCACATCAATCTACTCTGTACCACTGAACTTTACACCACTCCATTCTAGGCTACTTCACGCTGCAACACTATACGCAATGATACTCCACTCTGTGATGCTCTACTCAATTAAACTCTACTCCACTTTATGCCACTCCACTCTACAACACTCTACTCCACGCTATGCCACCTTACTCAATAACACTACAAAACTCCTTCTATGCCACTTTACTCCACTCTATTCTATGACACACTACTCCGCTCTACTCCACGACACTCCACTCTATATCCTCCACTCTGACGCTCAATTCTACAACACTATACTCCACTCTGCCAATCCACTCTCCTACACTACTCCACTTTATGCCACTACACAGCAATCGACTCTGCTCTACACCACTCTACGCAACACACTCAATACCACTCCGTTCTACACCACTCCATGACACTCTGCAGCTTTAATCTATGCCACTTCATCACATTCCACTTTTCGACACGCCACTATCCTTTATACCACTAACTTTTAGCCATGGTGAACAACAGACACGCTGGCGTACAATATGGTTAAAACATATTGGCAAAGCCAATAGCTCTTGCAAAGGCCAGACCTTTTGGCTTTGCCATTGCTTGTTTATTTTAACCAATACTGCAGGCCATCGGCAGAAGACATTTGCAAGCCACTTGGTCAAAAAGGCAAGACCTATTGGCTTTGCCAATGCTTGTTTTTGTTGCAATAATTTGCTCTGCCAATAAACTAATAAAACTGTGGGGCATATTAGCAAGGAATAGCGATATTTATCGCTAACCACGCTTAGCGCGACTTTGGTTAACGCCGCCTATCGCTGGAAAATATCGCTGAGATAACACCCTATTAACAAGGTTTATCTCCATAGCGATAATATTTCCAGCGATAGCGGCAAAATGTGAGAATATCACTGGAAAAGCAGCGATATTCTCGCATTATCGCTAAGGTGGATTCAGCATTAGAATCCACCTCCTATACTTTAAACAGGTAAGTCATCCTCACTAGCAGGAGATAAAATATAGCGATAAACGCGCTTAGCGCGAATTATTTTATCGCTCGCCTGCCTTGCTAATAGGGGGTAGTGGGATTAGCGACTGTTTTCAGTCGCTTTTAGTAGGAACGCCTTCCTTGCATGTCATTAGCGATAATTATCGCTGACATGCAAGGCGATGGTAAACGTGGCCTCTAACGCCTGAAAGCTGTCGCTAACGCCTGTTAGCGACAGCTTGCTAATAGGGCGATAAAATTATCGCCGCTTTAGCGGCAAAAAGGGCGATAAAGCCCTTGATAATATGCCCCTGTATTTCTTAAAAACCTGTGTATATCAAACAAGTATTACTACTCGAGATCATCCTAGAGAAATACATCTTCATATTGGAACCGCCATGCAGTAATGCAGCCTGAACATATCCTAGGGTAATACATCCGCCTCATGAAATCATCGACTAATACAGTGCCAGTCCCATTCTAAAGTTATCCTTGGATCATCCTTGAGTAATGCAGCCTCATTCTGAAGTCATCACAAGATCATTCTATAATAATACAGCCCCATTCTAAAATGCTCATAGGATCATCCTGGAGTAATCCAGCCAAATCCTTAAATCATTGTGGGATCATTCTGGAGTAGTACATTATCATCACATGTTTTCCACTGAAGTAATCAGGAACTAATCCTGGAGTAATCCAGCTTAATCCTGAAATCATCATGGGACCATCCTGCAGTAGTACAAGATCATCACATGTTTTCCACTGAAGTAATCAGGAGCTAATCCTGGAGTAGTTTCTCTGATGACTCTAGAGTCATCTCATTTTAATATTCCACCCTATAGGCATACTTCAGGATGGCTTCGGATGACTTCCCCAGATAATTGCAGGAATAGCCTGGCTGAAGTCATCGGATGACTTCAGAATGACTCCAGGATGATCTTCCTTTTTGACTTGGGCTGCAGCCTGTCTGGTCTGCCCACAGCTTTCTCAAATGCTGCCTTAAAATATTCCCTCTTAGCCGCACTTTTTTCCTCCCAGCATATGACTTCACCCACCCTGACCCTCCCAACAGCCTCCATCTCCAATGGCAAAGAGGAGGAGGACCTCAGCCAGCTGCCAGATACAGTGCCTCTTTCACTAACGCTCCCCCTTGCTGCCAAGACTCCAGAATTTAAGCTGAAACCGCTCCCCCACCCACCCCCCCAACATGGCAGCCTTATTCGCATCCCCATCTGCCCGATATGCATGCGAGGTCTCCTTGTCATAAGACCCGCTCCCTGCTCCCTTTGCCTCGCTGGTTGACATTATACAAAGAAGCAGCAACCCAGAAGCTGTTCCCTCACCACACGCTTGAGAAACCCTCCAACCCACTCACAAGTGTCATAACCACTACCGCAGTGGGCCCGTGGGCCTAGCCTCCAACTACTAATGCAGCAGCGGAGGTCCAGCGCAGCGAGCAAGCAAATGCAGCTGCCATGAACCCCGTAGACGCTGTCCTCACTGGAGACCGCCACTCGCCCTAATCCTAGCTACCAAATCAAGGTGCCCAGCTTCCTCCAACAGCCGCAGTTCCTGGGCCACCTTGTTGTCAATGATGGCATCACGACACTAATAAGCACCACTCTGACACTGCGAGCAAGTAATTACCAACTGAACCACCTCATGAAGCAACGAACCACGCCCCAAAACGCTCCAAAACGCTATATGACCTAAGGACCAGCCACTGTGTTACCAAACAAAATGGTGGTTGGTCCAATAAAATGGAGCCCTACATACATCGGTGGGTTACAAAATAGCCCAAAACAAGCCCAAAAGTTGGAGCAGTCATTCCCCAAAATTCCCCAACGTTTCTCGGGGGAGCAGATCGACTAACCTGCGGTCGGCTGCCCCCCAAGGCACCATTAGACTTCAGATTTTGCATTTGATGTCACTTTAAAATGCATTCAATTTTTTTACACTGCAGTCATTTACAAACGTGTTCTCTGTAATTTGTTTTGAATGTCGTTTCGTGTATTATTTATTCGACTAAGCCATGATGAAAATTGCCCTGCTTTGTTATCCAGTGAACAAATACAAAAAGCAAGCAACAGCTAATGGAATTATCACAATCTATCTGCAATTTAGTAATCGACGGGCTGAATGGCAATCATACCAGTTGGTTGTTAGCACCTGTTCATATCTTCAATTTCATTCATGCTGCCTGAATATAATTTTTAACACGATGAAGTGCTTGTCCATTATGTACTTGTTATGCTTATAAAGGTCAATATTTATCTGGAGACCGAGTATGCTTGGCACCAAATCATTGATAGATATGGCTGAAGAAAACATAATTTCGAACTGTCAGCTCAGTACACATATATCAAAAGGGTCTTTATGCAAATGCCTACAAGCGAGCGAAATTCTGGCACTGTACAAGCAAGAGAAATTAATTCTGGCACTGCATAATTCAAAGCTGACTTTAGTAGACTGAATGTTACACCATTAGAACAGGTCTTCTTGTTACTGGAGCTGCAGCACGCACATAGGATTGTTTTGGGAAAGGTTGTGTGTGGATCTCCGGTGCTTGCATCCTAGAGAATAAACAGCCATCTGAACTGCATGTCAGGTAAACTAAGCACTAAAACGCATAAAGCCTAGGAGCTCTAACAAACCACTCTGACCTGCAATACACTCTGGGGCAGATTTACAAGTCCCTTGTGCCACTTTTGCGTCACTTTTCCCATGTTAAAAGTGACGCAAAAGGGGCGCAAGGGCCTTGTAAATCTGCCCCTCTGTTGCGCCGAAGGGTGCTAACTGACCACACTGCATGCCAGGGGCACAACGCCGTCAGACCACGCAGCACTGAACCAGCAGACTGGATTACATTCCAATGCCACTAACCTATCACATTCTACTACCTCCTATATACGCTAGCCAGCCACACAGCATGATAGCTTTGAGGCAACAATCTATCACATTACTCTGCATCCTACGAGAACCATTCTAGGAATTTAACTTACTGCACTACATCTTAGGACCACAGATACACAAAATACTGCCTTGCACTGTGTAGATGCACTCATACCCCACCCCGCACTACATCTCCAGGGCAATAACCCACTACCTTCTTTGAACCTACTAGTGAGTGCATTTAGGATCTTAAAAGTAATAATAGAACCAGTGTGTTCCGGCACTTTTGTCTCATGTAACTGCTGGCCGGACATTGATTAAAATGTTCCAGAGACAGGATTGAAGGATACACTGCCTAGAATGTGTATTATTAAATCTCAAAAACTATCATAGTAGTTTCCAAGTCAAGGTAACATTGGTGTCTGTGTGAAGATTGAGACATCAGTTGTATTGACGGATACATATCATAGATAGTAGTCAATGGCTTCCTTTGCCTCCTCTGAGTTCAGGGGTCTCAAGAGAAGTGCCAGGGGTTGCAGCTGCAACCTCTGGCGACCCCAATTGATATCCATGATTATCCCTCCACTGTATTTCTCCCACCCAATAGCAGTCTGTTTTCTGTGACTCTCATGTAGCTCCTGGAGTGGCGAATCAGGCATATACCTGGAAAACTTGAGATGGAGGATACCAATCCACTGGAGCATTTGGATGCTAAATTCTGGATTCAGGAACAGATATGCAAGGGTCAAGTGGACCTAATGTGGTTACTCCTGGGTTTTCTGTTGTTTTTGGTATTTCATTGTGAACATGGACTTTGAGAAAGTTTCTTCTGGTCACATCAAGAAAAGTGAATGCCATAATTCAAATGGCACCTATTTATACGACGTAATTGTTTATGTAATTTCCTGTTTAGGTCTACAGGATTGTGGGTTTTATAGTATGTTAAAATGCTGTACAGTAAGTAAAGAGACTGCATAATATTTGTCTCTGTTGTGTCTAATAAATTCAGGACTCTTCTTCACAACTGTCTAGGAGAATCTGCAATTCTTAGTCAGTCTTAAGTTTCCTCTGTTCACCTCAAAAATTATTTCCCCAGCACTACATTTTTATGGGACAGTTAGTAAATTAAGCTCTTCACTTTTAGGAACACAAAAAATGATTAACAATCCAAGTACATCACACAGACACAACCTCGTTCAAATTCAAATCATGTGGTTGGATTCAAATGTAATTTCATTTGAATGGATTGATTTGTTGCATAAATCCATTAGAGAAGCAGTTCTCAAACGGAAACCCCTAATTAAAAAAATAAAAAAGTAATAACATTTTCTCGTCTGGTCTTTTCTGACCAAATGTCTATTTACAATATGTTGACATATATTAAATATTGGACCATGCATCAAAAATCATGCTGCTTCCTTAATCTAATCATTTAATTTTATCTGGAAGAGAGATTAAACTGGTGAATGTTTTACACAGTTTGAGCATTTCGAAACGGTTGAAGTATTTAATATTCAATAAAATATTTCATTTCATTGACAAGAAAATGTGAACATTTGTGCGGTTCACCACATTGCAACTCTTTAAACATTAATCTGCGGATTTGATAGAACATGACTCGACACATTTATTGTTGAGATGCAATGGGTTGCAGCGAACTATCAATTTAAAACGTGGTTCTTCAGTACTACAGAGCTAAGAAGTGTTGCGCCTGCATCATATGAAAAATGGGGAGCGCCTCCTACCCCAAATGTATTCAAAGAATCAATTAGCTGCGATAATTTTCTTTGACAAATCAAATAATATACCGTGGCTCTAGATTCTGTTATACATGCCTCCTTTCAAGTTTTTTTTTTTCCTGATATTTTTCCATTTAGACTTTATGGGGGCTATTTACTACTCCGTTCATATATTAGTGTAGCGTGTAAGCCTATGAAAAAGGTTTGAATTTCTGTCAGCACAAAGAAATATTTTTTAATTATTCACTGGCAAGCGTGTGTATTGCTCTTTGAAAGAATGGCACATCAATGAGCAAAGTAAAAACGTGAGTTTTTATCTGTGCTATATAAAATGCTCATTTTAAGAAAGCAAGAGTTTTTTAGGGGGGAAATACACACTTTACAACTGTCTCGTCTTTTTTTACAGGCAACATGATTGACATATGTCCGTTTGAAAAAAACAGCATTTATTGTAAGGAAATAATGAGCACATCTTGTGCTCCTGTTGAGTGTATCTTGTGATTCTATTTGCTGTTTTGTGGGTGTTGACCATCATTAGCATTGCCTGCACACGGACCCTTCTTGAAATCCCATGATGTACCCCCATTCTATAATGCCTAATAATATTCCAAGTCTGCATACATGTTGTGGCAATAGCATAAAATACAAACCAGCACATCACCTTTCTTCACATAGCCTGCATCTGGTAAATCAGGCACATATGAATTGTGTAAATTAAGCGTCTTTCCTCAGTAGAAGCACATTTTGGATCACCCTATACTTTGTGAATAATGTAGTGTTATGTGAATTTGTGAGGATATCCAGGCGCTGAGTTGGGCAGGCCTGAGGGGGGGGGGGGAGGAGGAGATCATGACTGTTTTGCCTGGAAGAGCCATGTCTTGAGGTTCCTTCAGAAGTCCATGAGGGAGGTTCTGAGGTGTTTCAGGAGGTCGTTCCAGGTATTCTCTGTGAGGTATGAGAAGGAGCGTCCTCCACTTCTGGTCTTCTTGATGCGATGGTGTGCTCTTGCCTGGGATGCAGATCAAAGGTGTCTGGTAGGTTGGTAGAAGTTGAGGCGGTGGTTGAGGTTAGCTGGACTGGTGTTGTGGTGAGTAGCTTGAACTTAAATGTTTCCTGGACTGTGGTCAGTGGAGATTGTTGAGGTGTGGAAGATGTGGTTATTTTATGGGATGTTCAGAATGAGTCTGGCAGTGGTGTTCTGGGTGGTTTGGTGTTGGCACAGGACATGGGCTGGGATTCCAATGTAGAGGGCATTTCCCTTAATCAAGCCTACTTTTGTTAAGAGCCTGGGTGACCAATCGTCTGGTGTTCAGTGGGATCAACTTGAAAATCTTGTGTAGCATTCGCAGGGTTTGTGGAAGCATGATGAGGAGATGGTGTTGATCTGTCTGCTCATTGAGAGGTTGGTGTTCAGGATGATGCAGCGATTCTTAGCATGGTCTGCAGGGGCCAGTAGGGAGGGCCAAGTTTGAAAGTCACCAAGAGGCGCCCCAGGGGCAGTGGTTGTTGCCGAAGATTAGGACTTCGGTTTTGTCTGTGTTGAGCTGGAGGCAGCTGTTTTTCATCTAAGCAAGGGCGCTGCTCATGCAGTTGGCAAAGTTTGCTTTGGCAGTGCTGGTTGAGTTGGTAAGGAAGAGGATGACCTGCGTGTCATCGGCATAGGATACTGTGTTGATGCCATGAGCTCTGACAATATCCGCGAGGGACGTCATTGTTCCAGCGCCAAACCAGGGGTCTCTGAATGACACAGCAGACAATGGGCCCCAAACATACAATACAAAATTTCTCACCATTTAACAGACCCTACGAGAATGACGCTGAAATGCGGTTTGTGTGTCGTTGATTTTGTCTTTATTCATCTAAAGGGAAAAACAGATTATCTGATTGTTTCTTCTCTATTTTAGCCCTTTAACCTATATCGTCAACCACTTTCCTCTTGGGCGATGAATCATATTGATTGAGTAGTGTAAATTATTGACATGACTAATTAACCAAAATCTTTACAATTGTCATGAGGAAATAATCACAAACTCAAAATAACGTTAATTTGTTTATCTTCAAAAATTCATAAGAAAAATCTCAGGTACAAAGTTACAGGGAAAGAAAATACACGTTATAGGAGAAATATCATAAAATATGCAGACAAGATCACAAACATCTGAATCACAGTGAATGTTACGGAGTGGATAGGTGAAGAGACATAAGAGTCATGAAAGGAAAACATTTGCAGACATTGCAAAATTTCCCTATTGATACATACCAATCGATTAAAGATCAGGAAAAACCACCACCCCCTGGCCACGAGGATAGTGAAAGGAAACCCGATAAAGGAAACCAGGATAGGATAAGATCAGGAAACAGGTAGGCCTCTAACCGACAGACAGCGACGATCACCCTCTGCCTCTCTGGACCTACGAAAGCTGCCTAAACCACACCCCTAAGAGCATCCCAATTATACCCTAACTCAACCTAACCATCCCACTAATCTGCAACATTCAGAAAAATCTCAACTTTTCATTGGTCAATTTGTGGGGTGTTACACCACACCTCCATTACTTCATTTGGCTTTACATACTTTCTTTGTTCTTAATTCGTTCTCACGATTTACTTCACTGCTTATGAATCGATTCTCTATCCCCCATCACGTCACATTCTCTGATGAATGGCTTGTCCCTGTATTAGTAACTTAATTTCAAACAATGTATCAGCTAGACATAAAATGTTCATCAGTTTGAGCTTTCCCAGGCATCTCGACGTCCTCAAATATTGCACGTCTTTCTTTCACTCTTCAAGGTTTCCTTTATCCGCTGCTGACACCCACCAAAGTTCACGTACAGATTACATTTTCGCGGCCTTTCTTCGGCCTTATGTCAACTTTAGACACCCAACTAACTGCTCACCATAGGCCCATGTTTAGACTACGATGAAAGAGAAATATAAAGAATATTAATAACACAAAAATGGAAATTACAATGTTTCCCTCCCACCATTGCGCTAACCCCATGTTAATTTATATGAGCATTAACGTGCAAAGCATTATTATTTGCAAATAGCATTACTCCACTTTGTCGGTTTTAATATGCAAAAAGCGATATGCGGCCTAAGCATTTCATGCATTAATCTTAATTGCAATGCACGCGTGCGCAAAGCATTTCCCCGTGTTTGTGTGTATGTATGCGTATTAGTACAAAATGCACAATTAATAAATGTTATCTTGGGGCGTTGATCCGATCAGGTTTACATGACGCAAACCCTGCTCCATCAATCCCCCCTTTGATGGCTTTTTATGCCATCATAAAATATCCATCACCCATTGCCATTTCTTGTTTCCTCAGAAACTCGTACTTCTTTCACTTTTAAATTTCTTCTTTTCACCTAAATCTTTCATCATTTCATAATATTTGCCTTTTATATTTTCTAACTCTATCTCTTCTAATTTCCTTTTTCTACCTTTACATTTGTCATCTACCCCTAGCATACTTATTTTCTCTCTTCTTTTCTTGCAACATTTGTAAGTCATTATTATTAGCATGATCACTATCACTATTGATATTATTGGTATTATTACTCTACCTAATAAACTTTTACCAAAATCAGCGAACCATTTACCTATTTTAGAAAAACTCGTACTAATTTTCTCCCAGACACCATCAACCTCTAGTTGTGTTAAATCCCTATGTAAATTCGTAATATTTTTAATATACCCTTCAATACCTTTGCTTTTGTCAGGAATATAAGTGCAGCAATGTTGCACCTATAGCATCCCACAGACTCCACCCTCCTTTGCCAATAATATATCAAGGGCAAGTCGATTTTGCATAACCATTGATCTAATTGCAACCATTTCTGTATCAATCAATAAAAACCCTCCAGCAGTATCAGTTGATAATCGATCCACCACTGTGGATAATTTTTGAATTTTGTGTGAATTAAGAACCACTCCAACTGAAGGTATTAACACACCAAATATATCTCCTACTATTTCTGAAAAACTTGCTCTCTTACTATGTATTAATCCATGTTTCATCTCATAAATCTTATTATTTCTATCTACGTGGTATATTTTAGGAAATACAATCCCAAAGTAACAACTACCGTACCAGTGAGCAGGCAATCTATAATAAGCATTCCTCCCACACACATAATATACACCTGGGAAAACAGGGTCAGTTCCTCCCTTCAATCTCCATCCTCCTGTTATTAGGAAATTATGTTCACATTTACTAGTACCTATATAATAGTTGTTATAGTTAGTCTTTAGTCTTAATAAGCAAAGCTTCCCCCTGTGATTCCAATCCAGAGACATTGCAGCATAAGTCTCGCCTTTTTCATAATTTCCTTCTCTAAAAGCCCAAGGTGGTATATTAGTTTTCTGCTCAGCAGCCTTTTTATGAAATTCTTGTCTTCTATTTTCTACCATAATAATGAAATTCTTTTCTTCCATTTGTAAACTACAGGTGAGATTATTTTTGTGGGCATATATTAAGTCCAAAGTTTGTGTCGTATGAAAGAACTCTCCCATATATTCAGCTTCTAAGCTACTAGATACTTTATTTAAATTCTTTCTAATAGGAAGTTTGGAAAAGACCACATCTAGGTTAGAATAATAAAATTCTAATCTTCCTGTTACATAGAATAGACTAGTTAGTACACTACATGAAACACCATATGTTAAAGGAAGGTGGTGATATGTCACACCCTCCGAGACAGACGATGGTAATTGCATGCAAACATAACAGTCACTCACATTCATCGTATTAATATATTCATACAATAATTTAGTAAAGACGTTTAATGAGAAATCGGAAATTGATCTATTTTGATGATAAATACTTCCATCATTATGAACTATATTAGTTGGACTTTTAGTAATAACTTCCACTCTCATACTTATTGTATTGTTAGTCTGATTTTTGTCATTAGTCACCATCAAAACAGGAACAACAATTGTTAGTATTAACCACACTGACATAGTTAATATACACCACATAAGCAGACTCTAATACATTTACATTTTAGACTAGGTTTCGGAAGTTCAGTCGCTGTAGATTCTACCATTTTTCCTGGTTAAAAGAAAAATTATAAAAATCTTACTTCACTAATAATTTCTTATAAACCTAATTCTATAAACAAATATGTAAAATCAATCTTCTTTTGTACAACCACACACTTTGATATTTTCTTGGCCTTTTTTTTTTTATCTTTGTCCCCACTTTTAAGGTCTTTCTCGAGTCTTTTTCAAATCTTCTTGACGTATCAACTTAATTTGACTGGATTTTGATGCACCTTAATTTTTCTCTTACAGTCTCTTTTAAGGTGGTTTCAATTTGCTCTCATCAATTCTTTCTGTATCATCTGTAACTTCTCCTTCTGTTTGATCAGGGTTTTCAGATTCCTTTAAGATAACGTAAATCCACTCAGGTCTGGTATACTTTCGACTTGCAACTCTTTGTCTTGTTGTTCTTCGTACTATTTTCTTTTGAGAATCTTCTTGATCTGACTGACTTGAAATTTCATTTATTTGCTCTGGCCCTCTTCTTTCTAGGATATATCTCAGTCTTTTTGCTTCACTTTGCCAGTTTTCATTATATTTCAGTCTCTTCGTTTGAACTCCTTTTTCACCCTGATTTTCGGGTTCTACAGTTCTTTTGCATAACCTCTTTCTTGGCTGTTCTTCCTTTTCACTTTCAAAGTCTCTTTGTATTTCCATTTGACTAGTACCCTCTTTTACTTCTTCTCTCTGTTGACTTTGTTCTTGGCTTTCGATAGCTTTTTCTGTCAGCTGATTGTCTTTTTCAATCAACTCCTTTTCTTGTTGGCCTTGTTCTAGGCTTCCAGCAACCACTTCTTCTGTCTGGATATCACTCTCAATCCGTTCCTCTGTATGTTTGCTTCCTTCTTGATTTTCGGATGCTTCTTCCTCACTCTTTCCAACAGCAGTCTTTTCAGTCCCAGTATCTGGTGCCCACTCTACTCGGCTGGTACTTGGTTGTTCATTATCCACAGGCTCAGTGATATCTGCCTCTCTGGGATTCTCAGGCTCACAACCTCTGGCTTCTTGTCTCTCTTTTTCTTTTTCCAGTTGCCGTTCAGCTTCTTCTAGTGGACTTGGGACTCTTCTGGTATGGCAGCGTGTATCCAATTTGATAGGCCACCACACTTTACTGCAGTTGTTGTTATCAATATGATCTGGTATGGTCCATGCCACCTGGGTTCTAAACACGACTTCCTCACGTGTTTCTTGACAAGAACCCACTCTCCTGGACTCAGATCATGCACTGGATTCAGCTGTATTTCATTTGCGTCTGCTCCAACCTGATAAGACACAGAACGCACCATATCAGCCAGTCCTTTGCAATATTCAAGAATCAGATCATCAGAAATGCTCATCAGTCTGTTTGCTGGTACAATTGCTTGTCTCATGACTCTTCCCATGAGAACCTTGTGTGGACTCAATCCAGTTTTTCTGTCAGGAATGCTTCTGAGACTCATTAGACCAAGGGCAAAGCATCAGGCCATTTTAGTGTTGTGGATGCACAAACTTTTCCTAATCTAAATTTTATAGTGCCATTGATCTGCTCCACAATTCCAGAAGCCTCTGGTTGGTAGGCACAGTGCAGTTTTTGTTCAATTTGCAATGCTGCGAAAATTATTCGAGTTATTTAATTATTAAAATGTGTTTCTCTATCTGATTCTAAAGTGACTGGCAATCCGTACCTTGGTATTAATGCTCTCAAAAGCAATTTAGCCACTGTAAGGCTGTCAGTCCTCCTTGTAGGATAAGCCTCTACCCAACGAGAAAAGAGACACACAATGACAAGTACGTATTTCAAACCATTACACGGAGGCAACTCAATAAAATCAAGTTGCAAACGTGTAAATGGTCCTGCAGCCTTTCCTATAGTTCCTGTACCCACAACTGTCCTTCTCCCTGGATTCTGCTGCTGGCAAACAACGTACATTTGGCACACACTCTCTGCAATGTACCTGAACCGGGGATTAAACCAGGTCTGCTTGAAGAGTCTAATCATTGCATCCCTTCCAACATGAGTGATCCCATGATAGACTCTTGCCATATGAGAAAGCATGCAATCGGGCATAACTGGTCTGTCATCTACATATACCCAAATTTCATCCTCTGGTGTTTTTGTACATCCTGCTTTTCTCCAAAGCTCCTTTTCCTCTTCACTAGCTTCTTGCTGTAACTGCTTAATTTCATCCCAATTGTTTATTGATGTAAACATTAAATGGCAATCAATGATTTTTCTTTCTGTTTTCCTGTTAAGTGCAGTTGAATTTTCTGCACAGAAACGCGCTAACTGATCTGCGTATCTGTTGCCACTGGTCACATAATCATTTCCTGACTTATGCGCAGAGCATTTTACCACTGCAATTTGTTTTGCCAATTGCAGGGCATCCAATAAATCTCTCACAATTTTCCCATTTTTAATAGGGGAACCTGATGAAGTCATGAATCCCCTTTGCATCCATAATTGGCCAAAATTGTGCACCACCCCGAAACCATATTGACTGTCCGTAAATATGGTTACCCTCAAATTTCGGGAAACTTTACATGCTCTAATCAGAGCGAATAATTCTGCAATTTGTGCTGATTTTACCCCAAATAGGCAGGATGTTTCCACAGTTCCAGTTACCATGCATACTGCATAAGCAGCACTCAACTCTCCTTTTTTATTCCTCAAACATGATCCATCAACAAACAAAACATTGTCAGATTCTTCCAAAGGCACATCTTGGATGTCGGCCCTAGGTTTTGTACAGAATTCTGTCACATCCAAACAATCATGATTTGCTTCTCTTACCTCCTCCTCATAAGGATTTGGTAGTAATGTTGCTGGATTTAAGGTCGGACACCTCACAACAGTCACATTTTCAGCACCCAAAATTACTCTCTCGTACCTAGTCAGCCGACTGGGAGTCATATGCTGAGTTCGTGTTTTGGTTAAAAGAATCTCAACAGAATGTGGAACATACACTTTGACAGGATAACCCATCACAATTGCTTCACTTTGTTCCAAACTCACACATGTAGCAGCAACGGCTTTTAAACATCCTGGTAATGCTGCTGCCACAGAATCTAACATAGCAGAAAAGGATGCCACTGGACGTCTAGTCAATCCATGCCTTTGAGTTAACACTGCTAACGCACATCCATCTCGCTCACAACAGAACAATGCAAATTCTTTTGTATAATCAGGCATTCCCAATGCTGGTGCTTGGCACAAACTGTCTCGCAAATTTACAAAGGCTTCCATACTCTCATCATCCAAATCAATCGGATCAGTCACATCTTTATGCGTCAACCTCTGTAAAGGTTTTGCAATCACTGAAAAGCCATTTATCCATTGTCTGCAGTAACCAACCATTCCCAAAAACATTCACACTTCTTTCTGGGTTCTTGGAGGTTTCATCTGTTGAATTGCCTCAATTCTTTCTGGTGTCACTTTTCTAACTCCTTTCTCAATCCTGTGTCCTAGGTATTGTATGTCTTGTTTACAGAACTGCAATTTCGCAGGTGACACTTTATGTCCCCCTTCTGCCAGATGGTTCAATAGAGCAATAGTATCTGTCACACATGCCTTTCGGGTTTTTGATGCCAATAGTAGGTCATCAATGTATTGAACCAAAACCAAATCTTCTGGCATTACCAATGTCTCCAAACATTTTTTCAGAATTTGATTGAAAATGGAGGGGCTTTCTGTGTACCCTTGAGGAACTCTGCACCATGCCAAGACATGGTCTCCAAACCAAAATGAAAATAAAAACTGACTGTCTGGGTGTAGAGGAATTGAGAAAAATGCTTGGCACAAATCAATTACTGTGTACAATTTGGCATTACATGGAATATGGTAAAGGATCACTGCTGGGTTTGGCACAATTGGACAGCAAGGTATCACTATCTTATTGATTTTTTTCAAATCTTGCACTATTCTGTATTTTCCACTTGGCTTTTTAATCCCCATAATAGGTGAGTTACAAGGACTGCTCAGTATCTCTCTTAGAATGCCTTGTTCGATCATTTGATCGATCACAGGAGCAACTCCTGCCATTGTCTCAGGACTCATTTTATATGGGGGAGTGTTTGGGTAATGAGCACCAGGTTTCACCATAACCTGAATAGGATCCACATTTTTCATTAATCCTATTTCTTTTCCTGTAAAATCCCATACATCTGATCTTACTGTCTCTCTCAGCTCATCAGGCAAATTCTGTTCTGTTAAAAGTGAATATAGTTCATCCACTTCCGTCCCTTGTTTTGCTAACATCAACTTAAATTCGACATCCTCATCAGGTGTCTGAAATGCAATACCATCAGGCGTACAAAAGATGGTAACATTCATTTTGCATAGTAGATCTCGTCCCAATAGATTCACTGGGCTCGAATCGCATACCACAAATCGATGCATGTCTTTGAACCTTCCAATGTGAACCTCAATTGGTTCTGTAATTGGAGTTTTAATCTGCATATTTGACACTCCCACAACTTGGATAGTTTCTCCCAAGAGGGGTAGGTTACGAATTTCTGCTGCTCTCACAGTAGAACGGGTAGCACCAGTGTCCACTAAGAATGTAATATTATTACCTTCTACCTTCCCATCAACAAATGGACCTGACTGATCTACCTCCAGAGTTGCACCAAGCATGCACTCTTCCTCCCCCCTCAGGCACCGTCATTGGCTACTCTCCGAATCACTCCCATTACACTGCAACCAATATTGTGGAATCATCTGCACATTTGGGTTCTTACCATGTTGTTCCATAGGAGTAAATCCAGTATTCACACTGTATCTCTGTACCTGAGCACCTACATTACTCTGCATAGGAGCTTGGGGCACCTGTATCTGTGGTGTAACTATCTGCTGCGGCTGTTGCTGTTGTTGGGTCACAACCACTTCATTCTGCACCTGTGAATTTAAATTTTGGATTCTCCCATTAATTTCTACAGTGCTTCTACACTCGTTCTTCCAATGTCCAAGCTTACTGCACGCATGACAAGGAAATTTTCTTTTCAAATAATCTTTAACAAATTTTCCTTTACACTTTCCAACACCTGGTACCTGAACATTTTGATTCTGATTATTCGTCTGCTCGACACTATTTACTTCCTGTTGCTCTGCTACCTTAACTTGCGCCCACATCATTTTTTCCTTAAGCTTTTTGTGTCTTGAATCAATGTCGTCGCTACAGTACTTTGCATATCTCAGAATTTCATCTACCGTTTTATTCTGCCAGCAAATCAGATGCTGTTGAATCATATTACTAATCTCTGGTTTCAGTCCAAACACAAAACGATACACAAAATGTCCCATATCCTTGTCACCTATATTCTCAAATCCGCTATACTGCTTAAACACCTGCAACAATCGCTCATAGTATGCATGACTCTTTCGGCTCCTGTGTTGTCCTGTCTATTTTTACCCAATCAGTTTCCTTCGGGGAAATCTTTCCTTTCAAGAAAGTAATCACCTGATTGTACTTTTTCATCACCTCATCTGAAGGTGCACCAGTTTTAGGGTCTCTTGGATATTCTTCTTTTGTCCAATCGACAGTTATCTTACACTCTGTCCACAAATCAGCTGGAACTACAATCTCAAATAGACCGTCTAGGTCTTTCAGCAATACCTTTGAAACCTTCACAAACCTTTCTACCTGTTTATACCATTCCACAGGTTTTTCTCTCAATCTGGGGAAATCATTCATAAAGGACAAAATGTCCTGTCTACTCCAGGGTACATGAACATATCCACCACCTGGAACTTCCCTCATTGGACACACCATTTCAACCTGTCCATTTGTTATTAATGGATACATCGAAGTACCTTCTGCAGGGTTTAATTCAATTTTTCTTTTCGACCATCTACCCTTCCAATGATCAACATCTCCCCATTTCCTCAGAATCAGCATCAATTCCTTTATCTGTAACCTTTTACCAGACACATTCAAACTTTCCAAATCCCTGTCAGTGAAATCCATCCTGTATGTTTTCTGCAATACCTTTGATCTCTCAATATCTATTCCATAATCAACAGCAGCTTCTGCTATCTTCGCATGCAAATTCCTTGCTTTCCAGGTAATATTCTTACACAAAAACAATAATTCCTCATCTCTGTAAATACTTAATCTATCTGGACTGATCGTACCAATTATCATTTCCTCCAAATCCACCTTCAATCGACACACATCTATACTTTGTGGTAGGGGTTTTCGTTTTTCCATTCCCTTTATCCACTCATTCAGCTCTTTTGGGGTGGGTCCTACTGAACTCTCAGATGCGGAATCACCACTCTGTGCTATCCTCCTAGGATCTATTTGAACATTTCTTCTTGGAGTTTCATGTACTACTTCTCCTACGGGAAGATCTATTAAGGTAATATTTTCTTCCATTCGTTCCACCGGACTAGGTATAGTCATTGTCTCACTCCTCATACTACTTGTCGGAACTGTCAAAGCATGTACTCCTGACATACTCTGTTTATTCCCATACAACGGAACTATAGGACCTATTGTTACAGGTATTGATAATGCTTCTTCATTCAGATTTAACTGTTTAACTTTCTGAATTAATTCTTCTCTTGCTCGGTTTTGTAACTCTGTCTCTCTATCCGGTACTACTCTCGTAATCACTGGAATTTGGGGAACTTGCGGAATCAGTGGAGATCCCATTATCGGGGTATTTGGAACTACTTCTCTTTTCTGCAAATTGTAAAACTTAAAAAATAACACATCAAAAATATTACAACTAACTACTAGTGATACATGATTAAAAGGCCAACATACAAAGGGCAGGTAACAAAGGGCAGGTAACAAGAAAACACTTGTGTCAAGTACCAAATGCAGTAAAGTGGCACAAGTCTGTCATATATTTATTATAACAAACTATTTTAACGCTTTTTGACAACTTTGTTTAGAGTGATTATAATTCACATACACTAAAAAGCAACACGCATTCTCTAATATCTTTACCATGCTCAAAAGCGTTCATTATTTTTGTGCAGTTGATAATTTTATTGTTCATGGTCTGACAAGTCCTAATTTAATATGAAGAATGAATAGGACCTGCTGTTATTTAAAAAAAAAAAATGCCATAACTTGATGTTTCACACATAACAAATTAAACTTTTGAAAACACTTGAAAGAAGAATTTCATAAATGTGTCAACTAAATGAGAGGAGTTGGCCTAACGGCTATGGGAGTTAACCTCGAATCTGGGGAACTGGGTTTGAGTCTCGGCAATGACGCTGAACATCCTGTGATTCTGGGCAAATCACTTAATCTCCCCGTGCCTAACAAAAATGAATGTGTCCTCATGTAATGCAATTGGTGCTATGTAAAGCGCTCTGATACCCAAATCAGGTCAAGTTTGCGCTATGTAAAAAAAAAAAATGACAGTTAGACATCAATTTGTTTTAAGGGTTGGTTCTTCTAACCTACCTGATTTGATAATATCTGAATGGTTGCCTTACCTAACTTTACCAAGGTTTATTTTTACTGTATGCCACCATTCCCTCAGAGTACACATCACACTGAACTATACCTGATGTTTGCAAATAAATAATGTTTGTAAGTCTTTAAGTACAGGTGAAGTTTTCTTCCGGAGAGATATGGATTATCAGGCTTGAGCATTTGTTATACACAATGCTCTTTTTTTAAATTCAGGGTTTTTATATAGCTCAGATCCAGCCCAGTGAGCAGTGAAGTGACTTACATAGAAACAGGCGTAATTAACAAAGAAGCATGCTTACAGTGTTCACACAAGAATTATTTCATAGCATGTTGGATAGTACGAAATATATTTTTGGAGAGGTTGAGGTAGGCCATGAATCAATCAATCTCCGGGTTATAAAGCACAGCTACTCACCCATGAGGGTCTCATGGCGCTGGGGTGCTGCTGGTTTCTCTGGGTGGAGGATCATTTGAAGAGCCAGGTCTTAAGGTCCTTCTTGAATTGAGTCAGTGACGCGATTGCCTGAGGTGGAGGGGCAGGGTGTTCCAAGTCTTGGGGGCTAGGTAGGAGAATTAACTTCCTCCAGTTCTGGTCTTGTGGATCCTGGGGACGGAGGCTAGGGTGAGTTGGGCAGAACGGAGTTGACTGGCGAGTACGTGGAATGTGAGGCGGTAGTTCAGGTATACTGGTCCTTCATTGTGGAGAGCTTTGTAGGCATGTGTGAGGAGCTTGAAGGTGATTCTCCTGTTGACTGGGAGCCAGTGGAGTTGTTGGAGGTTTTGAATGATGTGGCTGCGGTGGGGAATGTCGAGGGCCAGTCTGGCTGTGACGTTTTGAACATTTTTTAGTTTCTTGAGCTGTTTCTGGGTGATGCTGGTGTAGAGTGCATTTCTGTAGTCGAGTCTGCTGGTGATGAGTGCATGGGTGACTGTCTTTCTGGATTCTGTGGGGATCCATCTGAATGTCTTTCGAAGCAGGTGGAGCGTGTTGAATCAGGCTGAGGAAACTGCGTTGATTTGGCGGTTCATTGTGAGTGATGAGTCCAGTATGATGCGAAGGTTGCGTGAATGGTCCATTGGAGTGGGAAGAGGTCCCAGAGTGGCTGGCCACCAAGAGCTGTCCCAGGCTAAAGGTATGGGTCTCAGGATGAAATGAAATGAAATGAAATTTGTACTTGTAAAGCGCACCCATACCCCCAAAGGGGTGTCCAGGCGCTGTACGCATACCGCTGTGGAACCCTTCCTGGCTTTTCCCTGTGAAATGTCCACTCCTGGGCACCCCCAGGGTGAAGCCAGGCATCCCAGCGCTGTTGGGGCCATTGTGGAGATTAAGCAAGCTATTGCCCAGAGTTGCAGAGTGGGACCCATGATTAGAATAGGCACCGAGGCGAGAATTATCAGGTCCGAGGAAATTGAGCCCAAGACCCGCCGAGGCGGGAATTGAACCCTGGTCCCGGGCCAGATCTCTGCATCAGGGTCTGCCGCTCTAACCATTGAGCCACACTTCTCCACATGAGTACTTCATTCTTGTCCGGGTTGAAATTGAGGCAGCTGTCTTTCATCCCAGTAGCAACGGCCTTCATTCTGCTATGGAAGTTGGTTCAGGCGGTTGTGGGTTTGCTGGTGAGGATCAGCTGGGTGTCTTTGGTGAGGAGACAATGTTGAGTCAGTGGCTTCTGACAATGGTTGCGAGGGGGTCATGTAGATGTTGAAGAGGGTGGGGCTCAGGGAGAAACTATGGGTACTCTGCTGCTGATCTCTGTGGGTTCTGAGAGGAACAGAAGTAGTCCAGCCGGTGAGGAAGGAGTGTGTCCCACCAGTGCCACCGGTGTCGAAGGCAGCTGAGAGGTCCAGTAGGATGAGGGCAGTGTCCTCATCCCGGTTGAGGAGGGAGCGGATGTCGTTGGTGGCAGTGAGGAGTGCAGTCTTGGTGCTGTGGTTGCTTCGGAAGCCCGATTGGGAGGTGTCCAGGATGTGGTTCACTTGTATGAACTTGGAGAGTTGGGCGTTGATGGCCTTCTTGATGACCTTGGCGGGGAAGGGGAGGAGGGAGGTGGGTCTGAATGTCTTGAGGTCTGTCAGGTCTGAGGATGGCTTCTTCAGCAGGGGGTTGTTCTCGGCATGTTTCCAGTCATCGGGGAAGGTGGTGGTTTTGATGGAAGAATTGGCAACAACACTGGTAGGAGAAAGGGTGAGTTTATCAGGGGATGGAAATATATTAGTGAGCGAGTTGTAGTGAGTGATTATAGAGTGAGTGAGTTGTAATCAGGAACAGTACTGTTTGATTCAAACAGGAGCCATGTTGGTGGGCTACCAAGATGAAAATTGCCACCATTTAAGTGAGAAATATGCAGAACCCTAGACGTGCAGTGGAAATCATTGTAAGGTTGGTGTTGTCTGGTTCCATGAAAAAGAAGCTTAGTTGAACCAGGTCTTGTGTTTTTTACTGTAACTGATTTCTTAAGGTCAGGTATATACTAAGAAACGTATACTGTATAAAGAGCAGTGGTTCTCTCTGATCTGAGCGGAGGCAGGTTAGAAGTCCTCATATTATGGACAATAAATGAAATCACACAAGCTTACTAGATGTTTAATGGAATTTTCATTAAGTAATAAACACTAAGGACTCATGAATAAAATATGTGCTCTATAGAGAACAAAGAAAGTGAAGCTGTGCAATATTTGTGAGTTGTGATAGTAGTGAAAAATGTAGAATACAACTCAGTGAGAGTGTGTATACGTATCACAAAATGTAGCTGTGTTTTTGTATCGCATTCACCAGAGGACAATAATGGATTAATACCTATACTCCATAAATTAGGTAAGTACAGTTCAAGCAAGAACATTAAAGAGGTCAACGTTTTAACTGTGGACAAATATTTGAACTGCCTGGTCTTCATCAGGACTGAAATTGAGGTGACATACCCATTCACACATCCATACAAGCACTCACACATCTGCTCACTTACCCATACAGCCATTCACACAGACACTCACTCTACAATACAGCCACTCACTTCACCAAACATCCACTCAAACAGCCACTCACCAACCCACACAGCCACTTATACAGCCAGTCACTCACTCACACAGCCATTCAGACACCCATTCACTCTCCCAGCCTGCACTTACACACCCATTCAACCACCCGTACAGCCTTTCACCAGCCACTCACTCACCCATACAGTCTATGACACAGCCCCACTTATTCACCAATACAGTCACTCTCACAACCACTCACTCTCTCACACAGCTACTCAGACACCTACTTATATACCCATGCAGCCACTGACACACCCACTCAAACACACTTATAGGCAGTCAGACACCCACTCATACATGGATACACACAGTTAGACAGCCACTCGCATAATATATGTTAGAAATAGTATCACTCATTAGTAGTACACAAAGAATTCTATTTTAACGTTTGCAGTATATTGGTATATATGTTTAGCACTCACAAACATTTTAGAAAACACTCACACTCACTGGATGATGTCATCTGCCACTGACCATGTCATGAGTAATGTAATATTTGAGGTCATAAGCAGCGCATTGCGGGGGTGTAAGTTATAGTTAGCCCAGCTAACTATGACTGCTGAATTTCACTGGTTTTGTAAGAGTGAAATCTGCGGCTAACTTTAACGACCCTGTAACCTTTGTATTTTTCAATGAATTTCTAAGGTTTTTTTAAATTCTATTTCCTAACTATAATGTCCGTGTAACCTTTGTTTTTTTCAGGAAATTTCTATGTTTTTTAAAAAGTCTAAATGAGTTTAGTGGGTTGAGCACATGTTCAAACCAAGTTTGAAGCGCTGCAGGGCTGACTCATCCTTTCATCTTCCCAGGTGTGGACATTTTAGGTAACATCACATAGAGAATCACAGCGAGGACTGTGTGTTCACGTGCCGGGACACATCCCTGTGTGCAGCACATCAGAGCCCAGGGTTGCTGGGTGTAAGGGGCCGGAACTTTTTCAGGGTGGTGTGTGTGTCTGGTACGGGTGAGGGTGTTGAAATCTGAGTGTCTGCAGATTAACAAATGCTTCCATCCTCACGAGTGTTGGAACTTACCTTAAGTCCAGCACATCTTGCCTGTGATCGAGGCGTGCAGGAGATGTTTCCTCGCTAGTGGCTCTCACACGTGGGGAGTGCTTCGCAAATGTCTGTCCAATTTATCCCCCTCAGAGGTTGCAAGGCATTAGGATAACAAGAGCATTTGCTGTTGGACCCTTTTCATGGGAGTTGGGTATGGGTGGAGGGTGAGGATAGCTGCTGGAGAGGTGCCTAGCTGGCAATCATACAGCAGATGCAATGGCACAGAGGCACAGGAGTCAGAGGGATCCCCTGTGCCTCAAACTATATCTATCTTGTACTACTAAACTGGGGCCAGGGGCACCTTCCCTGTCTGCAGTAGTGCCTGTCAGCTGTCCCTGTCGGTTACCATGCTTGGCTATGGCCTAGAGTGTGGACACCAAGAGAGAGGCCCTGCCGAAGGGTCTGTGTCTTCGAACCCCAAGCACGAGGCCGGGAAAGACCCTGCGCACTGGCTTGGGTCATTTTATATTAATGGGGGCTGCTTACTGTGTTTGTACAAGAGAGGGGCAGGCGGTCCAACTTGAACACAGCAGAGACAAGGAGAAATAGAGAGATTGAGAGAGAGAGAATGTTGGTGGGCGGATGGTGATCTTTAGACCTGGCATCCTTGGCATGGTTTCCCCTGACTTTTTAACCTTACCTCCTGTCTTTTTTTATTTAATGCTGTGCTGGATTTCGTTTTTGCTGGCTTAGATGCTTTGGGCACTTTGCCATTGATGATCAGTGTCAAAGTGCAAGTGATCCCTGGATAAATTATTAATCGGATTGGTTAGCCACAATGGGCATATTTGGTTTACTGCTAAGTCTCTCGTAAAGTGCACGGTGTGTGCCCAGGGCCTGCACATCAAATGCTACTAGTGGGTCTGCAGCACTGCTTGTGCCATTCACATGAGTAGCCCTGTAAAAGCATCTCAGAACTGTCACTGCAGTGTCTGCATGCAGTTTTAAACTGCCATGTTGACCTGGCAAGTGCACCCACTTGCCAGGCCCTAACTTTCCCTTTTCCGTACATGTAAGGCACCCCTCAGGTAGGCCCAAGGTATCCCCATGGGCAGGGTTCAGTGTATGTGAAAGGTAGGACATGTACTGGTGTGTGTGTGCATGTCCTGATAGTGAGATCCTGTGCATTTCGTTTGTCCCTATTGAAAGGCTATCTGTCCCATAGGCTAACATGAGAGGTACTTTGTAATATCTTACACGTATAACTTTCCATTGGGACAAGATAGAGAAATTGAGCTTAGGCTCTTGGAACTTTACGCACCTTTTAGTAAAGGTGGTTTTTAACTCCTGTGTGTGAAAGTGCCACTTTTAGAAAGTGTGCACTTTCTTGTTTAACATCCTGTGTGCCTCAGCCTGTTGTGTTGTTCCCTGTCTTGGTTTGGAGTGACAGGAGCTGGGAATGTGCATTCCCTGTAGACCATCACTGAGGAGGGTTGAGGTGTACCCTGCTTTGCCTGAGTGACTATCGCTAGGCTGAATAGAGCTGGTCTGCACTTAAAGTGGTGGGAGGAGTTTTCCTTGCACCTGAATAGGCTGTGTCTCCTTTTTCACAATGCTGTCTCCACATCCTGCGGTCATACTGGACCAAGGAGGCCAGGACTGGTTTGGACTGGGTTCAGAGACCCTTTCCACAAAGAGAACAATAACAAAATGGGATATAAGTACTGGACCTAAAACTCCAAGGGGCATATTTACGTTCCCTGGCGCATCCCTGCATATTAGCAAGGATGCGCCAGGGAAAATGCGTCACGCAAGTTTACCCTTGCTGCCACGTCCGATGCGCCGCATTTACAATGCGGCGCATCGTGGCGCTAGGGATAAGCAGATGCGTGACGCATCTGCCGGGCGGAAGGTTGGCGCAGTGCTGAAGTTGTGTCGCAAGCGCGACGCAACTCCAGCACTGTTCCAACCTTCCCTATCCCTAACATGGTGCATCAATCCTTACGCCTGCTTGAAGCAGGCGTAAGGATTTGACGCACCAGCTGCCGAAAAGTGACTGCGTGAAATCTTGTAGATTTCACTGCGTCACTTTTCCGAGGCGTTCCTGCGCCGGAACGCCCCCTGCGCTGTACGCCCACATGAAACCTGACGCAGGTTTCATGTGGCGCAGGGGTTACTACGTGACGCATCTCCCTAGATGCGTCACATTATAAATATAGCGCAACGCGGCGCATGGTTTGCGTCGCCGCTGCGTCACATGCGTGACGCAACGGCGGCGCAAAAGTGGCGCAAGGGGCTTGTAAATATGCCCCCACGTTTTTAGATTACTTCCAGAAACAAGAAGACCCTGTCAAGAAGAAGAGCAGAAGGACTATGTGACGAGTGCTGCCCTTTCTGTGTGAGGGATGGGTTGGCCTGCTGTTGCTGCTTCTGTCTCTGGTGGAGGAAAAGGACTTTTTTCCCTGCTGTGGTATCCTGCTTGGGAAAGAAATCTCTAAGGGTCTGTGTGTGCTGGCCTCCTGTTTCAGAAGATTCAGGGACATCACAGTCTTCATTCTCTGTGCTACACTTTACTTCTGAACTTCTGGGGCTTAGCTGTATTTTGGAATCCCTGGTGTCGGTTCGAACTCACTTGCGCTGAGGAGGAGTTTGTGCATTCATCGTAGAGCTACCGGGCACTTTGTGTGATCAAAGAAGCCGCCCCGGGCTTGCTTTGCTTCCGCGATCACTGTGGAGCTGCCTCATGGGGCAGAAAAGCTATACAGTACACATAGGGGCACATCTGGTCAGCAGGAGACTTCCCGGTCATTGCCCACGCAAACCAGGAAGTGGTCATTGTGACTGCCGCCCGGAAGAGGGCGGAGCACAAACGGCTGTGATCAACTGCTCCGGGGTTTGGGCGTTGCCTCAGGACACAGGACCCTCCCCGCCGTACCCGGCATAGAGGCCGAGATACTCAAAGACCCTTGTGCCTCCATCTCGCCAAGCCAAGGAAGGCTCCCAACATGGCAGTCAATTTCCGCCCCTCCCCGCAGATGGGATTCCACCGGGGCGTTGACCGTATCTCCAGTTCCTTGCAGCTCCAAGTAAGGTACTGGCCGGGGACCCCACCAAACTGAGAGGCGCAAGCACACCAGGAGAATGTGCTTGCAAACGGCAAGCCCGGAGGTGCTGCTCCCAGGGAAAGGAACACTTTGTCTTGTTATTTTCCACATTAATAGGGACGTGCCGGTTGCGACCGGCTGGTAGTTCCCCTACGCGCTCAGCTTTATTGAAAGGCCCAGCTTCAGGGCCTGGCCGGATAACCATGAGTTTCAACATGCGCTGTGAGTGATTTATGCGCAAGATACGTGTGCTAACTCCAGTGCACTACAAGTGATTTGATCTTTTCATGACTGACATAACTCCTGTTACAAAGTGATTTATGCGGAAGGTGCGTACACTGGCTCCTTTTCATTACAAGGGATATGTTTCCCTAATTGACAATGTTATTTCTTTACAAAGTGATTTATGTGCAAAGCAAGTATTAATTTATGGGATTGTGGTCTAATGTGTTGGGTGCATAATACAAAGGTATTTTATATAACCTTGTGTGGAGTCTGTTTTGTGGTGTGCCTAATGTGTCACTGGTGTGTGTGTGTGTTGCGCAAACACTTTACACATTGCCTCTGGGATAAGCTTGCCTGCTCTGCCAAGCTACCAAGGGGGTGAGCAGGGTTATCTTGGGTGTGTAACTCCCTTACCCTGAAAAGAGTGGTGGGTTCTGCTTGGCTTAGGTGTATACCCTAGCCAACCAGAAACCTCAGTTTTAACAGTGACACTGAGTGAATGGATGGATTAGTGGATCTTGGTGAGCGGGTGGTTGAAAGAGGATGGTACATGGACGGATACGTGTCTGGGTGGCTCGACAGATTTCTGTGGGGTAGATGAAGAAGACCAAGATGAGGTAATTCATACAGAAAAGAATGAGACACCGACAGATGGGGTTGAGAGGGGCAAGGAAATGTTAATGAGAAAATAGGCATCAGAGAGGTGATGTCTGAGGTGAGGTGACTGAATGCAAGGCATTGGGGGAGTGGAGGACAGGAAGAGACATGTTCTAAATGCCCCAAGGGCTGTCTCAACCCACATGTGCAGGTCACTCACTTCTGACCCACCACCAGTAATTGACACTGCCTTAAAAGTGGCACAAAGCCACATGCATGAGGCACCCATGCCGCTGAACTCTCATCGGAGGGCAAATCAGTCTTGAGCCTGCTCCTCATGGGAATAGTCCAGCCCGAACTGCCAAGCAAGGTCCTCCCTGGACAAGAAAAGAGAATCCTGGGCCAGTTTTGGGGAATCATCCCTCATCAGCCAGGCTAGCTTGAATCAAGTGGCACAGCGAGCAATATGTGTTAGAAATAGTATCACTCATTAGTAGGATACAAAGTATATTAATTTAACTATTGTAGTTCCTTTGTATATATGTTTAACATTCATATACGTTTAGACAACACTCACAATCAATGGTTGATGTCATCAGTGATGTCATTTGAGATGTCATCAGTGATGTCACTGACCATGTCATGAGTGATGTAATATGTGAGATCGTAAGTAGTGCATTGCGGGGGGTAAGTTATAGTTAGCTTAGCTAACTATAACTGCAGAATTTTTCTGTTTTTTTTACGAGTGAAATCTGACCCTAACTATAACGTCCCTGCAACCTTTGGTTTTTTTCAGTGAAAAAAATATATATATCCACATCAAATGATTCCCATTACAATGCTCTCATGACCGATGCCAGCATTTGGGGTGGAATCATGCCCACTCTTGCAATGTTCTCACCAAAAATATATGCCGCACTCCAGGAGTTTAGTATCCAGATACATTTATTTACACCACCAACACCAATGAGTTTCGAATAAAGAGTCTTGATCACAGTTAGGTGAGTCCTTTCTCCATTTCTCATTTTATACAAACATGCCCACTAGGCTGATAAAGTAGCATTGTGGGATATGTAGTTTAGAAAAGAACATAGATTACAAACAACACTTAACAATTAATTCAAAACAGCATCTTGCTCAATTTTCTGCAAATAGGTGATTAGGAGGACTATATCTACATTGTTATTCACATCAGTTGATTTTAACACAATGTGGGGTTTACTACTACTGAGTAAATCAATCATAATGATTTCTATCGGGATGTGATCTTATTTGAATTCTTAACATTTTGTGCATTATCCCATTGATATATATATATATATCCCACAGCAAAGCGCATTAGCCTTACCCGAGCCTCAGATGACGGCGTTCCGTGGTGGGGAGGCGAATCCCAAACTATAATCCAAGTGCTGTTCTCCATTTCCATAGACAGCAAGCCACGGACTCCAATCGTTTGCAAAAGCGGTTTTTATTTCTCCTTTAATAACAACTCTATGCGTTTCAGGGCTGGCGCCCCTTGATCACGAGTAACCGTCCGTGGCTAGCTGTCTATGGAAAAGGAGAACAGCAGTTGGATTATATATATATATATATTTATATTCAAGAAATCTTCGTATCACGGTACTCGACAAAGAAAAACTCGCACTCCAGGATCGTGGTCTAGCAATTATTGTATTTGAATCAACGGCAACGCGTTTTGACCACAAGGTCTTTTTCAAAGCCAATTTGCAGAGAAAACAAACCACCATTTTAAAGTGTTTTGACATTAAGTGATATAGAAGACAGACAACGCATTTCCATTCGATGCTAGGCATAGAAAACAGACTCGCTACCCAACCTGTTTTTCCTTCACAGGGTGAGCAGTTATTTGCATTGATCATGATTCATCGCATTTCCAATGTTAACATAATTGACAGATATATCATGCCTGAATTAATAAACTTTGAATATTCCTGATATTACACCATACCAGTCGCAATTGAATCAACAATTCATGTACCAATTGCTAAGAGCCTGAATATGATACCGCATTGCTGGGTTTACGCATTATGAGACCGTCTTCACTGCTTAGTCTCATAGTAATCTACAGTTACGGCCAAGTGGCCTTTATTACAACCACCAACCCCCTCCCAACCAGGTATCAGCAGATAATGCCTGATGTCATCAAGAGGTCATGCAAAGTACATTAAAATAAAGGAAGGATATTATATGAAAGACAGAATACTATCTTTCGATCTTATTTGAATTCTTAACATTCTGTGCATTATCCCATTGATATATATATATATATATATATCCCACAGCAAAGCGCAAAGTGTATTAGCCTTACCCGAGCCTCAGATGACGGCGTTCCGTGGCAGGGAGGTGAATCCCAAACTATAATCCAACTGCTGTTCTCCTTTTCCATAGACAGCAAGCCACGGACTCCAATCGTTTGCAAAAGCGTCTTTTATTTCTCCTTTGACAACAACTCTATGCGTTTCAGGGCTGGCGCCCCTTGATCACGAGTAACCGTCTGTGGCTTGCTGTCTATGGAAAAGGAGAACAGCAGTTGGAATATATATATATATATATATATATATATATATATATATATATATATATATATATATTCCATTTATACTGGGCTTAGTGCCCTTCTATCTATGGGTGTATTCTATTTTAACATCCCCAGCATGTACTGCATTTTTAGGCTAAGTGCCTATAACAAGGTATGATTATTTGAGGATTATTACATATTACACCATTTCATTAACTCTCACTTCCTGGTGGTTTCTTTAATGATTTATATATATCAACATCCCTAATATATAGATTTAGTGGTTTTCTCATTTAATTTGGCCCCACATCCTTCGTCCTCATTTGCCACTCAACCTTATCACACATTTTCAATAGGAGGTTATACGTTAGCAAATCTTTTACATGGCCCATTGATAATATCAGATTTTTTGGTTACAGATGTACATATAACTATTCATCCCCATTCAATCCATGTAGTTGTTTTGTTCTGAATCGTATAATCAATCGAGATTCTAAGAGTCTTGGTTTTAGTGTCCTATCACCACCCCTTTCATGTCTTGGCACACACGATATGCCATAGTATGTCATTTTTTCCCACATGAGTTTCTAGATGTTTAGCCATGGCATAGTTGTTATCTTTATTTTGCACTGCTCGAATATGTTCTAATATTCTTTTCTTTAATGGGCGTATGGTGCTACCTATACATTTTAAACCACATTTACATTCAATCATGTATACTACATAGTTGGTATTGCATGTTATTTTGTCATCAATGGTGAAGGTTTCGCCTTTAAAGTCACAAATCTCTCGAAGGCTACACGCCTTACATGTGTCGCATTTTGTGAATCCCTTTTGATGTTTGGCTAGCCAAGACTCAGTTCTCGATCTTTTAAAGTGACTCCTGACTAATTTATCTTTCAGTGAAGGGGCCTTCTGGTATGAGATATCTGGTCTATTGCCAGGTCTCTCTCCAATATCTGGGTCTTTTTTAAGTATGTCCCAATATCTGTTCATGATGTTAATGATTTGATTATTTTCCCTACTGCATAGTGATGTCACGGCCAAGTAATGGACACTAAGGAAACTTTCAACCTGGACAATTCACAAAGTCCAGTGCAGGGGGCACGGAGCGATACCAGGAGGGTCATCATGATGTCAGAGGAGGTAGATGGTGACCTCTGAGTATCTTTACCATTCCTGTTTGGGGGAAATTCTCAAGGAGTGCAAAGGTCATTATTATATCACCTCGAGTGACTGTGCCAACATTGATAATGCAGGGTGCTGTCCCGACCCATTCAAAAATTGTTTAAGCAGTAGGGGTTATCTGCAACTCCTCTCTAGCATCACCACAAAAAAATCCCTTCTGGCTTCGAGTCCTACGCAGTGTCGTCCCTCTCCTGGAGTTATTAATAACTTCAAACTGTTGCCAATGAGGGACAGCTTAAGGGCATAGGCAAGTAGGGCTCTCTCATTTGGTCAAGCCCCTTACACTGGGCCTTCACGGGCAGCACTCTTATTTATCTTGAAGTGAGTAACCAGGCCCAAATCTCGGCGTCTGCTCACCATCCTGTGATCCTGGGCAAATCACTTGATTTACCGGTGCCTGTAGAAATTAGAGTGATCTTGTGTATTCAGACTGGCGCTCATGTCAAGCGCTTCAATGCCTTTGGTGCGCGCTGTGCAAAACAGGCAAAAATGCACAAGGATGTAAAACATCAACGTTATTTTCTTTGAGAAAAAAACCCTCCCCAAGCAAAAGGTAACATTCAAGATGGACATGATAAACATGAAGAAATGGGAGGAATTAAAGTACAATTTGAGTCTTGGTGTTTACTTACCCATCCCGTGATTCTGGGCAAATCACTTAAAGTGAAATGCTGGCTCATGTAACGGGTACAAGCGGCAAGAGTCCACTTGCACGCTGTTCCTTGGACTACTTTTGCTCTGAAGTGAAGGGTGTTAACAGTTGATAAAGTTGTAGATCAGAAGTCCTATCCGGGGTTAAGCTGTACAGACCATATGGATAACTAGGACATAGGGACTCCCTCAGTCTGTACTCTGAATAGTTTGTACTAATGTTCAGAGACCAGACGGCATAAAGTCAAAACACAACCAGAAAGAGCCTCAATGTCCTCAAAGTCTCTTGAAATACACATGTTCTTGTCCTACAATGGCAAAGTTTTCAAGTGAATGTATTGTGTTTATTTAATTTGACATATATATAAATATATCTAAACCTATAACAACCGAGTTCAAGTGTGCATTGTCTAATTAAATAAATGTGGAAAAATACTAGCTGCAGCGTCTTCTTTTGCTTGCAACACAAATAAATGTGGATAAATACAGAAAAAATGACCAAAAAATAAATATGGATAAATACAGACGGAAATGTTAAAAAGATAAATACCATAAAACCAGGAGCCCTAATTATGATCCAGCATTTTTAGTATGTCATCTACTACATGAGTAAGGGCAGTTTCGGTGCTGTGATCTTGACAAAAGCATGATTGGTGTTGATCGAGGAGTTGGAAGTTTTCTATGTGATTGCAGAGTTGGTTCTGTATGCATTTTTCTAAGAGTTTTGCCAGCGTGGGGATGTTGGAGATGGGCTGGAAGTTGTTAGGATCGGAGCAGTCTGCCCTAGGTTTTTTTAAGATGGGTGTTACTTGTCCTACTTTTAGGCAGTCAGGGATAGTGCCTTGACGTACTGAGGCGTTTACAATATTGGACCATAGAGGGAGAATACAGGTTTTGATCTCTTTGAATATGCTGGGAGGTAGAGGGTCCATGAAGTGCTTAGATGGGTTTAAAGAAGAAAGAATGTTGTACATTTCATGTTCGCTGATTGGGGAGAAGGTGTTCCAAGTGGCATTGTTTTTGGAGGGGGGCCATGGTGGTTCCTTCCCTTCTGTAAATTGGGAGGTGTGTGAGAGACTGACTGGAGTAGCCGGTAGTGTTTGCTTCACTAGTTGAAGTTAGTTCTCAATCTTTGTAGTTTTTTCCTTGAAGAAGGTGGCCAGTTCTTCGCAGTTTGGAAGGGTGCTGGATTCAGAGTCTAATGGGTTTGATGAGTTGCGTGATTGTTGCTTGACTATTTCGAATAGTTTTTTGGGTCTATTTCTGTCTTGGTCGAGCTGTGTTCTTATAAAATTAGCTTTCCCTTGTCTTATTCTTCTATTGTAAGCATTCCTCATTGATCTTAGGCGTTTTAGTGATTCCACGGATGGGGAGTATCTCCAAGCTCTTTCTGCTGTTCTAAGCTTGTGTCTTTCTGTGTTCAAATTATCATTGAACCATGGTTTTGAATTTTTATTGGAAATATTTTTCTGTTGAAGGGGCGTGATGGAGTCCATGACTTCCCATATAGAGGTATTGTAGTAGTCTGTGAGGTCATTGACATCCTCCATATTCGTCTGTGGGATCAAGGTGTTATTGCATAGGACGGTTAGTTCATTGTGGTTTATGTTACGGAGATTCCTTTTCCAATGTTTTATTTTCTTCGGTTGGCTATTCTTTGGGATCGCTTTTAAGTTGATGAGGAAGGTGATGCGATAGTGGTCTGTCCAGTCACATGGGGTAATAGACTCTAGAGTGATAGTGTCCGACTTAGAGATGATAAGGTCCAGAGTTTCACCCTTGTTGTGTGTTGGTCTGTCGCAAATTTGGGACAACTCATTGTTTAATAGGAAGGATTTTAGGCTATTCACTGAGGGGTCGTTCAGGTCATTCCTATGTAGATTGAAATCACCAAGGAAAATCTGGGGTCCTTGAAGATTATCATTCATAGTGATAATTTCCATGATTTGTTCGATGAATAATGAGTTATCGGCCGGAGGGTGATAAAAGGCATGTATATTACAAATGGATCTGTTGTTGCCAGAGATATTGATGCTAAGATATTCACATGTTGTTACTGCTAATGTTTCCAATTGGCATAATGAAAGCGTGTTGTGATAGATGCAAGCTATTCCACCTCCCGTTTTTTTGGGTCTATCTAGTCGAATGATCTTGTGACTAGGTGGGACTAGTAGATCTATGATGGGATGAGATGAGTTGTTTAACCACGTTTCCGTGAGGATAACTATATCGAATTTGTGTGAGAGAATGAGGTCATAGAAATCTGCCGCATGTTTATTTGCTGATCTGCTGTTGAGGAGCATACACTTTAGCTGCTTATTATTATTATGTGAGGCCATTTGTGCTAGCTTGACTCGCTTGAGGTTGTTCTTGTTTATCCCTCTGTGATTGTGATTCGTTTCTCTGAATGGGTCCGCTTGAATGGTTTGGATTTGATTTTGATCAGCACTGATCGTATTCTTTTCAGGTTGATAAGAAAGGAGGCGTTCATGGATCTCATTGTTCGATAGATCTTGACTTGATCTCTTTGGGCAAGAGGCATCATTAGGGGAAGGTGTAGTATCCGGTCTCTGGTTGGCTGTGAAAGGATGAAGTTGGGGGATGACTGTATGGGCGACCTTTCTGTTTCTCATGGAGCTATTTGAGCTGCGAGAAGGCCAACGATTGGTTGTGATGGATGTAAGTCTCTGCAGATCCTCTTTAAGGTGTTTTAGGCAACGATCAATCCTCATTGAATCGCATTAACCAGTACTCGGGTTTAAGGGTAGCGGTGGGTTGCATAGAGACGTCTGATGGTGGTGTGATGTGATAAGGGGTGCTCCGTTGAGAGAGGGAGTCAATATTCGCTGTTCATTTTTTATTGGATAAATGTGAGGAATATTGGTGGGAAGAGGTGTAGTGCTGGATGTAGTGAAAAGGTTAGAGGATCTAGTTGATCTACGGTTGATTTGGTGAGTGGCTATGGGTTTGTGGACATTACTGTTCCCTGAGAGTGGGTACCGTGAGGGCGTGTTTGGGGAGCCCTCCTTGGGGAGAGTTGATCTGAGGTTTATTTGGTGAGGGGCTATGTGTTTGTGGACAGTATTGTTCCCTGTATGGAGATCAGTGAGGGCGTGGTTGAAGAGCCCTCATTGAGTGGAGGACGTTCCATGACGTCGGGGTCCAGTCTAGTCTTGATATTGGGGAGTCGATCTGGAGAATTGGTTCGACTATTCTTAGTAGGGTTCTCAGTCATTGATTGGGAGGGTGGTTCTGGAGAGGGAGTGGTGGCCGAAATTGAGTTGATTGAGATAGGAGTAGTTATGTGTGTTAAGGGGGATGAGGTTGATCCCTCAGGACCGTTAGGGCAATTTTGGGTGGGAAGATTTGGCTTGTTGTTGAGCCTTTTTTTCAGAATGGGGGAGATTTTGTCGATTAAGTTTAAATTTTCATTTGAAGACTGTATTAGTATAATCCCATTATTATATATGGTTATGGTAGCTTTTGCATTGTAGAAGGGAGAAGGAGATACTTATAATCTAAGACTGTGAGGTATTTTTCTGGTGTCTGTGATGTTTAACATGGAGAGTAAAATAGTTCTCCATTGAGCTCTTTTTTTGTATGGAATATAAGGTCATTTGTTCTTGTTCCCTTGGTGATACTAAAATATGGGTCTGAGATAAGCATTTCTGAGTGAGCTTTGAGTATTTGGTGTTTGAGTTTTTTGGACGCGTTTTGGGAGAAGTTGGGGGGGTATTTGATAGAAGAGGCATTGTGGCCCCATGTTTCAAGTTTTATGTCCATTATTTGATACTGGAGGTATCTTCTGGGGTTGTGAAAGTTCTAGGGTGTCGCTTCTGACACCCCTACTGCTGTTGTAGGGTGGCGCTTCTGACACCCCTTCTGCTGTTATAGGTTAATGAATGAATACGTGAGCAGTATATAACATATTAAATGTGCCAATAACTGGTAGTTAAAAAATCTTGGGAGTTAGGGTATTCTTCTTGTTGGGGGCCCGTTCCCCAGTATCTAGCTCAAGGGTAGGGGGTTAAGAGGGTTTGCCAATGACTAATGTGGCTTTTGAAAGATGTCTGCCCGTTTTGCAGGTTTTTTTGTAATGATAAACGAATTAGTCCTCTTTTTGTGTCTAGGTCTGAAGGTATTCTTTTTTTTTTTCAAATCCGATCGCTGGGGGGCGCCATCTTGTGTAGAGTTGAGTGAATGAGATTTAGTGTTGCCAAACTCAAATGGTGAATTTATTTGCTAGTCTTATCCATGTCTTTCCAGTATTAATCCCTTTCCTTTTTTATTTTTTATTGTCTAAATCGCACTGTTATGCATAATTGTTAGCTCTGATTTTATCCTTTTTCCTTTCCCGGAAGGAACTCATTTCACTGCTCCAACCTGCCACTCCGGTGCAACCTCCCTGCTGTGCTGCTTCGTGTTATTGAAAGTGATGCCGTGGGGCGGTGGGACGACAGAGGAGTGAGTCCCTCCTTTTCCCTTGACCCATCAGCCAGCGGCTCTAGTGCGTTGAGGAAGCGTGGTGCTGTGAGGCTTCTGGGAGGCGAGAGGGAGATGCCATGAAGCAGTGGAAAGGATAGCGGAGGAGAGCCTCCCCTTTTCCCTCGACTCACCCGCCCGCGGCTCTCTCCGGTGATCGAACTCCCGTTGTAGCGAAGAGGAGTGGGCGGGGAGAGGAGGTACTCACCCGTTCTACGATCGGGCGTCAGGGAACATGGAGGCACACCCTCAATCTGCCTACTGGGTCCTCCCTGTAGCCGGATCCCGTCAATGGTTACGAAGGTCGCTGAGGTGCTCCCGATGCTTCAACCGTCCCACCTCGAGATTGGACTTTGTGGAGCTGGATCTCAATCGGCATGTCACACTGCGGTTCCCGGTACCAGTCCTCCCGGATTTCATAGAGCAGTTGGGCGTGGAGGGCAGCCGATAGGAGGACCACTGTGTTTCTGGGATGTGATGGACTCCCATGAGGATAGACATCTTTGAACTTCAGAAAGGGACTAGGCACAGCCCTCAATCCATCCTGCTCTAAGAACAAAAACACCTCCTCACACTCAAGCCCTTTGTCCACTGTCTGGGAGCAATACACATCTCACCACAGGAGAGACATCAACAGTCATTTGACACTGGGCACTGGTGAAAAGGCACTTTCGGCTTTAGGGAGAAAAGTAACAACTTTCTAAAATGTGTAATTTCCTAAATAATAACATAAAAACTTAAGTACTAAGTTGGATTTTAACTTACTATTAAGAGGAGTCCTTGAATCATTTTTCTAGCTGCTCCCAAACTGAAATTCAGCATTGTTAGAACAGGGATTTCTGGTTGGCTGAGGTGTGCATCCAGGCCAAGCAGGAACCACCACTCTAGTCAGGCTAAGCTAAGTTCACACTAAAAGATAGCCTGTGCTCACCCTCTGGTACATTGGCACAGAGCAGTCAGGCTTATGTAAAGAGGCAATGTGTAAAGTATTTGTGTAACACACACACTCTCACAGTAGCACAATGAATACACCACAATAAGAGTCTACACAGGTTTAGAAAAAAGATTATTATATTCCGAACAAAGAAAGACCAAAATGATAAAAATCCAATGTATAGAATTTGAGATATAAATTTAAAGAATAAGTGAAAAAAAGCACTTAGAAGTAAATATTGCTCTAGGGATTACTTGAGGTTGTGCTGGACTGGGGCAAAGTCAAAGTTCAGGCCAACCATGATCAAGCACCAGCCTGCTAGAAGACCCACACAGGCTTCAGTGAACAAAGTACCTTTCCTGGTCGCAACTTCGAGATGCATTGGTGTCAATGCCGCAGGTTGTGGATGCGTTGATTCTTCTTCACAGTGATGGCGATGTATCGGTTATGAAGGCGAGAATCCGGGCCGAGATGCTTTGGCTCCATAGACCAATGCGCCCGGTTTCTTCACGCAGTTGAGGGATGCAGCGATGTCTCCGAGTGGCTATGACAACGATGCATGTTTCCGATGAGTCAAGCTCTCGAGGGGCTGCGTTGGTTTTGAGAGCAAAGTGCCGATTTTACTATTGCAACCCAATCGATGTGCCAGTTCTGCTACACGCAGAAGGGAGTTGCGTTGATGTCTTTGTTGCAAGTATCTGGGTGCACTTCCATTGAACCAGGCACAGGAGCAGGGGTAGATACTTTGATATCCCTGAGTCTCAAGAAATAGGAGGCAAAACAGCAAGCCCTTGGGGCACACTTAGAGTGAAGGCAGAGTCTAGCTCTCCTTCAGCAAAGTCAGAGAGCAATAGGTAGCAGGGCAGCAAAAGAAAAGCAGGCCTTCCAGATCATTAGTCCAAGTGAGTCCTTTAAGCAGCACAGCAGATCTTCTGGTAGAGCTTCATTTACAAGTCCAGTAGTGTGTGAATTTAGGGGGGCAGAGACCCAGTACTTATACCCAAAAGTGGCAGTTAAGTTGGGGTGACTTTAAAGTGTGGTCTTTGAAGTGCACAAGTAGCCTTTCAATCCATCCCTGTCTGCCAGGCTATTTATGGGGTTAAATCAGCCCTTTAAATGGTGACAGTACAATTCCCATTCAGTGTAGCATTAGCCCCACCCTTCCATCTTGCCCAGGCAGTGCCCTCAGAATGCAGATGTATGTAGATGGGTGATGGGTACTCAGACTTATCTAGCCTTTCTGTGTTTGTGGCTGTCTAGAGGGAATGTACAAAGTGTAGCAGTCACCCACCCCAGGTGGGTATTGGAGACAGGCTGCAAGGCACACAAAGCAGCATTTGCTGTGAAATGTCCATTTCCTAAAAGTGGCATTTATAAAACAGGAATATTAAATCTAACTTCACCAGTAAGGAGGATTTATCATTACCATTCCAAAGATATAAAACATGAATTGACTATTCCTGTCCTTAGCATGAATTACAGCTTAAAAGTGTATTAAGGAATTCCCAATGTTAACCTAAGAGAGGGGTAGGCCTCATAGTAGTGAAAACCAAATGTAGCTGTTTGTCACTACCAGAACATGCAAAACATAAAAGTACATGTTCTACCATTTACTTACACAGTACCCTGCCCTTAGGGCTACATAGGGCCTACCTGAGGGGTGGGTTATGTGTACGAAAAGGGGAGTTTAAGGCTTGGTAAGTAGTTTTAAATGCCCAGTCAAAGTGGCAGTAACCAGCACACACAGGCCCTGTAGTGGCAGGCCTGAGACCGGTTTGAAAGGGTACGTCTGTGTGTGGTGAAATCAGTGCTGCAAGCCCACTAGTAGCATTTAACTTACTCGCCCTGGGTATATGGTATACCACTTTACAAGGGACATACAGGTAAATTAAGCATGCCAATTATGTATAAACCAAGTACACACATGTGTAGAGAACAAGCTGATGCACTTTAGCACTGGTCAGCAGTGGTAAAGTGCTCAGAGTCCTAAGGCCAACAAAATGATTGGGCAAAATGTGGAGGCATAAAGCAAAACTTTGGGAGAAGACCACCCTAAGGATGACTGGTCTAACAAGCAATATTGGTTGTTATAGTGCAACGCAATGTTTTCCAATGGAAGAGCCTGCCTTGCCACATTGAAAAAATAACTTAGGAGGTGTTTTACTGCCCATTCATGTTATTAAATAAATATACATGCCATAATGTTTACATAAGTCAACAAAAAAAAGGAGGGACAGGGAGCATGTTTAAGGTCCAGCATACATGCCCCTTCGGTATACAAGTTTCCACAGGAGGTATGCAGCTCCTTTGAAGGTGAGAATGGGAAAGGGGGGGCTGTCAGTCAGAGAGGGCTGATCAATTTGGAACACGAGGTTGAGATTGAAGCAAGAGCCCTCACACACCCTAAAGAGTGGCATGCTTCATCATCAGGCAACTCCTCCTTGGGCTGGTGCTGCAATGTCCAATAGCCCCCTTGAGGGGGCTCTTTGCTGGAGATATTTAAAAATAAGATGCTGTGATGAAGTTTGTGAAAGGGTGTGGTGTATGTAGAATGGTGTGAGGTGTGATCTAAAAATGACTAGGAGGAACCCTTGATCTATTTTAACGTGTGAGTGATCCTGTCATGGATAAAAAGAGAGAAAAAAATCTTCCAAGACAGCTCAATTAGTGGTATGAACAGGATTCAACATGTTGTTTGCCTTAAGTCAGAGGTCTTCAATCTGTGGGGCCCGACCCCCAGGGGGGGCGTGGAGTCCTGGAAAGGGGGTCGCACATTCCCCAGCCTCACTTGTGCCTGAAATCTGAAACCTTTGCTCTTCGTTTTGGAACCGATCATTAAAATGCTTCAGCTGAAGTTTTATTAATTGAGTCTCCTGTGCTGTGCTGGGTGCCTGCTTGCTTGAATGAAATGCAAATGTGCGCTGTGAGTTAATCTGCAAGTGTAAAGGGTGCTTGGGAGCCGGTTATGGCTTTAATTGATCCTATCACTTCAAGGTTTGTGGTGACAAAGATTTAGGGCATATTATCAGAACGGCGTTAAAGTTATCGCCGCTTTAGCGGCAGGAAACTGCCGCTAAAGCGGCGATAATGAGCTTGATAATATGCCCTTGAGAATTCCAATAGAAGCCCAGGTTCACACCAGAACATGGGCTTCTATTGAATTCTCAAGGGCATATTATCAAGCCCATTTTCACCGCTTTAGCGGCAGTTTCCTGCTGCTAAAGAGGCGATAATTTTAACGCCGTTCTTGATAATATGCCCCCAAGTTTTATGAGTGGTAGTGCAAAGAGGTAACAACTGTGCTGTGAAGTGCCTGCTTTTAATCGCAATTGTATTCACACATCCCTTAGTATCCCTAAGGACGTGTTGAAGGGACAGTTATGGAAAAAAGTTGCATGTCTGCTATTACTAAAATCTACATTTTGGAAGCATGATTTTTCGTAAAACTATTTGCATGACTTGCATATTCACAGCGCTTTCTGTCAAACGGTGTGACATCGTAGCACTAAAAATACACAAGTCACTATTCTACACTGCACCAATCAAGATTTAATTCTGTGGCTTTCTGGTTACACACAGACCTCTGTAGTGCATTAACTAATAGAAGTTTCATAATGTACTACAGTGCATTTCTCACTGAGTAACAACTTTTAAAAATGTATTTTTCATTTCAGCTGCCCATTATTTTATACGAAGCTACATGATGGTAAAAGACCTAAAAACTTACGGAATATTTTGGGGCTTATTTGTGAGAGGCTTGCGCCACCAGAGCACTACTTTTTGATGCTCCAATGGCGCAAGCATCTCAACCATACCTAAAAGGTGACGCAAAGTCACCCTGCATGGTTTTGCATGGCCTCATAGATATGGAGTGAGATAAAGCAGCGCAAGTTGCTGCGTTGCCTTACTCTGCATCAAGGAGGAGTTCCATGGGCCTTGCAGTGGATGTTTCCACACAACGCCCATGGACTTTGATGCTGTTCCTGATTTACAAAATCATGTAAACCTAGGGCAGCGGCAAAACCTTACTCCTCCCCAGCGATGGCGTAACAAGGAGAAATGTTACATTTCCCTAGTGTTTTCCTCTTTCCATGTGTGCTGCATTCTGCAGCTCACATAGAAAGAGAAAATGCCTCTTGGGATTGTTTTTGTGAAGGAAGGTGACCCTTCCTGCACAAAAACAATTCTGCCCATGTTGGTGCTGCACACGGCCGGACTGGGAATGCAAGCAAACCCTAGCAATTAACTTGGACCGGCCCCGGGCGGGAAGGGTGCTGGTGGAAACGCTGCTTCTGCTATGGGGCGGGGGTGCTGATGGAAAAACTGCGGTTGCTTTTGTTACAGAGAGCCGATATTGCAGCGCTGCTGCAAAACTGGCACCCAGTAACAAAACGCCCCCACCAGTCCAAAACCGGCCCCATCCTTCCTGCCCACTGGGAAAACACCCGGTGGCCGCTACAGACAGATGGCCCTGATGCTAGGCAGCAATTTGTGCGCTACCACAAGGGAAAGGACAGGAATGCACGATATTTCATAAATATGGTGCATTCCTGCCCTTCACGTTGGCGTAGGGCAGCACAGCAAGAAGACTTGTGGCGCTGCCCTATGCTAATTCCTCATAAATGAGGCCCTTTGTTTTTAGCTACACCTTTGACCACGCCCCCATGCTCACTGACCTTTGGTTTGATAAACACTGTTTATTATTATTTTCCCAATGTAAAAATGATTTGCTGTGGGAAGTGGGGGCGTTTATGGTTGTTGTCAATGATGAGGGGTACCAGGTTCTTGATATTTTTGTCAGGAGGGGGTCCTTACGCCTGAAATGTTTTGACAAGGGGGTCTCTGCATCAAAAAGTTTGAAGACCTCTGCCTTAAGTGGTCATGAGAGATCTTGGTAAATCTTCAGGACCAGTTTTTACCTGATCTATAGTAGATTGGGAATATGGATTAAGTTAAATACCCAATCAAACAATTCACCTTTATAGTGTGAAGTGTACCTTACACGGTTATGGTAACCAAATCCAACTGTAAAAAAATGAAGACATCAATTTAGAAATTTCACAACGATGGTAAGCAGAATCACACTCTCCATCAAAGGTAGGATGATGCATTAGGAAATTAGCTAACTAAGTCATAACATATGCAAAATCATGCCTCTCTGTGATTAGTGAATACGTAAAATGAGACACAGACCAGTGAGACGCATGACACAGAACACACACAGACCCAGGGAGCACATCTAGTAATGTGGAATATGACCGGTGTCTTAAATGCAGTAAAAAGTATAAAAAAGCGATCTTACCCTATCTGAATGCAAGCACTACTCCTTACGTTAGGCAGAGCACCACACTTAGTTGCAGAATAAAAGTAATAAAAACACACACACAAGGATGCATGGTCAATAAATCATGGGAGCCATGAGAACTACATAAGGTAAAGAGAATAACATATAGATTACTCAAGGTTTCCTGTGCTGGAATATTCCGGTGACCTACCCTCCTCTGCCAGCCTGGAGGTAATGAGGTTGCTGGAGAAATCCAAGGTAACTCAAGGTAGTGTATTTTGCTTTCTTGCATCATCTTGCGAAAGGGAGGTGTTCCGTGGGAGGAGCGTGGGCACTCTCTTGCATCCACCTATGAATTTTGGTGCATTCCCAGATTTACCAAGATTTGTAAACCAAGGAATGCATAATAATGGTGCGCCTCACAGACCCTGGTGCATTCAGGAAAAATTGCTTTATTTCCTTTGTCTTCAAGGATTGTTTTTGTGCAGGAAGGAGTCTATTCCTGCACAAAAACAATCCTGCTCATAACACTGGCACTCTTGGGTGACTCTGTTTGCGTTAGGCAGAACACAGTGCGGTGCACATGGAGGAAGCAGAAATGTGCCAATATCTTTGTAAATACGGATCATTTCTGATGTTACCTTTTCACACAAGGCAGTACAGCAAAATGCTTTGCTACGCTGCGTTGTGTGAAATGTTAGTAAATCTTCCCCCAAGTATCTAAAGCTAAAACTCTTAGCACCGAGGGAAGCAATAACAGAAATGTCTGCGTTCATGTCCCTCAAGTAGGAACAGCTTTGGCAATCACCGTTTATCTTTGAGACAATGCGCCTTTTTGATTTTTTTTATATTACCTCTACGTCACGTAGTAGCAAACACAGGGGCAGATTTACGTTCCCTGGCGCATCCCTGCAAATCAGCAGGGATGCGCCAGGGAAGATGCGTGATGCAAGTTTACCCTTGCGCCACCACCGATGCGCCGCATTTACAATGCGGCGCATCATGGTGCAAGGATAAACAGATGCGTGACGCATCTGTCGGCGGAAGGGTGGCGCAGTACTGGAGTCGTGTCGCAAGTGCGACGTAACTCCAGTACTGCTCAGGGGTGCCCTATACCTCACATGCTGCGTCACTCCTTACGCCTGCTTGAAGCAGGCATAAGGATTTGACGCAGCAGGGACGTAAACGTGACTCAGTGAAATCTTGTAGATTTCACTGCGTCACTTTTACGGGGCTTCCTTGCGCAGGAACGCTCCCCCCTGCGCCGGCACGCCCACATGAAACCTGACGCAGGTTTCATGTGGCGCAGGGCTTTACAACGTGACGCATCTCCCTAGATGCGTCACGTTGTAAATCCCCCGCAGCATGGCGCATGATTTGCGCCGCCGCTGCGTCACAAAAGTGACGCAACGGCGGCGCAAAAGTGGCGTAAGGGGCTTGTAAATCTGCCCCACAGTACCTGCGAATTGTAAAACTTAAACAATAACACAACAAAAATATTACAACTAATTACTAGTGATACGCAATGGAAAGGCCATCATACAAAGGGCATGTAACAATAAAACATATGTTTAAAGTATCACATGCAGCAAAGTGGCACAAGTTTGTCTTGCATATTTATTATTTAATACAACAAACTATTTTAGCGCTTAGTGACAACTTTGTTTAGAGTGATTATCATTCACATCCACCAAAAGCAGCATGCACTTACTGATATCTTTACCATGCTCCAAGTCGTTCATTATTTTTGTGCAGTTGTTAAGTTTATTGTTCACGTTCTGACACGTCCTAATTTATTATGAAGAATGAATAGGACCTACCGAATTACACTGTCAGTCAAAAAAATGGCATAACATGATGTTTCACATATAACAAATTAAACTTTTGAAAGCATTGAATGAAGCATTTCATAAATGTGTCAACTAAATGCCAGTTAGACATCATTTTATTTTAAGGGTTGGTTAATTTAACCTACCTGATTTGATATTATCTAAATGGTTGCATTAGCTAACTTTACCAAGGGTTTTTAAACTATATGCCAAAATTCCCTCAGAATACACATTACACTGAACTATACTTGATGTCTGCCAAAGGATAATGTTTGTAAGCCTATAAGTACAGGTGAAGTTTCTTCCAGAGAGACTAAGATTATCAGGCTTGAGCACTTGTTATACACAATGCTCTTTTTTTTTTAATTCAGCGTACTGATATAGTTCAGATCTGGCCCAGTGTGCAGTAAAGAGATTTGCCTAGAAACAGGCGTAAGAAACAAAGAAGCATGCTTACAGTGTTCACACAATAATGATTTCACAGCTCGTTGGATGGGATGAAATATATTCTTGGAGAAGTTGGGAAAGAGCTGGACTGGCAACAACACTGGTAGGACGAAGGGTGATTTTGTCAGCGGATGGACATATAATAGTAGGGAGGTGAGTTGTAGTCAGGAATTGTGCTGTTTGACTCAAATAGGATCCAGTAGCGGTCTGTGGTAGGAGTGCCGGCCGGGCAGTGACGTGGGGCGGGGGGTAGTAAACCACGGATTACGGCCGAATACAGGTAAGTAAACATTTAAATAAATAAAACGAATTTCGTTGCGCACACTGCATCGCATTTGGTGATGCAGCGCTCACAACGAAATTCGTTTTATTTATTTAAATGTTTACTTACCTGTATTCGGACATAATCCGTGGTTTACTACCCCCCGCCCCACATCACCGCCCGGCTGGCACTCCTACCACGGACCGCTACTGATAGGATCAATGTTGGTGGGCTAGCAAGATGGAAATTGCCACCATTTAATGAGAAATATGGAGAACCCCAGGTGTGCAAATAACTGCAAGGTAGGGATTGTTTGAGTCTATGAAAAAGCTTATTTGGAACCAAGTCTTGTGTTTTGTACTGTAAATGATTCCTTAGGTCAGGTTAAAATACAAGTATATACTAAGAAGTGTATACTATATAAAGAGAAGTAGTTATTTCTGATCTTTTCATAAAACATATTTAACATATGAGCAGAGACATATTAGAAGTCCTCACGTTATAGACAATAAAAGATATCACTCAAGCATATCAGATGTTTAAGGGAATTTTCATAAAGTAATAAAAAATAACGACTGAGGTATAAAATAAGAACTCTATAGAGAACAAATAAAGTGAACCGGTGCAATGTTCATCAATGGTGATAGCAGTGAAAAAATGCAGAGTACTACTCAATGAGAGTGTGTATATGTATCACGAAGTTTGGCTGTGTTTTTGTATAGTATTCAACAGCGGGCATTTTTTTCATAAGTTATGCAAGTACAGTTCAGTCATGAAAATGAAAGTTGTTGATGTTTCAACTGTGGACAAATATTTTTTGAATTTCCTGGTCTTCATGAGGACTGGAATAGAGGGGCTACACCCAAGGAAAATAGTTAAAAGTATTTTAGACCGTTGATGTTGGTTTTGTAATTATTTTCCAATGAAGATGATGATCTCAAAACAAACACTATGAACAAATTGCAGACATATGCACAAATGCATCTCCTCAGATTCAGTTTTTCCTGCCTTTGGCCAAAGTGATGGTAATGTGTGCCACGTCTTTGGTTTTACATTATAACTTTCTCTTGGGCTACTGACCATAATATTGTACATTTTGGGTGCCTGCATAGGGCAGCATATGGACAGCTGTCCCAAAATCCCTTCCCCAGATTCTTCCAAAAGGAATGGTAACATAGAGGCATAAGCCATTTGTAAGATCAGGATGACACCATGAAGAAGAGGTCAGGAGTCCAGGGTAGGCTTGAAGTAGGCTTTATTGGGTTACAACCAACAGAGACCCCATCCAGCATCCCAGCTTCACAACTGTCAACTGACAAGTCCCCAACATCACTAAGCAACCCTCAGGTTCCCCATTCCAGGGATGGTCACCTAGGAACAGGGAACTGCATTCCAGCAGAGAAGCAGGACCCTACATCACTGTTTAGTCTTTCGCAGGAGTGGGAGATCTACAAAAAAATGTCAAAGGTCCTGTCTACCTATATTCTCTAAAATGAGTGGACAGGACATCCCCCACTTTCCTGCAGATGTACCACATGTACCAAAGTATAATTAGGCCCCTTAGAATCAGTCCTTTTGCAACACAAGCAGCAGAAGTGCTCCCCATTAGTTAGCCCATCCAACTTAGTACACAAAGAGAGTGCATTTTCCACAAGTCTGCATTATATACTAGCCTACAAAGAAAAAAAGTATAGCAAAATAACAGCAATAATGCTGATTATGTTGGCAAATGGTAAACAATGAATGTTGCCAGTGTATCATATAAATATAGTTAGGCTCACATTTCACTGATTCGAAACCATAGAAATTCAGTAGTTATAGTTACCTGACTATAACTGAAACCTACACAATGCACTGCCTATGACTTCACATACTACATCACTCATGACATGGTCAGTGACATCACTGATAACATGGATTTAATTGTACTTGTATTCAATTTTAAAAATGTATTGTGGTGGGTGGTCTGCAGTTTCAGTAGGGGCCTAGTTATTTTTTTGCATGTAATTTTTCTTCTTTTATAAAGGAAAATGTTTGCACAGTTCACTTCATTTTCTCCATGATGTTTAATAAATTTGCAATATTGATGTAATTCACTATGTGCCCAGGTCTGCCAATAGGTCATCCAGCCTGTAGGCCTAGTGCTAGTCAAGGGTGAATGAAACAACTGTTTCTGTGGTGTCTGTGAATTTAAACATCATTTAGGTCATGGATGGCATTGGATCAAAATACAAAATGTGTTTTTTGGAGAATATCATGTTTTATTCCCTGCAAACAGTGTATAGATGGGATAATGCCTTTGGAGGATGTGTGTTGTAAACATTTTTAGCCCTGTTAACTTTCCTCTTTGGCATTGCTGAATTAATGCTGTGTTTTCTGTGTCACCAATGCCTTCTTTGTCTGACCGGTGTATCTGCATTTGCCATAGGCAACCATTTGCCTTTGTTCCCCATGCCATGTGGCCAGGGGCCATTTTGTTTAGTCAGTCTCAATAGACCTGCATGTGTTCATTGTTTTCCAGGCCTCCTGCTTCTTGTGGTGACCATGTGGCTGGTAGCCATTTTACAAAGCCATCCAGTGCTGTCCCCTTAGGCCTGCATGTGTTCTTTGTTGTGGCCATGCCCTCTTGCTAGTTGTTGTTGTTGTGAACATGTGGCTGGCGGGCATTTTGCGTCGGCAGCCAGTGTGCTTTTGCCATAGGCCCGCATGTCTTCTTTGTTGTGGCCATGCATTCTTGCTGGTTGTTGTTGTTGTGACCATGTGGCTGACGACCATTTTGCATAAGCAGCCAGTGTGCTTTTGACACAGGCCTGCATGTCTTCTCTTTGTTCCCAATGCATTCTTGCCCAGTGTTGTTGTTGTTGATGACAATGTGACACTGCAGCCATTTTGTGCATCCAGCCAGTGTGGCCCTTTGCCATATGCTTGCATGGATGGTTGACAAATGAAATAGCAGTATAATAAATTATATATGTGTGAGAATAATTTCACTTATTTAATATTTCTAATGTTTTTAATTTCTTTTTTACATTTTAGTTTTATTAATTTGTACTTTTAATTTTTCACTTACCTTTTTTAGTTTTATTTTTTATTTTTTGTATTCCATTTTTTAAATGTTTTTTATAAAAAAAATGATTGTAATTTTTTAATTTTAATTTTTTTAAATAAATGTTTGTATTTGTTTTAACCATTTTCATAACATCTGGCATCAATCAATCAATCCCTGGGCCCATGTCTGCTATAGATGCACACTGCACAACAGCATTCATTGTCTAGGGATTATTCCATAGGACCCGGAGACCTCCAGTCTGGCCCAGACCCCCAACCACCCGAATGAGGTACCAACAAATCTACGGAGACACTTTGTTGTTGTTGATCAGTTTATTCAAAATTAGTATATCACCCTTGTGATACTGAAAAGGTCATAACAAACTTCAATGTGAAAATACACTTGGAACACATAACAGTCACCAAACCGTGAAGAAAGAAAGTGTCAATAGAAAATGTGCAAAACACAATTAGGAACGGGAACATTCATTAACATCATGAAGTACACCCTCCGCACCAAGGGCCACCTCGCAATCCTGAACGCCCTTGGACCACAAAGGAGCAAAGAAGCTGCATCCATGAGGGGCGATCCCGCACCACTGTACCCTTCTCCTCGCTATGGGCACCGCCCCCAAACACCAAGCTCCCCAGGGGCTGCGATGAGGTGGGCAGGTGCAGCGCACCCTGTGCCCACCCCAATGAAATGTCTGTGCACCCTAGCCCACAAGCTGGTATACATCCTGTGGTTGGCTCAGGACTTCAGAACCTTACCCCTTAGTGCTGTCCTGGGGGTGGCTGCCTCTGGAGGTCCTCCCCCTGCTAACTAGGGGTGACTCTAGGATTCTAGACCCCGCTACTCTAAACCTCATGCCTAAAAATAGGGTCGGGTGGGTGGCCAAATTGTCGCCGATCCGCGCACCGCCGACAAGATGGCCAGGTCATGAAAGAGGCCAAGGCCAAAGGGCAAGGGGTCTTTATACCCTTTAACTACCTCGGCGGTGGTGCCCGGAAGTGATGAGTGATGACACGCTTCCGGCTGCCCGCCTCCCCTTCTGTGGGACGCGGCAACCGGAAGCCACTGAACTGGCCAGAGCTGCCCTTGGCCGGCACTCCGCCGGATCACAAGGGGCCAGGCCCACGGAGGCCCCCTGTCCTAAGTGCTACGCCCCCCATGCAGGTGGATGACGTTCTGTCCATTGTCATCATTTGTCACCTCCTCCTCCCTGAGTGGCACATCCCACATGATGCACATAAAGCAAACAGTTATATCTATATGTTGTTGCTCTTTCTTTTCCTTCCTGAGTGTACACACCATGAAAGTTTATGTAGGTGTGGGTTTATGAATGCTTAGTGGATACACTATATTGTTAATTATTTATAATACCTTAAGTTACCAGTGACCACACTAAATGATATTGTTTGTTTGTACTACTAATTGAACTGCAACAATGCCACGAATCACTGCTGTTCTTCTTGTTTGTTTGCTCTAAGGTGAACAAGAGACAACATTACCCACAGTACTGCCAGACAGAAGGCCTGTGCACAACGTGACACGTGACCACACATCACAAACATCTCTTCAACCAGTAAAGCTAAGTGCCACTGCCAACTGACAGCTTCAAGATGCCCCCAAAGAAAGGTGCTCCCAAGAAAGTAGCCAGTGATAAGAAGGCGCTGACCACAACGGGTATGTCAACCCAGAACCTTTTGGGGGAAACAAATGTGTGCCTGCTGCACCGGCCTCCAGGGAGCAAGCTGGGAGCAGCACCCCTGCATCAGCGGGCCCACCCCACCCCAACCTAGGCCCAAGCCCATGTCTGTCACAGAGGCAGCCAGTCTAATCACAGCAACGCCGATGAGCAGTGACGTTGAAGTTGACTTATCTCTTCCAAAAAGTAGTACACAATTGTTGCAGGAAACACAGATAAGGGGACAAAAACAACAGCCCCAACCATGAATAGAAGTTCCTCCTGAAGTAGGAGTAGTTCAGGAGATTGAGCTTCATGCTGAGGAAGTAGAGAAATCCACTCTTTCTGAAGATCTATGCCTTCCAGATCTCCAGCAAGAAAAAGGAGGGTTACTCCATCATGTTCTTCTCTTGGCCCCCCTTCTGATGATCTAGACACAACTTGGATCTCGCCTCAGCCTGAGAGTGAGACACCCCACAAGAGGCTAGGGAAAAGGAAGGTTACTGAAAGCCTTAAACTTATGGATGACGTAGATGAGGAGGATGATGATGAGCAAGTCATCATGGATGTTATTTCATCCCCAGTGGAGACTGACGTTGCCCCATCCCAAACTGCTGTGAAGGATGTGACACCACAGATACCAATACCAAGGAGGAGGGACTAAAACTATTTGAGGTCCAGCACACACGCCCCTAAGTCAACTATTAGAATAGAAGGCAGTGCGAAGGGTAGGTCAGCAGCCAATCCGGCACACTGTTTTTCGACCGCCGGAATGCTCAATTGCGTCCACCCTGACCAGTCCGCTTGGGGCCTCACATTTTAACTTTGTGTGTTTATCCCAGAAGATATACTACCTATCTATGTAATGTATACAGGGCATGGTGTGTTCTTACTATAACTTTCCATCCCTGGTTGAGTAGAAAGAGGTTGACTGATCCTGACAAAATGCCATTATTCTATGGGACAGTAACAGGGATGAAACACGTTGACCCCTGACTCACACATACTGTAACTAGGATAGACCATTATATCTATCACTCACTCATATCATGCTTTTAACTATGACAAAGGGACCAAGTGATTAAATTAGCCTCTGGATCCCTCTAGTCATTTTGACACACACCTTCTTTCTCCCATTCTACTCACACCCAGTCATCCAACCTCACACTTCACTTCGGAAAAGACCTTGGGCAAAGAGCCCCCTCGCGGGGCCCATTAGGCATTGCAGCGCTGGCCCAATGAGGAGCTGCCCGATGATGAAGCATGACACCCCTTGGGGTGTGTGAGGGCCCTTGCTCCTATAAGGAGCACCCCCCTGACTTATCTGACTGAGAGACCTAGATCCCCCATAGAAACTGTACACCTTCTGTTCTCATAGCACCACAGATACCACCATCACCGCCCCCAGCTGCCATATTTGCAAAGTCCTGGGAGCGACCTACATCCACAGCCACCTCAGTAGAAGTAGGTACTTCAGAGAGGCAAATGTAAAAACACCCACCTTCCGCCAGTTCATCCAACATTGGCAGTGCCACCAGTGTCAGAATGTGTACCTCCTCAGTTTGGGACTTCTTTACGGTTAGAAAGAAGAAGGTGAACATTGCCATTTTCTCCATTTGCTGAGCAAGTGTTAGTCGGGGTAAGCTTGTTACAAACTATGTTACCGGAGGCCAAACAACCCATTTGAGAAAACACCACACAGTCCTGTGGGAGGCGTACCTTAGCGGCCAAAAAACTGCAAGTGGTGTTGGTGAAGGGGTGAAAGGCTGAGCAGGGAATCCGATTTAACCATGGTGGAAGGTGAAGAAGAGGAAGACATTTTCATTATGCAAGCCCTGTCCCCACCAGTGCTGTAGTATCAAGACTCAGGTCGAGACACCGAGGCAAGAGAGTAGTGACTGCCCGGCTGAAAAGCGCATTGATCCTACCACTGTCTGCTCTCAAGAAGTCACCTGCATCAGTGGCACTAGAAAAAAAAAAATCCAAGCTACTATTCTTGGAATGTTTAGGCAGGAGGGGCAGTACGAACAGAGACACACAACAGCACGCTTGTACAACGCGAATCTGGCTAAAATGTTAACGCTGGACCTCCTCCCTTTTTCTTTTGTAGAAGGGGTGGGTTTTCTAGAATATGTGGCAGCCATCTGGCCGAAATGGAATGTTCCCAGCCTGTCTATTTTGCCAGAGTTGCTGTTCCAGCTCTAAATTGCGATGTGCTGGAATTGCTTGGACAAGCTTTGCAGCAGAGTGCTGTTCATACATCCACCTGACGACTGACTTGTGGACAAGTTGCCAACCCACTGATTACATGTGCATTGCTGCACACTGGATCTCTTTTGTGGGGGTTAGAGAAAAGATAGCTGCAGGTGTTAACACTGCTGAGATTTTTAATGGCACTCGGAAGCATGCAACAGTAGCTATGTTCGCCATGGAGAAATCGCAAACACAAGGAGATGATTGATGGGACGCTGAAACTTTTCAGACACTCACCCCCAGTCACTTTTAGATCTGGGTTGAAAACATCATCATTCTTTAGCTCACTTCAATTCCCCAGTTCAGACCCAGCCATATGCAAATCAGTCTTGATCATGTTCCTCATGAGAACAGTTCAGTCCGAACTATCACGCCAGGTCTTCCCTGGACCGGAAACAAGCATCATGGGACCGGTTTTGGGGTAATACCCCTCATCAGCAAGACTAGCTTGAATCCAGTGGCAAAGTGAGCAAGGGACCCACATCTGGCCATACCCTGCCAACTTAGGGCGAACAAAGCAAACACAAGGAGATGATGGACGGAGCACTGAAACTTTTCAGACACTCATCCCCAGTCACTATTAGATCTGGGTTGAATCCATCTTCATTTTTTAGCTCACTTCACCACCCCAGTTCAGACCTAGCCATATGCAAATCAGTCTTGACCCTGCTCCTCATGGGAACAGTCCAGCCCAAACTGCCAAGGTAGGTCTTCCCTGGACCTGAAACAAGCATCCTGGGACTGGTTTGTGTTTGCTTTGTTCACCATGGAGAAATCCCACACTGCCGCAAACATTTTGGAAGACTTTAACAACAAGGTCTTCGAATGCTTGTGACTAAGAGGGCCTAACATTGGATTTGTTGCCAAGGACAATGACAGTAATATAGTTAAGGCCATGGCAGATTGTGGCTCTTTCAAGGTCCTGTGATTGGCGCACTGTATCAACATCATTGTACAGGGCTTTCTCAAAAAGAAGACCAAGTAAGCAACTTACTGTCCACCTGCAGAAGAATCTGCACTCATTTAAGCCATTCATTTAAAGCCCGGAAGCAGCTGAGGGTCATTCAGCTTGATAATATAATGCCAGTTAAAGCACTCATTCAGGAGGTGCCAACACATTGGAACTCAACTTATTACATGTTGCAATGTCTTTTTGAGCAGTACAGACCAATCAATAAATATGTCATGCAAAAAGGGGATACAACTGTGAAAGTCATGATCATTGAGATGGACCAGTGGGGCCTAGTCAAATGCCTGACAGAGATGCTGCTTCCTTTTGAGATGTTCCACGAGAAGTCACAAGGAGGACATTAACATGGGCCAAGCTATCCCGTTGTTGCACCTGCCACAGGAACAGCTAAAGGAGGTGTCTGCAATGTATGCAGTTGTGGAGGAAAAAACGATGTGTATGAGTTGGTGGAGAGCTGAATCCTTTGCTTATCTGTTAAGGTTAATAGCAGGGTGCAAAGAGGGGAAGCAGCCTTTACAACGCGGTTGTTACATCGCGTTACCTTTACAACGCGGTTGTTACAATGACCGCATTGTTACAACGCAATGCCTTTACATCGCTAGTCATTAGATCGACTTGCTCTAGACGGCGCTCCAACCTAAGGAATAGTATAATTTACTATTCCAACACCTTCCCTACTGTTGCTCAGGCTGGAGTTGGAATAGTAAATTATACTATTCCTAAGGTTGGAGCGCCATCTAGAGCAAGTCGATCTAATGACTTGCGTTGTAAAGGTATCGCGTTCTAACAATGCGGTCGTTGTAACTACCGCGTTGTAATGGAACGCGATATAATAGCATGCGTTGTAACATACTATATTCTGCAAAGAGACATTGTGTCATCCAAACATTACATCTGTGCCACAATCCACGGTACAAACGATTACTGTCCACTTTCATTTCTTTTTCAGATGGGGATGTTGCAAACTACAAAACATGGATTTCTGAGCAAGCCATTGAGCTAGAAAAAGAATGGCCAAAAATTAGAGGCCCACTCCTCCAGGGCACAAGTTCTGCGGTGCAGCCATCAACTTCAGAGCCTGAGGGCAGTGCTGTTGGCTCACAGCAGCCAAAACCACCAACAAGAACACCGACAACAACAGGAACAGGAGCATCACCCCAAAATCTGCATATTATTGGTTTCTACTGGCAGGGCGTAATTCCAGTGCAGAGGTGAAGGCAAAAGATGCTGAGCAAGGTGGAGTACCAATGACAATAGAGTGGATGCTCCAGGCCTATCTGGATGACCCAACTGAGGTCTATCTTGATCAAAACACATTGGCATATTGGTATGGGAAGAGGCGCCAATGGCCAGTGCTCAGCAGGCTGTCAATCAACTATCTGGCTTGCCCGGTAGCCAGTTCAGCATTCAGGAAAAATTGCTTTATTTCCTTCGTCTTCAAGGATTGTTTTTGTGCAGGAAGGAGTCTATTCCTGCACGAAAACAATCCTGCTCATAACACTGGCACTCTTGCACCAAGGTGCAAGGGTGACTCTGTTTGCGTTAGGCAGCACACAGTGCGCTGCACATGGAGGAAGCAGAAATGTGCCAATATCTTTGTAAATACGGATCATTTCTGATGTTACCTTTTCACACAAGGCAGTACAGCAAAATGCTTTGCTACGCTGCGTTGTGTGAAATGTTAGTAAATCTTCCCCCAAGTATCTAAAGCTAAAACTCTTAGCAACGAGGGAAGCAATAACTGAAATGTCTGCGTTCATGTCCCTCAAGTAGGAACAGCTTTGGCAATCACTGTTTATCTTTGAGACTATGCGCCTTTTTGATTTTTTTTATATTACCTCTACGTCACGTAGTAGCAAACATAGTACCTGCGAATTGTAAAACTTAAACAATAACACAACAACAATATTACAACTAATTACTAGTGATACGCAATGGAAAGGCCATCATACAAAGGGCATGTAACAATAACACATATGTTTAAAGTATCACATGCAGCAAAGTGGCACAAATTTGTCTTACATATTTATTATTTAATACAACAAACTATTTTAGCGCTTAGTGACAACTTTGTTTAGAGTGGTTATCATTCACATCCACCAAAAGCAGCATGCACTTTCTGATATCTTTACCATGTTCAAAGCCGTTCATTATTTTTGTGCAGTTGTTAAGTTTATTGTTCATGTTCTGACACGTCCTAATTTATTATGAAGAATGAATAGGACCTACCGAATTACACTGTCAGTCAAAAAAATAGCATAAAATGATGTTTCACATATAACAAATTAAACTTTTGAAAGCACTTGAATGAAGCATTTCATAAATGTGTCAACTAAATGCCAGTTCGACATCATTTTGTTTTAAGGGTTGGTTAATTTAACCTACCTGATTTGATATTATCTGAATGGTTGCATTAGCTAACTTTACCAAGGTTTTTAAACTATATGCCACCATTCCCTCAGAGAACACATTATACTGAACTATAGTTGATGTCTGCCAAAGGATAATGTTTGTAAGCCTTTAAGTACAGGTGAAGTTTCTTCCAGAGGGACTGAGATTATCAGGCTTGAGCACTTGTTATACACAATGCTCTTTTTTTTTTTAAATTCAGGGTACTGATATAGCTCAGATCTGGCTCAGTGTGCAGTAAAGAGATTTGCCTAGAAACAGGCGTAAGAAACAAAGAAGCATGCTTACAGTGTTCACACAAGAATGATTTCACAGCTCGTTGGATGGGATGAAATATATTCTTGGAGAAGTTGGGGTAGGGCTGTACTGGCAACAACACTGGTAGGACGAAGGGTGATTTTGTCAGTGGATGGACATATAATAGTAGGGAGATGAGTTGTAGTCAGGAATTGTGCTGTTTGACTCAAATAGGATCCATGTTGGTGGGCTAGCAAGATGGAAATTGCCACCATTTAATAAGAAATATGAAGAACCCCAGGTGTGCAAATAACTGCAATGTAGGGATTGTTTGAGTCCATGAAAAAAGCTTATTTGGAACCAGGTCTTGTGTTTTGTACTGTAAATGATTCCTTAGGTCAGGTTAAAATACAAGTATATACTAAGAAGCGTATACTATATAAAGAGAAGTAGTTATTTCTGATCTTTTCATAAAACATATTTAACATCTGAGCAGAGACATATTAGAAGTCCTCACGTTATAGACAATAAATGATATCACTCAAGCATATCAGATGTTTAAGGGAATTTTCATAAAGTAATAAAAATAATGACTGAGGTATAAAATAAGAACTCTATAGAGAGCAAAGAAAGTGAACCGGTGCAATGTTCATCAATGGTGATAGCAGTGAAAAAACAACTCAATGAGAGTGTGTATATGTATCACAAAGTTTGGCTGTGTTTTTGTATAGTATTCAACAGCGTGCATTTTTTTCATAAATTATGCAAGTACAGTTCAATCATGAAAATTAAAGTTGTTGATGTTTCAACTGTGGACAAATATTTTTTGAATTTCATCGTCTTCATGAGGACTGGAATAGAGGGGATGCACCCAATGAAAATAGTTAAAAGTATTTTAGACCGTTGATGTTGGTTTTGTAATTATTTTCCAATGAAGATGATGACCTCAAAACAAACACTATGAACACATTGCAGACATATGCACAAATGCATCTCCTCAGATTCAGTTTTTCCTGCCTTTGGCCAAAGTGATGGTAATGTGTGCCACGTCTTAACTGCATTCCAGCAGAGAAGCAGGACACTACACCACTGTTTAAACTTTCGCAGGAGTAGGAGATCACCAAAAAAACGTCAAAGGTCCTGTCTACCTATATTCTCTAAAATGAGTGGACAGGACATCCCCCACTTTCCTGCAGATGTACCACATGTACCAAAGCATAATTAGGCCCCTTAGAATCAGTCCTTTTGCAACACAAGCAGCAGAAGTCCTCCCCATTAGTTAGCTCATCCAACTTAGTACACAAAGAGAGTGCATTTTCCACAAGTCTGTATTATATACTAACCTACAAAGAAAAAAGTGTAGCAAAATAACAGCAATAATGCTGATTATGTTGGCAAATGGTAAACAATGAATGTTGCCAGTGTATCATATAAATATAGTTAGGCTCACATTTCACTCATTCAAAACCATAGAAATTCAGTAGTTATAGTTACCTGACTATAACTTAAACCTCCACAATGCACTGCTTATGACCTCACATACTACATCACTTATGACATGGTCAGTGACATCACTGATGACATGGATTTAATTGTACTTTTATTCAATTTTTAAAATGTATTGTGGTGGGTGGGCTGCAGTTTCAGTAGGGGCCTAGTTATTTTTTTGCATGTAATTTTTCTTCTTTTATAAAGGAAAATTTTCGCACAGTTCACTACATTTTCTCCATGATTTTTAATAAATTTGCAATATTGATGTAATTCACTATGTGCCCAGGTCTGCCAATAGGCCATCCAGCCAGTAGGCCTAGTGCTAGTCAAGGGTGAATGAAACAACTGTTTCTGTGGTGTCTGTTGAATTTAAACATCATTTAGGTCATGGATGGCATTGGATCAAAATACAAAATGTGTTTTTTGGAGAATATCATGTTTTTTTTCCCTGCAAACAGTGTATAGATGGGCTAATGCCTTTGGAGGATGTGTGTTGTAAACATTTTTAGCCCTGTTAACGTTCCTCTTTGGCATTGCTGAATTAATGCTGTGTTTTCTGTGTTACCAATGCCTTCTTTGTCTGACCGGTGTATCTGCATTTGCCATAGGCAACCATTTGCCTTCGTTCCCAATGCCATGTGGCCAGGGGCCATTTTGTTTAGTCAGTCTCAATAGACCTGCATGTGTTCATTGTTTTTCAGGCCTCCTGCTTCTTGTGGTGACCATGTGGCTGGTAGCCATTTTACAAAGCCATCCAGTGCTTTCCCCTTAGGCCTGCATGTGTTCTTTGTTGTGGCCATGCCTTCTTGCTGGTTGTTGTTGTTGTGACCATGTGGCTGGCGGGCATCTTGCGTCGGCAGCCAAGGTGCTTTTGCCATAGGCCTGCATGTCTTCTTTGTTGTGGTCATGCATTCTTGCTGGTTGTTGTTGTTGTGACCATGTGGCTGACGACCATTTTGCATAATGCAGCCAGGGTGCTTTTGACAAAGGCCTGCATGTCTTCTCTTTGTTCCCAATGCATTCTTGCCCAGTGTTGTTGTTGTTGATGACAATGTGACACTGCAACCATTTTGTGCATCCAGCCAGTGTGGCCCTTTGCCATAGGCTTGCATGGATGGTTGACAAATGAAATAGCAGTATAATAAATTATATGTGTGAGAATAATTTCACTTATTTAATATTTCTAATGTTTTTAATTTCTTTTTTACATTTTAGTTTTATTAATTTGTACTTTTAATTTTTCACTTACCTTTTTTAGTTTTATTTTTTATTTTTTGTATTCCATTTTTTAAATGTTTTTTTATAAAAAATAATTTTGTCATTTTAAATTTGTTTAAATTTTAATTTTTTTAAATAAATGTTTGTATTTGTTTTAACCATTTTCATAACATCTAGCATCAATCAATCCCTGGGCCCAAGTCTGCTATAGATGCACACTGCACAACAGCATTCATTGTCTAGGGATTATTCCATAGGACCCGGAGACCTCCAGTCTGGCCCAGACCCCCAACCACCCGAACGAGGTACCAACAAATCTACGGAGACGCTTTGTTGTTGTGGATCAGTTTATTCAAAATTAGTATATCACCCTTGTGATACTGAAAAGGTCATAACAAACTTCAATGTGAAAATACACTTGGAACACATAAGAGTCACCTAACAGTGAAGAAAGAAAGTGTCAATAGAATATGTGCAAAACACAATTAGGAAGGGGAACATTCATTAACATCATGAAGTACACCCTCCTCACCAAGGGCCACCTCACAATCCTGAACGCCCTTGGACCACACAGGGTGCAAGCACCTGCATCCGTGAGGGGCAGTCCCGCACCACTGTACCCTTCTCCTCGCTAGGGGCACCGCCCCCAAACACCAAGCTCCCCAGGGGCTGCGATGAGGTGGGCAGGAGCAGCTCACCCTGTGCCCACCCCAATGATCTGTCTGTGCGCCCTAGCCCACAAGCTGGTATACATCCTGTGGTTGGCTCAGGACTTCAGAACCTTACCCCTTAGTGCTGTCCTGGGGGGCTGATTCTGGAGGACCTCCCCCTGCTAACTAGGGGTGACTCTAGGATTCTAGACCCCGCCACTCTAAACCTCATGCCTAAAAATACGGTCGGTGGGAAGCTAAATTGTCGCCGATCCGCGCACCACCGACAAGATGGCCAGGTCATGAAAGAGGCCAAGGCCAAAGGGCAAGAGGTCTTTATACCCTTTAACTACCTCGGCAGTGGTGCGCGGAAGTGATGAGTGATGACACACTTCCGGCTGCCCGCCCCCCCCTACTGTGGGACAAGGCAACCGGAAGCCACTGAACTGGCCAGAGCTGCCCTTGGCCGGCACTCTGCCAGATCAAAAGGGGCCCGGGCCACAGAGGCCCCCTGTCTTAAGCCCCACGCCCCCCCATGCGGGTGGATGACGTGGTCCATTGTCATCATTTGTCACCTCCTCCTCCCTGAGTGGCACAGCCCACATGATGCACATAAAGCAAACAGTTACATCTATATGTTGTTGCTCTTTCTTATCCTTCCTGAGTGTACACACCATGAAAGTTTATGTAGGTGTGGGTTTATGAATGCTTAGTGGCTACACTATATTGTTAATTATTTATAATACCTTAAGTTACCAGTGACCACACTAAATGATATTGTTTGTTTGTACTACTAATTGAACTGCAACAATGCCACGAATCACTGATGTTCTTGCTTGTTTGCTCTAAGGTGCACAAGAGACAACATTACCCACAGTACTGCCAGACAGAAGGCCTGTGCACAACGTGACACGTGACCACACATCACGGACATCTCTTCAACCAGTGAAGCTAAGTGCCGCCACTGCCAACTGATACCTTCAAGATGGCCCCAAAGAAAGGTGCTCCCAAGAAAGTAGCCAGTGATAAGAAGGCGCTGATCACAACGGGTATGTCAACCCAGAACCTTTTGGGGGAAAACAAATGTGTGCCTGCTGCACCGGCCTCCAGGGAGCAAGCTGGGAGCAGCACCCCTGCATCAGCGGACCCACCCCACCCCACCCCAACCTAGGCCCAAGCACATGTCTGTCACAAAGGCAGGCAGTCTAATCACAGCAACGCTGATGAGCAGTGACGTTGAAGTTGACTCATCTCTTCCAAAAAGTAGTATACAATTGTTGCAGGAAACACAGATAAGGGGACAAAAACAACAGCCCCAACCATCAATAGAAGTTCCTCCTGAAGTAGGAGTAGTTCAGGAGATTGAGCTTCATGCTGAGGAAGTTGAGAAAGCCACTCTTTCTGAAGATCTATGCCTTCCAGATCTCCAGCAAGAAAAAGGAGGGTTACTCCATCATGTTCTTCTCCAGGCCCCCTTCTGATGATCTAGACACAACTTGGATCTCGCCTCAGCCTGAGAGTGAGACACACCACAAGAGGCTAGGGAAAAGGAAGGTTATTGAAGGCCTTAAACTTATGGATGACGTAGAGGAGGAGGATGATGATGAGCAAGTCATCATGGATGTTATGTCATCCCCAGTGGAGACTGACGTTGCCCCATCCCAAACTGCTGTGAGGGATGTGGCACCACAGATACCAATACCAAGGAGGAGGGACTAAAACTATTTGAGGTCCAGCACATACGCCCCTAGATCAACTATTAGAATAGAAGGCAGAGCGAGGGGTAGGTCAATCCGGCGCACTGTTTTTCGACTGCCGGAATGCTCAATTGCGTCCACCCTGACCGGTCTGCTTGGGGCCTCACATTTTAACTTTGTGGGTTTATCCCAGAAGATATACTACCTATCTATGTAATGGACATGGTGTGTTCTTACTATAACTTTCCATCCCTGGTTGAGTAGAAAGAGGTTGACTGGTCCTGACAAAATGCCATTATCCTATGGAACAGTAACAGGCATGAAACACGTTGACCCCTGACTCACACCAACTGTAACTAGGATAGACCATTATATCTATCACTCACTCATATCATGCTTTTAACTATGACAAAGGGACCAAGTGATTAAATTAGCCTCTGGATCCCTCTAGTCATTTTTAACGCACACCTTCTTTCTCCCATTCTACTCACACCCAGTCATCCAACCTCACACTTCACTTCGGAAAAGACCTCGGGCAAAGAGCCCCCTCGCGGGGCCCATTAGGCATTGCAGCGCTGGCCCAATGAGGAGCTGCCCGATGATGAAGCATGACACCCCTTGGGGTGTGTGAGGGCCCTTGCTCCTATAAGGAGCACCCCCCTGACTTATCTGACTGAGATACCTAGATCCCCCATAGGAATTGCACACCTTCTGTTCTCATAGCACCACAGATACCACCATCACCGCCGCCAGCTGCCATATTTGCAAAGTCCTGGGAGCGACCTACATCCACAGCCACCTCAGTAGAAGTAGGTACTTCAGAGAGGCAAATGTAAAAACACCCACCTTCCACCAATTCATCCAACATTGGCAGTGCCACCAGCATCAGAAAGTGGACCTCCCCAGTTTGGGACTTCTTTACGGTTAGAAAGAAGAAGGTGAACATTGCCATTGTCTCCATTTGCGGAGCAAGTGTTAGTCGGGGTAAGCTTGGTACAAACTATGTTACCGGACGCCAAACAACCCATTTGAGAAAACACCACACAATCCTGTGGGAGGCATACCTTAGCGGCCAAAAAACTGCAAGTGGTGTTGGTGAAGGGGTGAAAGGCTGAGCAGGGAATCCGATTTAACCATGGTGGAAGGTGAAGAAGAGGAAGACAATTTCATTATGCAAGCCCTGTCCCCACCAGTGCTGTAGTATCAAGACTCAGGTCGAGACACCGAGGCAAGAGAGTAGTGACTGCCCTGCTGAAAAGCGCATTGAGCCTACCACTGTCTGCTCTCAAGAAGTCACCTGCATCAGTGGCACTAGAAAAGAAAAAAATCCAAGCTACTATTCTTGGAATGTTTAGGCAGGAGGGGCAGTATGAACAGAGACACACACAGCACGCTTGTACAACGCGAATCTGGCTAAAATGTTAGCACTGGACCTCCTCTCTTTTTCTTTTGTTGAAGGGGTGGGTTTTCTAGAATATGTGGCAGCCATCTGGCCGAAATGGAATGTTCCCAGCCGGTCTATTTCGCCAGAGTTGCTGTTCCAGCTCTAAATCGCGATGTGCTGGAATTGCTTGGACAAGCTTTGCAGCAGAGTGCTGTTCACACATCCACCTGACGACTGACTTGTGGACAAGTTGCCAACCCACTGATTACATGTGCATCCCTGCACACTGGATCTCTTTTTTGGGGGTTAGAGAAAAGATAGCTGCAGGTGTTAACACTGCTGAGATTTTTAATGGCGCTCGGAAGCATACAACAGTAGCTATGTTCGCCATTGAGAAATCGCAAAAACAAGGAGATGATTGATGGACGCTGAAACTTTTCAGACACTCACCCCCAGTCACTTTTAGATCTGGGTTAAATCCATCATCATTCTTTAGCTCACTTCAATTCCCCAGTTCAGACTCAGCCATATGCAAATCAGTCTTGACCATGTTCCTCATGAGAACAGTTCAGCCTGAACTACCAAGCCAGGTCTTCCCTGGACCGGAAACAAGCATCATGGGACTGGTTTTGGGGTAATACCCCTCATCAGCAAGACTAGTTTGAATCCAGAAGCAAAGTGAGCAAGGGACCCACATCTGGCCATACCCTGCCAACTTAGGGCGAACAAAGCAAACACAAGGAGATGATGGATGGAGCACTGAAACTTTTCAGACACTCATCCCCAGTCACTATTAGATCTGGGTTGAATCCATCTTCATTTTTTAGCTCACTTCACCACCCCAGTTCAGACCTAGCCATATGCAAATCAGTCTTGACCATGTTCCTCATGGGAACAGTCCAGCCCAAACTGTCAAGGTAGGTCTTCCCTGGACCGGAAACAAGCATCCTGGGACTGGTTTGTGTTTGCTTTGTTCACCATGGAGAAATCCCACACTGCCGCAAACATTTTGGAAGACTTTAACAACAAGGTCTTCGAATGCCTGTGACTAAGAGGGCCTAACATTGGATTTGTTGCCAAGGACAATGACAGTAATATAGTTAAGGCCATGGCAGATTGTGGCTCTTTCAGGGTCCTGTTATTGGCGCACTGTATCAACATCATTGTACAGGGATTTCTCAAAAAGAATACTATGGGGCCGATTCCGATTCGGGCTAGAAATCCCTCCGACCGAGTCGGATTCGGAGAGATATCCGACCGAACCGGACTCTAGCAGTCCGACCGAACGAGTACGATGCGGACGCATGCTATCGGACTCGATTCGGTCGGACTCCCATTGAAGTCAATGGGAGCCGGTCGTACAACGCGTACACGGGCTCCCATTGACTCAATGGGTGCGTCGCGAACAAGGGCGCCCCCTACAGCGGGTACACGTCGTTGCGACTCGCACCGTACATGCATGTGTAGGGGGGACCCATGGGTCCCCTCTGTGTGCGACTCGCGCGGCTACGCGTACAGGGGGGTCCGAAACGGACCCCCGAAGTCCGGCTCTGACTGCTCTTTAGAGCCGGACGGCGCGAGTCGGTCGGACTGTTCAAGGCGCGCATAGTACTTGCCCGGTCGGGGAACATCTCCATTGCGTGGTGCGAGTCGAGTCCGAACGAGTCGGTCGGAGCGGTGCGGAGCCGGGAACGAGTCGGTCGAAGATTTCGCGTACGCTCGCATCGTACTTACTCGCGCGGACGGGTGTTTGAATCGGTCAGAAACAGGGCGTCCGAATCGGATCCGGTAAACCTGAATCCGATTCGGTGCCCTACCGGCCGAGATCGGAATCGGCCCCCAAGTAAGCAACTTACTGTCCACCTGCAGAAAAATCTGCACTCATTTCAGCCATTCATTTAAAGCCCGGAAGCAGCTGAGGGTCATTCAGCGTGATAATATAATGCCAGTTAAAGCACTCATTCAGGAGGTGCCAACACATTGGAACTCAACTTATTACATGTTGCAACGCCTGTTTGAGCAGTACAGACCAATCAATAAATATGTCATGCAAAAAGGGGATGCAACTGTGAAAGTCATGATCATTGAGATGGCCCAATGGGGCCTAGTCAAATGCCTGACAGAGATGCTGCTTCCTTTTGAGATGCTCCACTAGAAGTCACAAGGAGGACATTACCATGGGCCAAGCTATCCCGTTGTTGCACCTGCTACTGGAACAGCTAAAGGAGGTGTCTGCAATGTATGCAGTTGTGGAGGAAAAAAAGATGTGTATGAGTTGGTGGAGAGCTTAGTCCTCTGCTTATCTGTTAAGGTTAATACCAGGGTGCAAAGAGGGGAAACAGCCTTTACAACGTGGTTGTTAAATCACGTTACCTTTACAACACGGTTGTTACAATGACCGCATTGTTACACCGCAATGCCTTTACATCGCTAGTCATTAGATCGACATGCTCTAGACGGCGCTCCAACCTAAGGAATAGTATAATTTACTATTCCAACACCTTCCCTACTGTTGCGCAGGCTGGAGTTGGAATAGTAAATTATACTATTCCTAAGGTTGGAGCGCCATCTAGAGCAAGTCGATCTAATGACTTGCGTTGTAAAGGTATCGCGTTCTAACAATGCGGTCGTTGTAACGACCGCGTTGTAATGGAACGCGATATAATAGCATGCGTTGTAACATACTATATTCTGCAAAGAGACATTGTGTCATCCAAACATTACATCTGTGCCACAATCCACGGTACAAACAATTACTGTCCACTTTCATTTCTTTTTCAGATGGGGATGTTGCAAACTACAAAACATGGATTTCTGAGCAAGCTAGTGAGCTAGAAAAAGAATGGCCAAAAATTAGAGGCCCACTCCTCCAGGGCACAAGTTCTGCGGTGCAGCCATCAACTTCAGAGCCTGAGGGCAGTGATTTTGGCTCACAGCAGCCAAAACCAACAACAAGAACACCGACAACAATAGGAACAGGAGCATCACCCCAAAATCTGCATATTATTGGTTTCTACTGGCAGGGCCTAATTCCAGTGCAGAGGTGAAGGCAAAAGATGCTGAGCAAGGTGGAGTACCAATGACAAAAGAGTGGATGCTCCAGGCCTATCTGGATGACCCAACAGAGGTCTATCTTGATCAAAACACATTGGCATATTGGTATGGGAAGAGGCGCCAATGGCCAGTGCTCAGCAGGCTGTCAATCAACTATCTGGCTTGCCCGGGAGCCAGTGTCTCAGCTGAGCATGTTTTCAGTGCTGCTGGTCCCATTGTCACAGTGAGAAGGACCAATCTCTCGCCCCAAAACATAGAGAGATTAACCATGATCAAAATGAATCAGCACTTTATACCCCCGGGTTACTCCATGCCTGAGGTATGACAGGAGGAAGATGAAGGATACTCAGGTCATGGAGGTAGTGTGTTTCCTGACCTGCTTCTGGGCAAACCACCTGAGTTTGAGGATGAGCTCTACTTCCCTGACTACTAGGCCTGGACCAACAACCATAGAACTTCCTCTCTCTATTGCAGATCTGCTTTGACGCCCAAAGAAAAAAGATATAGCTATGGGAACATTATTTTTGTAAAATTTGTTTGTGTCTGGCTGACTAGTTTAGCCCCACCGTCTTAGACACATTTTGTTGCCAGAATGGAGTTGCACCAGTGTGCAGTGAAGAAGCCCCCAAACCAATTTCCCTCAAGGGCATTGGAGATACAAATGTGTGCCTGCTTCCATCCTGGGCTGTGACCATCTATATTTTCCTAGTTTATTCCCCTTGTCGGACTGCCCCATGTTATTTGATTTATTACAAGACTGGCCAATGTCTGTTTTGTGAACAATGGATCGGCAATGTTCCATGGTGACCATGCCTGCATTAGATGTACAGGTAAATGGCATGAATTGCATGCTGAGTAATTGTTGTTTGTGAGTGTGTTAAGATGATTCATGTGGTGGCAGGCAGTGACACTGGGTGTTTGTTTATCTGTAACTATTACGCTTAAATGTGTTTGTGATAATTTACAATGCTGGTGGCCTACCTCCGGCTTATCATTTTTTCCCTGAAGGTGATTTTTTCCTTCCCTCTTGAGACTGAGTTAGTGAGATTTGTTCGCCAGGTCCAGTCCACACTGCTTTGTTTTCTGCTTTATACTCTTCTAAGAGTCAGACCTGACCAGTTCCTTTAGATAACACAAACAAAAAATCTAGTTAACTCAAAAAAATGACTCAATGTTTCTCTTGTTGTGCATAAACAGCACTGTACTACAGGTTGATCTATTGCATTTGAGTAAGGACACGGTCGGTACGAAGTTGGATACCTTACTCAGAGTCAGGAGGATCAGGATGATAGAAGAACTCAGGTTGTGAGCGTGACTACTTCAAGAACTGCCACCAGAAGAAGGCAGTTTTCAACTTCACTGAAACCAACCGATTTGGTTAAAGTGACCTACCCAACTCTGTGAAGTGGTGGTCAGTGGTGACAGCAGTGTGTTGATTTTACTTGATTTAGAAAATGCAATGTTCCTGGGTGTGTGCGCTCAGTGCGGTTTGGCTCAAATTTGAAGCTAAGTGGTGGTTGGGAAGCTGGCCTGTTGTTGTAGGTAACTGGAGACAGACATGTGGTCATGAATGATCATCACATTATGCTTGTGCTGTTAGGCTACATATTATTGTTATGATTTATTATGATGAATTGATGATCATGACAGTTCCAAGTTTGATCAGCCCGATACTGATAGTTACATGCTGCTACTTTTGTGTGATTTTTGGTTGTTGTAAAATTGCTCACACCTAATTGTTCACACATTAGTCATAAAATGAATGAGTGCAAAAAGAACTCTTTCTTCTCTTCTCTCTTGCACTGCCTCTGAGTCTTCTCGGTGCACTCTTTATGAAGTTTAACTCCTTTCTTTCTCCTTGATTCTAAAATATCATTTATGTCTTACATTCCACAGGCCCTCTTATCTTGCACCAAACTCGAAAAGCAACATAACACTCACGCTTACCTTCCAGGACCACATCTGCCAGGCACCCAAGATTGATGGACAGTCCAAGAGGAATGCATATTCAAATCCCAATTTGGCACTACAGTATGATTTTTTCTTTTAATAATCATTAGAACTATGTGTGGGTAGATTTTATTGTCGATCAATCGCATGATCATAACAGCATACATACAATCATAATTAACAATACTACAAAATTTTAAAAAGTAAGATATTCCAATAACAATTCAATATCCCTTTTGAGCCCCTGTCTCATGTTCAATAAAAATGGAAATTTTATAATATTTGTCATCTAAAAGATATAAAAGAAGTCAAGAAATCGAAGCTATAAACGACCCCAAAATAGTTCAAGTCAAAGCTTTTGATCTCTGCCACCATGCATACAACAAATATCGTGAAATAGCAAAAACAAGCCATTGTGTGGAATCGGATCGAAAAATACGTATTGCTTCTGTGGGCGTAGCAAATGAAAGCAATCGACAAGCTGAAATAATCCATGATTTCCTAATGGCACTATAAGCAGGGCAGAAAAAGAGAAAATTATCAATAGTCTCTTCAGCATTGAGACATGTTGGGCACATTGGCAAAGTTCGAGCATTTGTCCATTTATGTTTCCATGCATTCAGCGGTAATGTTCCAAGTCTAAACTGGATGTAGAGTGCTCTTGCCTGTGGGAGTTCAATTTCATCCATAAATAATTCGAAATTAAAACAAAACTTGACATCTAAAAATTGCAACGTTAAAATTCCATAAGTTGTACTTTCAATGTTAAGAGAATCTCTTTTTTAAAAAGGAACCATATTTTTGTTATGGAACCCGTGTTCTCCCACAAAGATTCCAAACCCAGACGATACAGCCATTCTTTAACCTTTTAAACCAGTGAAGAGCGCCTTTCTGTTTTTGTAGATTTAGGAGTTCCACCACTCCATCTTTTACATTAATCTCTGTGATGTTAACCCATATCCTTATCCAGAACATCAAGGCTCTGAAGACAGCATAATACGAAATGGATTTAACTCCCAAATCAAGACGCAAGGGTAAAATTGGGGTATTTATTGGAACATTGAGTATAGCTCTAAGGTATTTGTTTTCTGCTATCTCAAGTTTTTTAGTGCACTCCATACCCCATAATTCAGCGCCATATAAGGCTGCACCATGACCTTTAGCCCTATGTATCTCTAATACAGGGGAAATGGGGCGATAGGATGAACCTCTTAGTCTCCTCGCTATGGCACAATCCACCATCTGTAGTGATAATTCACTCTTTAAAATTTGGGAAGACCAAGCAAGGTTATCACTTATTCTAACGCCAAGATAATCAAAAACATTAACCTGTTCCAGTTGTTGAGTACCCAATGTCAACTTGCTTTTAGAGCATTTATAAGGATTAAAAACCATATATTTAGTTTTGGAACAATCAATTTCCAAACCTCGGTCCTTACATGCTTCTGCAAATTTATTCACAATGTTTTGGATCCCCTACGGTGTTTTAGAAATAAGAAGTGTATCGTCTGCAAAAAGCAGGGCCGGCAGGGGACTTCCAGCCAGTCTTGGTGGATCACCATCACAGTCATATAGTTCCGCAATCAACCCATTTATATACAGGGTGAATAAAGTAGGCGCTAATACACAACCCTGGCGCACCCCTTTAGAAATTGGGATGCTATTTGTAAGGCTGCCATCTGACTTCCACCTAATCTTGGCGTAATTAGCATCATGCAAGCGGACCAATAGCTGGAGAAGATCCTTCGGTAAACCAAGTTCCCTCAAGACAGCCCACAATTTATTACGATCTATAGAATCAACGTCTGTCTTGAGGTCTACAAAAACAACATATAAATGGCCCATCCAGATCTTCACCTCTTTCCATAAAAGCAATAGGAATTTAAAAACTTGGTCTAAAGTGCTTGTGCTTGACCTAAATCCTGCCTGAAGGTGCAAAATTACATTATTTGCTTCAATCCAGCTCTGGATACGAAGCAGAATCATCTTGCAGAACAATTTCTGTGAGACATCTATAAGGCTTATTGGTCTGTAATTAGCAGGATCCCCTTTATTACCCTTTTTATAAATGGGTATTATTTCTGCTCCTTTCCAGGTTGATGAAATTTCGCCACCTAATTGAATAGCGTTAAAAACCTTGGAGCAGAGGGCCCCAGATGTTCGGCTCAGCTCTATACAAATCTCCAGGGAGTCTATCAAGGCCTGGGGCTTTTCCTGCTTGAAGCTGATTGATCGCTACAATGGTTTCTTTTAGAGAGAATAAATCAGCCGACCCCTGTATCGCCTCAGTGATACCTTCCAAAAGGGGTTCCTTAGTTCCCACTGCTAGATCCGAGATGGCTGCACTAGCATAACGCTTTTTAAAATAGTCTTCCCACACCTGGGGCTGAATAAAAAAATCCTCCTCACTGGCCTGCTTAATTGACCCTTTAGCCAATAGATGCCAAAACTTTTGGCTGTCTTTTTGTTTAGACGCTTCAGCCAAGGTATGCCAAATGCAAGTCTCCCATAGCCTTATAGCTGCAACCTGCGCCCTCTTATACAACTTCCTACTGTTGGAGATAACCCCTTGGTCTCCCTGTTTTACAGCTTCCACAAGGTTAGCCTTTGCTAGTTTACAATCTTCATTGTACCATGGGGCATTATTTCGCTTAAAAGTATCAAAATTAATCGATTTATTAAAATATTGTTTAATGCTGCTAATCAATTTCAAGAAACTTCCTAAAATAATGTCCACCTCAATATGATGTGCAGCACCTACTGTCACTAATGTCTGAGCCACTTATTCATAAATTCTTGGGATCGATTGACCATTCGCTAACAGGCAGGACCATTTAATGCGTCTATTATTATTGGTTGTTATAATAGGGCCCTGACTCTTGATAAGTGAGCTCTCAAAAAGTGGTAGACCAAAAAATCCATACTTAGGGCATTGTGGTCACTATCCTCATGTAATAGTACAGTCATATCCTGTACAAGGGGCCACATGCCAAGGTCCACCATAATATAATCGATCCTACTTTTTAATCTGCGCCTCTTAAAGGTAAATTCTGCCGTTTCATCTGATTTCGTTCGCCCATTACAAGCCCTTAACCCATGTACAAGGGTCAGAGACAAAACCTGTTGTCCCACCTTAGTTAATCTCTTGATGGGGGAGTTGGATAACTTCTTAATGCCCCTAGTAGTCCCCTCTTCCTGCACTAAATCATGAAAAAATTCGACTGGCTCGTACGTTACATTGAAGTCTCCGGCCAAAATAATTGGTGGGCCCCCACTATTTTTATCAAGATAATCAGTCAACGTTACTATTGTTTCTGAGGGCCTGTGTTTACTAGTAAACCTATTATAAATATTAAACAATCTGACTTGCACACTCTTTTTTGGCCAAGACAATTCAATGCCAAGAATCTCCTGTGAATCAACCTTCAGAATTTTAACCTTGCAATTCAGTGATAACTTAACCCATATTAACAACCCTCCCGCCGGTCGGCCCACCTTAGATGGTCTGGCTTCAAAACTAAATGTGCAAAACCCCACCCTATGGACCTGCTCAGTTGCCCATGTCTCTTGGAATAAGCATATATGATGGTTATCAACTAAACTGCCCCATTCCGGATCGTTTAGCTTGGATCTAATACCAGCTAAATTCCAAGATAGAATCTGTGTAACCTGATTAGTGTTTTTACTTTGACATTGGCATGAACTTGAAACAGGATTCGAATCGGTGGGTATGCAATGTATTCCATGGGCCTTTGACCCTATAGATGGAGTATTACTTATACTCTTACCCTCTATAATTTTATGGGCTAAATTATCCTTGGTTGTAATGGTTGAGACAACATTATCCTCCAAGTCTCTAGTCACGTCAGTAGATGTGCAGGGTTTTTCAAGGGCCTCTAGCCTTATAGAAGGAATAATACTTTTATCATTATCCACTGGAATTTTACAAACTAAATTATCCTCTCCTGTAGTGGTTAAAGCTAGGTTATCCACCAAATCTCTTTCCACTAAATTCAGCCAGTCAAGATCATCTAGATTAGAGAGGGTTTCAAATCTGTTACTAAGTACCAGAGGGGGGATGTTTGCCTAATTGCTAGAGTTTTAGGTGCTGGGGCCAAGTGTTGAGTGTGAAACCTCAGGTGATTAGGATGCCTATAATAGAAACCAAGGGGCATTAGATTAATATTATGTTGTGCCTCATAGCCCGCGGGTTTCCGCCAACTAGCAAGAAGATGACATGCCAGTGCTGGTGATCTGCAATTGATCACTATACAGTCTCCTTTACAGTTTTCTGGAGGGGTCCAACCCAATGCGTTCTGCGAGTAAACATGATGTCATGGAAACTATGGCTAGAGAAATCAGTGTTGTGTGTAAGCCAATAACACACCTTATTTTTTAATTGGGCAATGGATTCCCTTTTCTCGTCCCCAAGAGGGGGAACATTAGATAGGATCACAACATAGGGACAGCACTCAGGGGGGAGGTGCAAAGTCACCTTACTATCACTGCCCTCACACGATGGTACTTCCTTCATTAATGTATTTTCCTGCTGAATAGCTCCCTGATTTCTCCTATCCTGCTTCATATTAGTTCTAAGGGGGGAACTTTTGCCATCGTTTTCTCGTTGACTATTGTTGTCCCCAATAAATTCTTTTGAACCTAATTGATCACTCATTTGGTCCCTGGCCTTATCTAAAGGTTGGAATATGTTTCCCTGGTTCCTTGTTGTCTTACTAGAGTCAGCTCCACTAGCTTTCTCCCCTTTGCTACTTCCTTCACTCCTTTTATCAATGTCTAATTGTGTCCCAGGGCCAGAACTTAGCAGGCTAAAGTTAGAAGGTTCCCTTGCACACCGCATCAATAATTGAGTTATAATTACCATGTTATTCTCTAGGGTATCAAGCCTATTCAGGATTGGCTGTAATCTAGTTTGCATAATTCCATCGAAGCCATCAAGTAAAAGCTTACTATCTTGAGGGGATAGAAGTAAAGATGGATATACCGAAGAATGAGAACTTTTTTCTTCCTGTTCGACATCAGTAGACTTATTAGTAACAAGGGTGGGAACCTGTTTCGCTTTTCTCTTTGACCTGGTGAATACTATAGATTCAGACTCCTGATTCCTAAGTTTCCTCTTTCTTTTACTGGGGGACTGGCTATTGTTGGTGACTGTGAATGGCTTATGTGCGTGTCAAGACTGGCCACAGATGTTATTGGTTGATCTACAGTAAGGTTTCCCACAACGGTGGTCAATCTATCCCCCTCCAAAATTATGTCCTGATTTGAAGCAGAACCCCTTCTATGGAAAGACGACGCTGAACCACAAGTATTTCTTTATCTATAGCCTTCGCGGCACGCGTCAGAAAACTATCCAATGTTGTATTCATCATAGGCCTAGGGAATTTAGAGTGCCTAAAGCACTCTCCCTCTCACCAGGCTGCTTTACTTTAGCCATAAAACAAAAGTTTACAAAATTCAGTTATCAAAAAAAAAAAGAAACGGGAGTAAAGATAAAATGTCCTTACGTAGCACCGACCGGTAACCAGTATCCTCCAGATTTCAAAGAGTTAAGAGCATGCAGAACCAGAATGCGACAGATAGTAGACTATAAGCCAAACAAAGAAAAGAGAAAGTAATTTAAAGACGATAGGCCCAGCCCAGCCTTATCCGGGCTTTGACGGGCGCGGACGGTCCCGCCCTTGGCCCGGGCTTTGCCCGGGCGAGCCCGCGCGCGTCCTGCGCTGCGGGAGCCTTGGTTTGCTTAAGAGTGCCTCCGTGCGCTCGCTGGTGCCGATTACGGTGCGGGGGAGCCTGGGAGATGGAGTCCAGCGGACCCGCTGTGTGTGGCTCTCTCCCCGTAAACATTTCCCGTTGCTGCTGGCAGGACTGAAGTTTCCCGCGCTGCGGGAGCCTTGGTTTGCTTAAGAGCGCCTCCGTGCGCTCGCTGGTGCCGATTACGGTGCGGGGGAGCCTGGGAGATGGAGTCCAGCGGACCCACTGTGCGTGGCTCTCTCCCCGTAAACGTTTCCCGGTGCTGCTGGCAGGACTGAAGTTTCCCGCGCTGCGGGAGCCTTGGTTTGCTTAAGAGCGCCTCCGTGCGCTCGCTGGTGCCGATTACGGTGCGGGGGAGCCTGGGAGATGGAGTCCAGCGGACCCGCTGTGCGTGGCTCTCTCCCCGTAAACGTTTCCCGGTGCTGCTGGCAGGACTGAAGTTTCCCGCGCTGCGGGAGCCTTGGTTTGCTTAAGAGCGCCTCCGTGCGCTCGCTGGTGCCGATTACGGTGCGGGGGAGCCTGGGAGATGGAGTCCAGCGGACCCGCTGTGCGTGGCTCTCTCCCCGTAAACGTTTCCCGGTGCTGCTAGCAGGACTGAAGTGGTGGTTGGGAAGCTGGCCTGTTGTTGTAGGTAACTGGAGACAGACATGTGGTCATGAATGATCATCACATTATGCTTGTGCTGTTAGGCTACATATTATTGTTATGATTTATTATGATGAATTGATGATCATGACAATTCCAAGTTTGATCAGACCGATACTGATAGTTACATGCTGCTACTTTTGTGTGATTTTTGGTTGTTGTAAAATTGCTCACACCTAATTGTTCACACATTAGTCATAAAATGAATGAGTGCAAAAAGAACTCTTCTTCTCTTCTCTCTTGCACTGCCTCTGAGTCTTCTCGGTGCACTCTTTATGAAGTTTAACTCCTTTCTTTCTCCTTGATTCTAAAATATCATTTATGTCTTACATTCCACAGGCCCTCTTATCTTGCACCAAACTCGAAAAGCAACATAACACTCACGCTTACCTTCCAGGACCACATCTGCCAGGCACCCAAGATTGATGGACAGTCCAAGAGGAATGCATATTCAAATCCCAATTTGGCACTACAGTATGATTTTTTCTTTTAATAATCATTAGAACTATGTGTGGGTAGATTTTATTGTCGATCAATCGCATGATCATAACAGCATACATACAATCATAATTAACAATACTACAAAATTTTAAATAGTAAGATATTCCAATAACAATTCAATATCCCTTTTTGAGCCCCTGTCTCATGTTCAATAAAAATGGAAATTTTATAATATTTGTCATCTAAAAGATATAAAAGAAGTCAAAAAATCGAAGCTATAAACGACCCCAAAAATAGTTCAAGTCAAAGCTTTTGATCTCTGCCACCATGCATACAACAAATATCGTGAAATAGCAAAAACAAGCCATTGTGTGGAATCGGATCGAAAAATACGTATTGCTTCTGTGGGCATAGCAAATGAAAGCAATCGACAAGCTGAAATAATCCATGATTTCCTAATGGCACTATAAGCAGGGCAGAAAAAGAGAAAATGATCAATAGTCTCTTCAGCATTGAGACATGTTGGGCACATTGGCAAAGTTCGAGCATTTGTCCATTTATGTTTCCATGCATTCAGCGGTAATGTTCCAAGTCTAAACTGGATGTAGAGTGCTCTTGCCTGTGGGAGTTCAATTTCATCCATAAATAATTCGAAATTAAAACAAAACTTGACATCTAAAAATTGCATCGTTAAAATTCCATAAGTTGTACTTTCAATGTTAAGAGAATTAATGTAAACCCAGAATCTCTTTTTTAAAAAAGGAACCATATTTTTTGTTATGGAACCCGTGTTCTCCCACAAAGATTCCAAACCCAGACGATACAGCCATTCTTTAACCTTTTTAAACCAGTGAAGAGCGCCTTTCTGTTTTTGTAGATTTAGGAGTTCCACCACTCCATCTTTTACATTAATCTCTGTGATGTTAACCCATATCCTTATCCAGAACATCAAGGCTCTGAGGACAGCATAATACGAAATGGATTTAACTCCCAAATCAAGACGCAAGGGTAAAATTGGGGTATTTATTGGAACATTGAGTATAGCTCTAAGGAATTTGTTTTCTGCTATCTCAAGTTTTTTAGTGCACTCCATACCCCATAATTCAGCGCCATATAAGGCTGCACAATGACCTTTAGCCCTATGTATCTCTAATACAGGGGAAATGGGGCGATAGGATGAACCTCTTAGTCTCCTCGCTATGGCACAATCCACCATCTGTAGTGATAATTCACTCTTTAAAATTTGGGAAGACCAAGCAAGGTTATCACTTATTCTAACGCCAAGATAATCAAAAACATTAACCTGTTCCAGTTGTTGAGTACCCAATGTCAACTTGCTTTTAGAGCATTTATAAGGATTAAAAACCATATATTTAGTTTTGGAACAATCAATTTCCAAACCTCGGTCCTTACATGCTTCTGCAAATTTAGTCACAATGTTTTGGATCCCCTACGGTGTTTTAGAAATAAGAAGTGTATCGTCTGCAAAAAGCAGGGCCGGCAGGGGACTTCCAGCCAGTCTTGGGGGATCACCATCACAGTCATATAGTTCCGCAATCAACCCATTTATATACAGGGTGAATAAAGTAGGCGCTAATACACAACCCTGGCGCACCCCTTTAGAAATTGGGATGCTATTTGTAAGGCTGCCATCTGACTTCCACCTAATCTTGGCGTAATTAGCATCATGCAAGCGGACCAATAGCTGGAGAAGATCCTTCGGTAAACCAAGTTCCCTCAAGACAGCCCACAATTTATTACGATCTATAGAATCAAAGGCTGTCTTGAGGTCTACAAAAACAACATATAAATGGCCCTTCCAGATCTTCACCTCTTTCCATAAAAGCAATAGGAATTTAAAAACTTGGTCTAAAGTGCTTGTGCTTGACCTAAATCCTGCCTGAAGGTGCGAAATTACATTATTTGCTTCAATCCAGCTCTGGATACGAAGCAGAATCATCTTGCAGAACAATTTCTGTGAGACATCTATAAGGCTTATTGGTCTGTAATTAGCAGGATCCCCTTTATTACCCTTTTTATAAATGGGTATTATTTCTGCTCCTTTCCAGGTTGATGGAATTTCGCCACCTAATTGAATAGCGTTAAAAACCTTGGAGCAGAGGGCCCCAGATGTTCGGCTCAGCTCTATACAAATCTCCAGGGAGTCTATCAAGGCCTGGGGCTTTTCCTGCTTGAAGCTGATTGATCGCTACAATGGTTTCTTTTAGAGAGAATAAATCATCCGACCCCTGTATCGCCTCAGTGATACCTTTCAAAAGGGGTTCCTTAGTTCCCACTGCTAGATCCGAGATGGCTGCACTAGCATAAAGCTTTTTAAAATAGTCTTCCCACACCTGGGGCTGAATAAAAAAATCCTCCTCGCTGGCCTGCTTAATTTACCCTTTAGCCAATAGATGCCAAAACTTTTGGCTGTCTTTTTGTTTAAACGCTTCAGCCAAGGTATGCCAAATGCAAGTCTCCCATAGCCTTATAGCTGCAACCTGCGCCCTCTTATACAACTTCCTACTGTTGGAGATAACCCCTTGGTCTCCCTGTTTTACAGCTTCCACAAGGTTAGCCTTTGCTAGTTTACAATCTTCATTGTACCATGGGGCATTATTTCGCTTAAAAGTATCAAAATTAATCGATTTATTAAAATATTGTTTAATGCTGCTAATCAATTTCAAGAAACTTCCTAAAATAATGTCCACCTCAATATAATGTGCAGCACCTACTGTCACTAATGTCTGAGCCACTTCTTCATAAATTCTTGGGATCGATTGACCATTCGCTAACAGGCAGGACCATTTAATGCGTCTATTATTATTGGTTGTTATAATAGGGCCCTGACTTTTGATAAGTGAGCTCTCAAAAATTGGTAGACCAAAAAATCCATACTTAGGGCATTGTGGTCACTATCCTCACGTAATAGTACAGTCATATCCTGTACAAGGGGCCACATGCCAAGGTCCACCATAATATAATCGATCCTACTTTTTAATCTGCCCCTCTTAAAGGTAAATTCTGCCGTTTCATCTGATTTCGTTCGCCCATTACAAGCCCTTAACCCATGTACAAGGGTCAGAGACAAAACCTGTTGTCCCACCTTAGTTAATCTCTTGATGGGGGAGTTGGATAACTTCTTAATGCCCCAAGCAGTCTCCTCTTCCTGCACTAAATCATGAAAAAATTCGATTGGCTCAGATACGTTACATTGAAGTCTCCGGCCAAAATAATTGGTGGGCCCCCACTATTTTTATCAAGATAATCAGTCAACGTTACTATTGTTTCTGAGGGCCTGTGTTTACTAGTAAACCTATTATAAATATTAAACAATCTGACTTGCACACTCTTTTTTGGCCAAGACAATTCAATGCCAAGAATCTCCTGTGAATCAACCTTCAGAATTTTAACCTTGCAATTCAGTGATAACTTAACCCATATTAACAACCCTCCCACCGGTCGGCCCACCCTAGATGGTCTGGCTTCAATACTAAATGTGCAAAACCCCACCCTATGGACCTGCTCAGTTGCCCATGTCTCTTGGAATAAGCATATATGATGGTTATCAACTAAACTGCCCCATTCCGGATCGTTTAGCTTGGATCTAATACCAGCTAAATTCCAAGATAGAATCTGTGTAACCTGATTAGTGTTTTTACTTTGACATTGGCATGAACTTGAAACAGGATTCAAATCGGTGGGTATGCAATGTATTCCATGGGCCTTTGACCCTATAGATGGAGTATTACTTATACTCTTACCCTCTATAATTTTGCGGGCTAAATTATCCTTGGTTGTAATGGTTGAGACAACATTATCCTCCAAGTCTCTAGTCACGTCAGTAGACGTGCAGGGTTTTTCAAGGGCCTCTAGCCTTATAGAAGGAATAATACTTTTATCATTATCCACTGGAATTTTACAAACTAAATTATCCTCTCCTGTAGTGGTTAAAGCTAGGTTATCCACCAAATCTCTTTCCACTAAATTCAGTCAGTCAAGATCATCTAGATTAGAGAGGGTTTCAAATCTGTTACTAAGTACCAGAGGGGGGATGTTTGCCTAATTGCTAGAGTTTTAGGTGCTGGGGCCAAGTGTTGAGTGTGAAACCTCAGGTGATTAGGATGCCTATAATAGAAACCAAGGGGCATTAGATTAATATTATGTTGTGCCTCATAGCCCGCGGGTTTCCGCCAACTAGCAAGAAGATGACATGCCAGTGCTGGTGATCTGCAATTGATCACTATACAGTCTCCCTTTACAGTTTTCTGGAGGGGTCCAACCCAATGCGTTCTGCGAGTAAACATGATGTCATGGAAACTATGGCTAGAGAAATCAGTGTTGTGTGTAAGCCAATAACACACCTTATTTTTTAATTGGGCAAAGGATTCCTTTTTCTCGTCCCCAAGAGGGGGAACATTAGATAGGATCACAACATAGGGACAGCACTCAGGGGGGAGGTGCAAAGTCACCTTACTATCACTGCCCTCACACGATGGTACTTCCTTCATTAATGTATTTTCCTGCTGAATAGCTCCCTGATTTCTCCTATCCTGCTTCATATTAGTTCTAAGGGGGGCACTTTTGCCATCGTTTTCTCGTTGACTATTGTTGTCCCCAATAAATTCTTTTGAACCTAATTGATCACTCATTTGGTCCCTGGCCTTATCTAAAGGTTGGAATATGTTTCCCTGGTTCCTTGTTGTCTTACTAGAGTCAGCTCCACTAGCTTTCTCCCCTTTGCTACTTCCTTCACTCCTTTTATCAATGTCTAATTGTGTCCCAGGGCCAGAACTTAGCAGGCTACAGTTAGAAGGTTCCCTTGAACACTGCATCAATAATTGAGTTATAATTACCATGTTATTCTCTAGGGTATCAAGCCTATTCAGGATTGGCTGTAATCTAGTTTGCATAATTCCATCGAAGCCATCAAGTAAAAGCTTACTATCTTGAGGGGATAGAAGTAAAGATGGATATACCGAAGAATGAGAACTTTTTTCTGCCTGTTCGACATCAGTAGACTTATTAGTAACAAGGGTGGGAACCTGTTTCGCTTTTCTCTTTGACCTGGTGAATACTATAGATTCAGACTCCTGATTCCTAAGTTTCCTCTTTCTTTTTACTGGGGGACTGGCTATTGTTGGTGACTGTGAATGGCTTATGTGCGTGTCAAGACTGGCCACAGATGTTATTGGTTGATCTACAGTAAGGTTTCCCACAACGGTGGTCAATCTATCCCCCTCCAAAATTATGTCCTGATTTGAAGCAGAACCCCCTTCTATGGAAAGACGACGCTGAACCACAAGTATTTCTTTATCTATATCCTTCGCGGTACGCGTCAGAAACTATCCAATGTTGTATTCATCATAGGCCTAGGGGATTTTAGAGTGCCTAAAGCACTCTCCCTCTCACCAGGCTGCTTTACTTTAGCCATAAAACAAAAGTTTACAAAATTCAGTTATCAAAAAAAAAGAAAAAAAAAAAGAAACGGGAGTAAAGATAAAATGTCCTTACGTAGCACCGACCGGTAACCAGTATCCTCCAGATTTCAAAGAGTTAAGAGCATGCAGAACCAGAATGCGACAGATAGTAGACTATAAGCCAAACAAAGAAAAGAGAAAGTAATTTAAAGACGATAGGCCCAGCCCAGCCTTATCCGGGCTTTGACGGGCGCGGACCGGCCCGCCCTTGGCCTGGGCGAGCCCGCGCACGTCCCGCGCTGCGGGAGCCTTGGTTTGCTTAAGAGCGCCTCCGTGCGCTCGCTGGTGCCGATTACGGTGCGGGAGAGCCTGGGAGATGGAGTCCAGTGGACCCGCTGTGTGTGGCTCTCTCCCCGTAAACGTTTCCCGGTGCTGCTGGCAGGACTGAAGTTTCCCACGCTGCGGGAGCCTTGGTTTGCTTAAGAGCGCCTCCGTGCGCTCGCTGGTGCCGATTACGGTGCGGGGGAGCCTGGGAGATGGAGTCCAGCGGACCCGCTGTGCGTGGCTCTCTCCCCGTAAACGTTTCCCGGTGCTGCTGGCAGGACTGAAGTTTCCCGTGCTGCAGGAGCCTTGGTTTGCTTAAGAGCGCCTCCGTGCGCTCGCTGGTGCCGAGTACGGTGCGGGGGAGCCTGGGAGATGGAGTCCAGCGGACCCGCTGTGCATGGCTCTCTCCCCGTAGACGTTTCCCGGTGCTGCTGGCAGGACTGAAGTTTCGCGCTGCGGGAGCCTTGGTTTGCTTAAGAGCGCCTCCGTGCGCTCGCTGGTGCCGATTACGGTGCGGGGAGCCTGGGAGATGGAGTCCAGCGGACCCGCTGTGCGTGGCTCTCTCCCGTAAACGTTTCCCGGTGCTGCTGGCAGGACTGAAGTGGTGGTTGGGAAGCTGGCCTGTTGTTGTAGGTAACTGGAGACAGACATGTGGTCATGAATGATCATCACATTATGCTTGTGCTGTTAGGCTACATATTATTGTTATGATTTATTATGATGAATTGATGATCATGACAGTTCCAAGTTTGATCAGCCTGATACTGATAGTTACATGCTGCTACTTTTGTGTGATTTTTGGTTGTTGTAAAATTGCTCACACCTAATTGTTCACACATTAGTCATAAAATGAATGAGTGCAAAAAGAACTCTTCTTCTCTTCTCTTCTCTCTTGCACTGCCTCTGAGTCTTCTCGGTGCACTCTTTATGAAGTTTAACTCCTTTCTTTCTCCTTGATTCTAAAATATCATTTATGTCTTACATTCCGCAGGCCCTCTTATCTTGCACCAAACTCGAAAAGCAACATAACACTCACGCTTACCTTCCAGGACCACATCTGCCAGGCACCCAAGATTGATGGACAGTCCAAGAGGAATGCATATTCAAATCCCAATTTGGCACTACAGTATGATTTTTTCTTTTAATAATCATTAGAACTATGTGTGTTGTTCGCTTGACGCTAGGTAACACAGAACATTTAGTTATAATGTAACTTGGGTGTCTCTGGGGGCAAACGGACAGTTTGATTTGCATTGCATTTAAGTTACCTGTATTCATTCCTTCATTTCCTTTTCCTCCCATAACAGATTTATGATGGTTGGCAGCTCATTGCCCCAATGAATGTTGCCCTTTTGTAGTGTTTGTCTTTGTCAAACCTTTCCCAAAATCCCCCTTCCCAACCAGTCATCAAACCCCTAAACCTCTTCTGCTGGGCTGTGTGATTTATTGAGGTGTGACTTAATAATTTACATCATTAATTGATCACACACTTGGTGGGGCGGATGTGGTGAAAACAACCCCAACTCAGTGCAGGATCTTCAGCTCTAAGTATAGCCCATAATGGCCACATTTACCCACTCATGCAAAAAACAGTGTTCGATATTTTCAGAAGAACATCATTGCCAGCATCATTTCTAGCATCATCATTCAGGCACTGTTGCATTAAAGCTTATCCTTGTCCACTTCAGAGTTCAAGTCCACTTCATTTCTTCATTTCGTAACTATTACTAGCTCACTATTGTTCTGAACAATTCAATTTAGCATTGCTTATTATATTTTATCGAATGTCTCTCTTCTTGTGTACTTGTAGTCTAGTCTGGTTACACTCTCAATTGTTTGTAAAGCTTTCATATATTAGTATACAACCCATTAGCTCCCTTGTTATTTCAATTTAGTTAGGTCCCTGTGAAAAATAGTCCTTATCCTACAGTTTAAGTTCACCTAGGAGGGAGTGGGACCTCGGTTCTGATGCCTTCACTGTTAGTGCGCTAGCATGCTACTACTACCACCACCATGGCAGCTTTGGATACCATGCAGCCCTCACTTCATCTATTCAGGTAAGAGAACTGTGGAGCGTAGTTGTACTGCAATATAGACAATGGAAAATCACCGATCCCACTCCTTAGGCGTCAATATAGTTGCAGACTTCAGAGACTAGGAGGAGAGTAGGACAACGGTACCACATAACTAATTTGTTATACACTATCAGCAGATTTTAAAAACAGGCTGCGGCAAAGGCAGCAGTGTGAAGTAAAACACCCCAAAAAGATTTAAATCATAATGTTAAATTATGAAATATTTATTCCCCTAACAATATAAACTAAACCCACAACTTACCCACCCCTCTCCCCAAACAAATCTTCCTGTCCCCAACCACTGTCCCAAAAGAAAGTTGTGTCCTAACTGAAGTAAGTTTCAAATATAAATTGCCCATAAAAAAAATCCAAATGTCCCAACTCCCACATTTCTACTGTCTCCCCACAACAAGTCGCACCCACTCAAAAAAGGATTGAAAAAGGGGCAGAAAAGGGCACTAACAGTGGGCTAGGAGCTTCTTCAGGTGCCTATCCATCTGTTCTTGCCTGGCTTCCATGTGTGCCAGACTCTGCATGACGCAGCGCTCAAATGCATGCAAATGGGTGAGCATCAGTGATGGAAGGGCAGCGGGCTGCTGCCCTCTGACTGCGGCTTCGGTGGACTGGAGGCACTCGGGTCTGGATGGGCCCCTGGGCATCTGCAGTTGCTGCCGCCTCCTCCTCGACCACCAACCACTGGTATTATGCCCTGATGGCCTCCAGTTTCCTCTGCCGCATCTAGGCTGCTATCTCCTGCCTGTTAGGACAAGCAGGATTAGCTATATCAAGAAAGAAAAAAGACAAATTGTAAACAATACTCTTAGCAAAATATATAGGGTCCGATTCCGATTTCGCTAGGAAAGCCCTTAGTATGACTCGGATCTGGAGGGCTTTCCTAGAAAATCTCGCTGTGAGAGTTTGACCGAACAAGTACAATGCATCCGTATGCTGACGGACTCGGTTTGCTCGGACTCCCATTGATCTCTATGGGAGCCTGTATACCGATCGCATACACAGGCTCCCATAGCAAAAAGGGGTGGTTGGGGAAAAGTGTACAACCTCTGTGAGGCACCTCCTGGTGACCGCCACACTGTGCATGCTTGGATCAGGGGAACCCATGGACACCCCCCCGTGACCGATTCGGAGGGCACCGGGTGAAAGGGGGTCTGCTAAGGCCCCCTGAAATTCGATTATGACAGCGGTTTCGTCTCGCTGAGACCGGGTCGATACGGCTGTCCGAATCGTGCATCATACTCGCTCGTTCGGAAGCTGGGTCCATTGCGCGGCACGATTTGGCTCTGAACAAGTCGGACTGGCAGGTTCGGAAACTATTCGGTCGACGCTGACGAGATCCTCACAACATACTTGGTCATTCGGAACGGGGTACGATTTGGTCAGAAATATAGGCTCCGAATCAGTTTCAGCAATTCCGATTCCGATTCGGAGCCCTTCTGACTGAGATAGGAATCGACTCCATAATGTAGTGACACAGTACCAGTACATTTGCTAGTATCCTCGGGCCATTCGATTTTGATGTGATTAGGGTTTCAGACATTTTGCACTATAGAGTACACAAGTATTCTTCTCTCTCTTTTTGTGCTAAATTAATGGAGTCATGCTAGTTCAGGTGGCGCCCTAGTCATACTGGCATTTATTTGCTACTGTCTGCTGGTGGGACAGCTGTAATTGACAATTATCTTATTCCTATGGCCATGCTCTGACCAAAATGCCTTTCAATTTTACCCTGACTACAAGGTAGATGAATACTATGAATAATATACGTCACGTAAGGTACTATAAAATCAATCATACAGACATCCTCCTGTCTGCCGTAAGTAGACGGTGGGAAAAGCAATGCACTACAGTACAGAAATTAGGATATTGTATACCAGGATATTGTATTTGGCACATTCGTCACAGACTATCCCATCCGCAAAATTCAAAGCACTTACTCTTAGTCCCACTGTACACCCTGGACTCATCCTCCGTCACCACACTTTGAAATTACTTTCTTCCAACAAAATAGATTAGCTTGGCAGTAAGGAAAGGAATTATTAACTTACTATACTGCGGGTACGTTAGAGGGCTAGGTAGAAGTTTCCCTGATCATCATTACCATGAGCCTAAGCTTTGGCTAATAGTGAGTCACTGGTTGGTAAATGTTGAATGGGCAAAATATGAACAGACCTAATCCGTTATGGAAGCCATAATAAAATATATTAGTTGGCCAGAAGAATGTGGCACATGCAAAGATTGTTTTTGTCAAATGTTTCAGAAGTCAGGGACAGAACTTAGGAATGGAGTTATGCACTAGGAAGGGACTGAGTGGGCACTGGGAGGAAAGGGAAGCACACTTTGTTTTCGCATTGCCATGAACTTTGTAATGGCACACTAACTGAAGCAGATGCACATTGCACAGCCAACAATACAGTGCCACCGAATTAAACCATGCAGCTATTAGGTCACCATGGGTGTTACTGGTGAAATGCCATGGGCAGGAAGGGAGAGAGGGGATTGATGATGGGTGGGTAGGATACATAATATTTGCTGCGCTTGAAAACTACTGTGAGTCAAGGGAGTAGTTAGAAATACCACCTAAACCCTTTGAATCAAAGTGCCGTTCCTTCATTGAAGTGTGGGTCGGAAGTTTGCATATTTCTTCACGCCCAGACAGGGCATTTACTTGGCACCCCCGGCGTTTGGGATGCACGCCGTGCATACGCAGACTATATATATATATATATATATATATATATATATATATATATGATAAGAAAAGGTTGCCCCAAGTTGAGCTGCACTCCCACAAGGTAAGTAAAGATTAGGGAAGTCAAGTTGTGCCCATTGCATCCAACAGTCCTGACGCGTTTCGAGCATGCGCTCTTCATCAAAGGACACCTGCAAAGAACCACCAGCATACGTTATTCCAGTATCTTCCCTTTATTTTATTTCAAATTACAAGCACTCTCAGGTGAGCATATCGCTAAGCATTTTGGGACTGGAAGTTCATTCAAGTATTTACCCGAGTGGGCTGCTGGCAGGTTGCAGTTGTGGTGAAAACAATCCGGTTTAGGACCCCCGAGCCCCGGGGACCACCACCTCCCCGGGGCTGTGCAAAGGTTGGAAGGGGGGCTGCGCGGCCCCCCTCCTGGAGCCTGTGGTGGCCCTGGGGCCGGCTCCTGCAGTGTCCCGGGGTGCTCCCGCCCTGTCATTGCAAACTGCTTTGGATATTGGAAGCGAGAGCAGGGAAAATTGCTCTCGCTTCCAATATCCAAAGCACATTGCTTTTCCACACGGGGAGCTGCATGTTAGCAGCTCCCCATGTGGAAAAGCAATGCCGGCTCCCGCAGGAGGCGGGGAGCCGGCATGGTCCGTGGGGGAGTTGGGGTCCCCCCACAGACCCCAAAGGATAGGGCCAGCCCCAGGGGATGGGGTCCCCCGGGCAAGTAGTGGCCCGAGAGGGGGGCCACGCGGCCCCCCTCCCCAAAAATAATTAAAACAATTTTTTTTTTAAACAAATAAAGGCCGGCCCCGGGAGATGAGGTCCCCGGGGACAATAGAGGCCTTAGGAGGGGGGCCACGCAGACCCCTCCTCCAAAAATAAGTTCAAAAAAAGTGGCTAAGCCCCGGGGGATGGGGTCCCCGGGGCCGGAATCGGCCACGGGAGGGGGGCCAGGCGGCCCCCTTCCCATACAGTATTTTTTTAAAAAAGGCATCAGGCCCTGGGGGATGGGGTCTCCAGGGCCCCAAAAAGTAAAAAAGAAGGGGGGCCACACAGCCCCCCTTTAAAAAAAAACAAAAGAAAGAAAAAGACGGGATCGAGCGTCAGGCCCCGCTTCCTCCCTTAACCACTCTGCAAACGCGCCCTGTGGTGCGTTTTAAATTGGGGAAATAATTCCCCATCAATACTGGGGGTCCCTGGGGGCCAACTAGCCCACCAGGTACCTCCAGTAAGCGCCACAGGGCTGGGTTGCAGAGAGGTGGTCCAGGCCACGCCCCTTTTTACACCTCTCTGCAACGCAGCTCTGTGGCGCTTACTGGAGGTACCTGGTGGGATAGTTGGACCCCAGGGACCCTCAGGATTCAAGGGGACTTAATCCCCCAACTTAAAACGCGCCATGGGGTGCGTTTGCACAGTGGTGAAGAGAGGGGGTGGGGCTAAAGTTGACATGTGTGCAAACAGGCCCCGTGGCCCGTTTTAAGTTGGGGAATTAATTCCCCTTCAAGCCTGAGGGCCTCTGGGGGCCAACTAGCCCACCAGGTACCTCCAGTATGCACCAGGGAGCTTGTCATAAGGTTTCTGCACATACACAGAGCTATGCACAGGAAAATGGGACCCCGGAATACAGTGGTTTGCCACCATATACCGTAGCACCCAAAAACCCCAACCCAACTAGCTTAGCATCCCATTAGCACACAAGTACTAATGTTTGGACAACCCAGAACACGGTTTCTTTATCTCAGGACTCACAAAAGCAAGAACACTCTTTCGTCACTCACTCGTACTTGTCCACAAGGTGCGTAGGAAGAGACACTGGATAGGTTAAAATGTTTATTCCAACTTACGTGCTCTAATGTACAGTACACGTGTCAGTACTAATAGCATAATGCATATGACTAATATAAGCAGCATGGTTACAATTCCATAGAATACAAACGGGGAAAGCATCTCAGAGCTCAGTGGATAAACGTATAATTAACATTACCACCCTCCCCTTGCAGTAAGATAGTTTATTATAATAATAGAAGACCTTTGGGCTTTGACTAGAGAACCCCCATACCTCAGTCTCTAGATGCAGAATTACATCAGCAGGACATCATAGCTCTTCTCACTGTAAGGGATTTCTCCAAGTGTGTTAAGCGCTAGTAAACCACAGTATTAAAAGCATACCAAATTCTTCATGGCAATTGCACCTAATGTTATGTCTGGGTGCGCGAGACTGGCCATATCAGGAAGAACCGAAATACATTGTTATGCGACCTTGTACATGTTTGTGCAGACTGAGCCCAAAAAGGTGAACAACAGAAAATGCAGACAGTGCAAAAGAACTTGGCACGAGCAAAGGGCGAGGAAGGCCCGGCTCAGTGTAACGTGCGCAAAGAAAAGCAGCATGGCAGCCAGGCCTAGGCCAACATAACAAGGCAGGTAACAATCCACAAGACACCCTCCCCTGGACAGTCCGGCGGCCAGGACAGAGGCCCATCAGAGGAGAAAAATAGACGTCGGAGCACAGGGAGCGCCCAAACGGCGAAGGGCAGGTCAATCCATGAAAGTGAAAGTGCAGAAAAAGGCCATACCCTCCAAGAGTTCATCATTGGAATCGTCAAAAAACATAGATGCCATCCAATCCATGAGTTCAAAGAGCAGGAATGCTCCTCAGCAAAGGGAGCATCCAGAAGCAATGCGGGACAGCTTGCGTGATAATTGAAACAGCTTTGTTGTAGGAGATCCTGGGCAGCCGCCCAGATATCCCATTGCGCCAAAATCCCCAGTGCAGCCGCACGCAGCCATACAGCCAGCGACGGAACAGTCCTGCTCATGGGCCTCTAAGGGACCCATGAGCTGAACAAAATCCGGAACAGACAATGACGAATTGGAGAGGCAATAATCCAGAGTCCAGGTGAAAGGACAGCGGACACAAGTCATCACAGGTTGCACGCAAGTGAAATACGCAAAGCGAAATGAAAGAGTATATGACACACTCAGTGTCGCCAATGGCAAGACGCCAAAACCGGCCAAAAGGCGCTCACGGAGCAGCTGGAGGCGTTCTGGATCGAGCAGGTCCCATCGGGGAGCAGCCATTGCGCAGAAAGCAAATTAAGAGCAAGACACCAGCCGCTAAAGCGAGGATCAATGGGAAACCGCCAAAGACACTGGAAAATATAGAATGTATGAAAGCCGGGATGACACCAAAAATAGCTTGGAAGGAGGACACCAAGCCCGACCCAACGACCTTAAAAAAGTGTACTAGGCCTTCAGTGTTAGATGCGTTAAAAATACGATGTATTAACTCCCCAAAATGTTGGGGGAGATTAGTGTTTAAAAGGGCCTGTATTTCACTGTGGGTACTCGCCACCTGGAGAATGAATGTCTCCCGGGCGGACGTGAGCATAACTTCCTCGTTTAATAATAGTGCCTTTATTCTGCTCAGTCTATTGAAATCTGCTTCCATGGTAGGGATGGAAGGCCAAATAGAGATATCAACCTTGCCATGAGGGGGAGGAAAAAGCACATTTTTGCAGCAGACAACCCTGTGCGAAACTGTTACAATGTAAGGAATGCCAGCCTGCAGGCCACAACAGTTTTCGTTATTTAAAAGTAAATAACTACCATTGGAAAGGAGAGTGAAAGTAGGAGAAATAACAGGAGCAGGAATACCTTTCAGCACACAAGCAAGATTAGGAGAGGAAACGCTACATGAGCCATGCAATTTAATGTGTTTACAAACAAGCGAATGACCTATAGTCGAGTCGCAGTACTCCCCGTGAGAAAGACTTCCTTGCCGTCCCGAAGGCATTTATACATGAAAGGCAAGGACCAGAGTTCATGCAGGAAAGCACTGCCCAATGGCCGGTAACGGCCCACAGGATAATGTTTCATGCACGAGTCAAATTCAAACAAGGAAAAAGGTAAAACGATAACCCCATGAACTAGCCATACAGCAGAATCGAGTTCTGCAACAGAGAACGACAAAGGTTCCACCTTTTCGATATGTAATAGAGTGTACGTTGCATCTTTCATGGACATAAATTGCTGTTTATCAGTTAAGTTAAAAGGTAGAAATAAGGCAGAGGTGTTCAAGAAATGCCACAGCACTTTACCTAACTTAAGTGTTTGTAAAGTCCATGCAAACTGCATAACTGAGCGCAATTGATTCTGACCATGATATAGCACAGAAACATCATCTTGTACAATATCAACAACAGAGGACACAATATTCTCTAAAGTGTAAATGCGAGAAGACAGGGTATTAATACTATTGTCAACAACAGCAAGCACCTTTTCCATATTTGCTTGATCTATTTCCCGAAGACGGGAAGCAGCTTCCATTTGTGATAGCTTCCAGAGTTCATTATACGTTTCATAAATGAATCTCTTAGGTCGGGGACCACGAGGTCCCAAAACAAAGTCGGACAGATCAATATTGCCTGTAAGGAGGGACAAATGTTGTTTAACAGAATCAAGGGACGAATGTTGCAGCCATTGTTTGCATAATTTACCAACAGAGTATGTAGTGACAGTACGGGCATCAGTAAACCTCGGATCAGGCCTATTCTGTGTGTAGCTAGCACCAGTATCATGAAAACGCATTTGACATGCATTAGATGATATAGGCCATATTAACCAGGGTGACTGAACCAGCTCAGAAACATTAAACGAATTATTTTGTAACATTGCCTGCAGGGACACGAGGGACATATTGAATCGTGAGCTTTCATTTGGAAAACTCGACAGGGATGGTATTGATGGCGTATTCAATTGTTTAGTGGTTGCTAAGCCCCAACATGTAGTCTGATAGATGGAAGCATTTAGGAACATAATTTGGGTAGGGATGAGGCAAGCACGATGCAACGCCTCGGTTCCCTGTACCTGCCATGGCTTGGAGCCCCAAATAGATTTTAAATCCACTGTATTATCCCAGTACTCATAACCACCCACAGCTAGGGCACTCAGAAAGGAACCTGAATAAAGCAATTTGGTGTGTGTCAACATAATTTTCTGAGTTGATGTGTTATTAAGTCTAAAATAATAGGATGCAGGGTTCGACCGATTAAAATCAGTAAAATAATTAAACTTATTCCGAAGAGTTTGAGAGCTACCTGGCAAGGGGTTTGGACAATGTTCCCATTGGGTGAAGTTAACAGAACTTCGCAGGGCACTGGGCTTATGAAGAAAATGATTACCCCAATGTTGGTAACAATACAAATCGGCATAATTAGCAGAATTCATATATAGATCTTCAGCATTAAAAGATGCATAATATTTTAAATCGGCAAACAATGCTTCAACGGCATGCACATCCCAATCATCAGAATGAATATTATTTTGTACTACATCACCCATTGAAACACGAAGGACATTAGGTACATTAATAATTTCCGTCGGACCATGGATTTGATAGTTCACTGCATCCCATACGATGCCATCAGCAACTGGGAAGGCTGAAATGTTCACAAATGTGTGGTCACGCTTCATGATGTGAGACGAGGAATGAGGAGCCAAAGTTCCAGAAACAGAGTCTACAGCAGAGCGTTCAGGTAAATAGTGACCATTAATTAGTAGAAAAAACACTGTGACAAAGCCAATGGACATGAACAAAAATATCAAGAAAAGTACCAACCAGAGGTATGTCCAGGGTGGAATCAAAAAATTGTCTCTAAACCAGGATACAAAAATACTGAACTTGGATGGGACTTTTGAAGAGGTGGAATCCGAATCAAAAGAATAACGAGTCGGGCCAAGTGGCGTTGTTGGTTGATGTGCCACCGATTCAGATGCAGGATAAGTATACTCGTCCTCGTCGATGTTGGTGGAGAGTTGGGGATCAATTATAGGTTCAGGCAAAGTAGAGGATTCAGGCAAATCAACCATCTCAATTACAGCATCAGCGATCGTTCGCGCAGATGGACTATGAACATATGTCCGATAAATGGCAGGACAAGAGACCGCTGGTGTGACACTATTCAGGATCGGCCAGGCGCTGTAGCTTGACATTTTCAACTGAGATGTATCTGTTCTCTTTGCGACCAGGAAGCGGTGGTAAAATGACTGTACGTGTTCCCTTCAGGCCAAGAACTGGAACCGGTGCACGAAAGGAGGGGCCAAATTCTTTTTTGTTTTCAACCTTCTCTCGAACCAGTTCTCCAACTTTCGGAAGCCAGCCGGCTACCGGAATCTGCAACGCAGGATCTGTGGCTGAAGGCAAATGTGTAGTTGCAAGTTTGTCTCGGGCTTCTTGTAAGTCCTGTAACATAGCAGAATGGTTATCTACATCAAACTTGGCGGATTGCGCCGCGATGTCTGGACCCTCAAGGTCAGGAACAAACATTCTTATGCCAAAGAGCATTTCGTATGGGGTCCGCCCACCCAGAGGTCTTCTAGGGAGATTATTAAGTGCACGCTGAACGGTATACAAATGGGCCAGCCAGTTCCTGCCAGTACCTATAACCCTAGCTGTTAAGGATTGCTTTAAGTCACGGTTCATTCGTTCAACGATAGAGTTGCCCTCAGGCCTATACGGAGACGAAAATTTCACCCGCACCCCAAGCAAAGCCATTGCATCCTTGTAAGCCCTAGAGGCAAACGCTGGACCTTGGTCCGAATGGAAGGTGCCGCATGCGAAAATTCCCACAAAGACACGCAAATCCCTGATTACATTTCGGGCGTCAGCACTCCGTTGTGGCCAGACCCAGAGAAACCGTGTGCACGAGTCCACTGCCACTAAGATGTATTTATAAGCAGTGTCTGATGAGAATGGACCGCAGTGATCCAAGTAAACACACCCAAAGGGTCTGTTAGCAATGCAGAGCGGTGTTTGTGGTGGACGTGTTACCGTGGAAGGCTTAATCTGTTGACAAACGTCGCAAGAAAGCACAAAAGCACGGGTGTCTTTATATAACCCACGCCACCAATAACGCTGCTGCAAGATGGAAACCGTAGCTGACACACCTGCATGTGCCGAAGCCATGCCTTCGTGTGCAGCTGATATCAAGAGCACTCCTGCGGTCCGCGTTGGGGATCAGCCGATCTCCAACGTCAGGTATAGTTACATAAGGAACCTGATCGGGACTTAATTTGTAAGAATACTTGGAAGGGAAACCTGTAGGGTAATTATCACCTTCCTTGGTTGCAGCAATAGCTGCTAAAATAACAGGGTCTATTTTAGACATGGACCTGGTAACCGCTGCTACTGAACACGTGACTACTGCTGAACGGGCAGCTTCATCTGCCAGATCGTTACCAATAGCGTGTGCGCCCACCCGCTGATGGCCTAAGGTGTGTACCACCTGTGTGAGGGGCAGACGTTGTTGCAATTCTGCCACTCGAACCCAAAGCATTTTATGCTTAATTGTGCTCCCTTTTGCGTCCTTGTAGTCGTTTTTCGACCAGAAAAACAGATTGTCATTGTAAGATTGTACACAGTAAAAAGAATCACATACAATAAGAGTGGTCTCATCCTGTGAAGCGAACTCAAGTGCAAGTAGCAATGCATGCAGCTCGGCCAATTGTGCGGTACTATCTCCAAGTGTGCGAGTGTGCACTACAGAGGATTTGAACGTTCCATTCACAAAGGAACCCGCAACAATAGCACATGCAGCTGAATAAGCGTGCTTGGACCCAGTGGCCGGTTGCGCCGAACCATCGGTGTAGATCACACATTTGTAATCCTCAAGCGGTAGTAAAAACAAAGGAGGAGGATGAACGAATTCATACTGCAAAAACTCCTGAGTCTGAAGAGAAGAATCAAAAACAAAAGTGACGTCCGAAGACGTCAAAGATGTAGCCCATTGTATCCAACGGGGATGCATTGCTTTTGAGTTCGGTACACTTGCCTTTGTTACTGCCTCCAGGGCAGGACAGGGTGTTACCACCAGAATCCGCTTACCCTGTGCCAGTGCGCGTTCTTTTAGAATCGCCATTTGCACTGCAGTCAGAACTTTTTCAACAGATGTAAAGCGCAATTCAGCGGAAGTGTACAGATGTGACTTGTATGCGATAGGTACTGTATCACCTTCATTAAAGGTTAAATAGGTGAATCCCACCGCCCCGGAATTATTCTAATCACCAGGTTTGTGTGGTTATCACGAGTCAAAAGATATTTAGACTCTAAAAGGTCTGTCTGCAAAGACTGCAGAATTGAGGTATGCTCAGGCAGCCAGCAAGACCTTGAATAAGTAGGTTGTATCAAAGCATACAAAGGCTTGATACGCTGGGCATATTCGGGAATGTAAGTACGCCCGAAGTTCAGGAAACCCAGCAAAGACTGAAGCTTCTTCAGAGTATTTGGGGGCACAAATGTGCACATTTTTCCAAGAAATGGGGGGCTAAGCCCTTACCTTCGTTATTGAGCTCATAGCCCAAGAACAGAACGGTAAATTCAGCAATGTGTGACTTAGCAAAGTTAAATTTGTAACCCTGCTCCGCAAATTCAAGAATAATGCGGTCCACACGGGACAGATGCTGATATAATTCGTCGTCCGTCAGATAGATGTCATCTACGTACGAACATGCGTCTTGATCAATGTCATTTAACAAAGAAACAACACGGGCGGCGAATATACCCGGACTATTTTTGTAGCCCATGGGTAAACGCCGGAACTGGAATAATTTACCACCGGAAGTGAATGCGGTCCATTGACCACTCTCCGGGGCTAGGTTGTGCGTGTAGAAACCGTTTGAAAGGTCAAGTGTCGTTTTGTATTTTTTACGAACAAGACTGTCTACAAGCGCAGAACTGTGTGTATTTTGCACCGCAAAGTTCCGACAATGAGTATTTAAATGCCGGTAATCCAAAACTAAGCGGTACGATCCATCGGGTTTAGAAACCACGAAAAGGGGATTGTTCATAGGTGATACGCATGGTTCAATTACTCCCTGATATTCCAACTGTGTCAGAATTTCGGAGACGGGGCCTTTTGCCTGCCGTTTGATGGGATATTGGGGTTGTGGCTGCGGTAGTGACCGCAAAGGTATTGCATGAGGAGGTGATTCTTCATCCCATCCCACATGGTTGCGGTATAACGCTGGTGCCAGGTACACAGCCCACTCAGCTGCAAGTGCTTCAGCTTTGTCTTTTGGGACATGCCTTGAAAAGCTTGGAAGGATTACCTCCTCTCCTTTATGTGCAGCTAAAACGAATGGGGGTGGCCAATCCACCTCTGCTAACAAAATGTCATATGAAGAGGTTAGATTTTCCCAAAAAATCCCTTTTATTTCACGCGGTATGTCACCTTCAATTTGTATAACTATATTATATAGTCTGTCAGGGGTGCCACTCTCGTGTCAGCTGTCTCTACAGTAACGAATGTTTCAGTTGCTGTCGCCTCCATATGAGGACGTAGCGCCTCCCGCACTATGGTAACTTCCGCGGCGCTGTCTAGGAGGGTCACTGCCCACGTCCAATTCTGGAGTCTCGTTCTCACGGTCTGAGGCATATTTCGCTGTGACAGCGGCAACCTTTTCTTCTGAAATTGCGGTCGAGGAAGATGAAAGTCTTCTGCTTTACCTCTGACTTGTTGTCGAGGTTGGTCTCGCTCCTGGGGAGCCTCTCGGCCCCTTCCTCTATCTTGCCGTCCTCCTCCACCAGCCTGTGACGACGTCTGGGCCTGTGAAGAACGAGGAGAACGCGTATCAGAGCTCTGAAACCTTTCTGGTGATTTAATCCTTGACCTATCACGTAAATCATAAGTACGTTCAGAAGAAACCGAAACTGGGGAAGCGCCTCTCGACCCGGCTTCTTTTGTTGCTTACCCTGTTTTTTCTGTCTCCAACTCTTTTTAGTGAAGACTGGTTTATCATCTTTCTCAGATGCACTTTTTGTTTGTATAACTTGTGATTGCGATTGAGTTTGCATTTTTACAAAAGGCTTGTTGCCTAGGCTATTTCTTCCAATTGTTTTATAAGCCCGGGCTATTATTTTCGGTAATTCGCGAGGCCTGTCCAACTCTGGGACCAAAGCCAAAGCATTCGCTACTTGAAAGTTCATAGCATCGCCCTTGACATTTCCAAGGATCAGCTCAGCTACTACATCAAACACTCCCACTAGTCTCATCCCTAATTCCACAGCCGCTTCAGGGCCATGTTCATCCTGTACTTTTTTAATTACAGAGGGTAGAACCGTCATGGAAGGAGTTCCAAAACATTTTGAATAAACTGCTGCGAATACCTTACCCCAGTTTTCACATGATGTCAAATCGGGGATTATGTCTTTTGGCAAACTTATCGTAAGGATGCGGTGTTTATCTACTGGGGATGTATGTGGAAACACTGCTTCTATCTGATCGAACTTTTCTGCAAGCCAGTAAGGATAGTCGTCCTTATTTTGTGGACGTTTGCCCATCACAGAATTTACCATGACAGGACTTATAGTCACTCCAGCTGCAATAGCTGGTTGGCCTGCGACTACAGGAGCAGCTCCATGGAGAGCTACCTGTAACGTATGTCACCAAGGCTCGATGCACTCGCACCAATTCGGTATGCATAGTGCGCAGTTCGCATAGCGGTAATGCCAGATAATTTGGATGCGGGGTATACCCGGCCAATACAGGCCAAGTGGCCCCCTGAATTGACAAGGGGCCTAAACGAACTGCGGTAGTTGGTTGTGGTAGGGCGCCATTAAACCAAACACGGTGCTGCCAAGCCGTGAGAGGCACTTCAAGAGTAGTATAGGGTCGATAGGCAGCAGGAATAGCGGTGGGTTTATATTCATGAAACAGCTTATCACCTGCATCCACCGCTTCAAAAGTGATCCAAGTGTAAAACACTTCAAAGTGATAAGCCGCATCGGCTTGAACCACAAAGACCAACTCGACCCCTGTATCGGGCACTCCATACACAGCTAAGTGGTCTCGGAGTGCTCCTCGACTATGTGCAGCTATCGCCACACCAGCCATGACTAAACAATTATATTTGACAACCTAACAGGGAGCACAAAAATGGGTCTGTTAACTAACCTTTTTTAATAACATCAAGCTTGAAAGAACCTATAAAATATTCAATATAGGAGGTATCACCGTCACATACGCCTCCGGAAGCGTACGCGAGGGGTTTGTGGACAAGCACAAGTACTACTCAAGCGTCTCGCAGATAAGGTGCCCCACGGTGGTCGCGCCATGTCATAAGGTTTCTGCACATACACAGAGCTATGCACAGGAAAATGGGACCCCGGAATACAGTGGTTTGCCACCATATACCGTAGCACCCAAAAACCCCATCCCAACTAGCTTAGCATCCCATTAGCACACAAGTACTAATGTTTGGACAACCCAGAACACGGTATCTTTATCTCAGGACTCACAAAAGCAAGAACACTCTTTCGTCACTCACTCGTACTTGTCCACAAGGTGCGTAGGAAGAGACACTGGATAGGTTAAAATGTTTATTCCAACTTACGTGCTCTAATGTACAGTACACGTGTCAGTACTAATAGCATAATGCATATGACTAATATAAGCAGCATGGTTACAATTCCATAGAATACAAACGGGGAAAGCATCTCAGAGCTCAGTGGATAAACGTATAAATAACATTACCACCCTCCCCTTGCAGTAAGATAGTTTATTATAATAATAGAAGACCTTTGGGCTTTGACTAGCGAACCCCCATACCTCAGTCTCTAGATGCAGAATTACATCAGCAGGACATCATAGCTCTTCTCACTGTAAGGGATTTCTCCAAGTGTGTTAAGCGCTAGTAAACCACAGTATTAAAAGCATACCAAATTCTTCATGGCAATTGCACCTAATGTTATGTCTGGGTGCGCGAGACTGGCCATATCAGGAAGAACCGAAATACATTGTTATGCGACCTTGTACATGTTTGTGCAGACTGAGCCCAAAAAGGTGAACAACAGAAAATGCAGACAGTGCAAAAGAACTTGGCACGAGCAAAGGGCGAGGAAGGCCCGGCTCAGTGTAACGTGCGCAAAGAAAAGCAGCATGGCAGCCAGGCCTAGGCCAACATAACAAGGCAGGTAACAATCCACAAGACAAGCTGCGTTGCAGAGAGGTGTTCAGAGGCCACGCCCCTTTTTACACCTGTCTGCAACGCAGCTCTGTGGCGCTTTTTGGAGGTAGATGGTGGGCTATTTGGACCCCAGGGACCCTCAGGATTCAAGGGGACTTAATCCCCCAACTTAAAATGCGCCACGGGGCGCGTTTGCACAGTGGTGAAGGAAGGGGGCGGGGCTTGAGGTGACATGTGTGCAAACAGGCCCGTGGCGCATTTTAAGATGGGAATTAAATCCCCTTCAATCCTGAGGGTCCCTGAGGGCCAACTAGCCCACAAGGTACCTCCAGTAAGCGCCACGGAGCTGCGTTGCAGAGTGTTGTAAAAGGGGCGTGGCCTCTGAACACCTCTCTGCAACGCAGCTCTCTAGCGCATACTGGAGGAATCTGGTGGGCTAGTTGGCCCCTAGGGACCCTCGGGATTGAGGAGGAATTAATTCTCCAACTTAAAACGCGCCACAGGGCGTGTTTGCAGACATGTCACCTCAGGCCCCACCCCCTTCCTTCACAATTGTGCAAATATTCCTCTAAAATCAGCCGAACTACGAATTCCGATTTACTCACCTGTTATCAGGAGAGACCTCAGTGCTGCATCTTTGAGCCCAGTACTGATCCTGAAAAGTAATTTTAACCGTACTTACCAGTAACTTGAATTTCCTTCCATAGGATATCATTGCCTGCTTTTTGTTGAAAAAGTTTCTAAGTGTCGATTTTTGAAACATACAAATCTTCCTCTAAAATCAGCAGAACTACGAATTCCGATTTACTCACCTGTTATCAGGAGAGACCTCAGTGCTGCATCTTTGAGCCCAGTACTGATCGTGAAAAGTAATTCTAACCGTATTTACCAGTAACTTGAATTTCCTTCCATAGGCTAACATTGACTGGTTTCACTTGGAAATTCAAGTGTGGAGTTTTGGAACTTTATAATATTCCTCTAAAATCAGCTGAACTACGAATTCCAATTTACTCACCTGTTATCAGGAGAGACCTCAGTGCTGCATCTTTGAGCCCAGTACTGATCCTGAAAAGTAATTCTAACCGTACTTACCAGTAACTTGAATTTCCTTCCATAGGCTAACATTGACTGGTTTCACTTGGAAATTCTTCTAAGTGTGGAGTTTTGGAACTTTATAATATTCCTCTAAAATCAGCCGAACTACGAATTCCAATTTACTCACCTGTTATCAGGAGAGAACCCAGTGCTGCATCTTTTAGCCCAGCACTGACCCTGAAAAGTAATTCTAACCGTACTTACCAGTAACTTGTATTTCCTTCCATAGGAATCCATTGTCTGGTTTTCAGCAGAAAAGTTTCAAAGTGTCGATTTTCACAAATTACAAATATTCCTTAAAAATCGCCTGTATGACTTAAACGCATTCTTTCAACTGTTTACAGGAGATGCACCAGTGCTGGATCCAGGATTCACCACTGAGTAAGAAAAAGTAACGATAACACTACTTACCTGCTATGTGAATTTCCTCCCATAGGATAACATTGGTGATTCTATGTGAAAAAGTTTCTAAGTGTCAACTTTTAAAATACAATAATATTCCTTAAAAATCACTACTGTAACCAAAACGCTTTTACTCAACTGTTTACAGGAGATGTCCCAGGACTGAATCTAGGATCCAGTCCTGTGGTTAGAAAAGTAATCCATAAAGTAACTAATTGCATTTAACTAGAAATTCACATTGAGCTGAATGTTGCATTGTGTTTGAAATTATGTTGCCCATTGCAACAACTGTAACTACTGTACTTAAAAGTCTATTGCCTATTTGCAAAGTATTTAAACTAAAGTAATTCATTCTGAGAAAGTATATTTTGTAATGTAATGTATAATGTAATTACAATGTAATTTAAAAAATAAAATATCTAAAAATAAATAGTTTAAAAAAAGTAGTAAATCAGTATAAAAAAAATAAATATAACAATTAATACATTTAAAAATTGTCATTTACAAAACCTTTGAAATTCACTGAAAAAAACCATAGGTTTCAGACATGTTATAGTTAGGTATTAGCATTTAAAAAACCTTTGAAATTCACTGTAAAACCATAGGTTTCAGGCAGGTTATAGTTAGAAATTAGCATTTAAAAAACCTTACAAATTCACTGAAAAAACCATAGGTTTTAGGGACAGTTATAGTTAGTTGGACATTGCACTCGTACAAAACCCGTGAAATTCCCCGTTATAGTTAGTTCAGCTAACTATAACTCGCGCCCCCGCAATGCACTGCTGATGACGTCACATATTACATCACTCATGACATGGTCAGTGACATCACTGATGACATCACTGATGACATCTCAAATGACATCACTGATGACATCATCCAGTGACTGTGTGTTTCTGTAAAGTTTAAATATGTTTAATATATATAGGCAAAGGCGTATTGAAGAATGAGTGGGTGTATAAGTGTATGAATGGATGCTTGAGTAGGTGCGTGACTAACTCTATAAGTGAGTGATTAAACGTATCTTACTGAATGCATGGGTTAGTGACTAAACTGGGTGAATGTCTGTATCCGTCTGTCTGTTGCTGTGTAAGTGGCTGCATGGGTTTGTGAATAGCTACATGAGTGTCTATATGAGTTATTGATTGGTTGTCTGAGTATCTGTATGGGTGCCTGAGTGTTTGTGTGGGTGGGGTGTGTGTGACTCTGTGCATAGATGTGTGAGTGGGTGATTCACTGGGTGGATGGTTTCAAGAGTGCATCTGTGATAGACTGTATGGGTGGGTAAGTGTATGTAAGAGTGTGTTAGTGAGTGAATGTATGTCCCAGTGGTACATGTGTGAGTAACTACATATGTGAAAGGCAGTATATATGTGTGTTGGAGTATATAAATAGCTATAAGCGAGAGTGTGTGATTGTGAGAGTGACTGTATGGATGAGTGTGTGCTTGTATCAGTGATTGTATAAGAGCGTAAGAATGTGCTAGTATTTGTATGAGTAAGTGAGCTGTTGTGTGTATAACTGTATAGGTGAGTAAATGGCAGTGTGTTTAATTATTTGCATGACTGACTAGGGGTGTGAGTACCTCTATGGATGAGTGGCGGTGTTTGAGTGTCTATATAGGAGTATGAGTGCATATGATAGTCCTGTACTGAGTGACCGTAAGTATGAGTGACTGTACGGGTGAGTGAGTGGATGTGTGTGTAGACCTAAGAATCAGTGAGTGGGTATGTAGTTATTGGTGTTGGAGTGTCTATGGTTTTGCGAATGGCAGTCTGTAATTTAGAGTGGGTGTATCAAAGGTTATATTAGGGTGTGAGGAGGTGCATCAGATTATCACGTGGATAATGTCATCAGTGATGTCATCAGTGATGTCATTTGAGATGTCATCAGTGATGTCATCAGTGATATATATATAAATGTATATATATACATATATATATATATGTATATATATATATGTATATATATGCTTTTTTTGTTCTCTGGGGAGAAGCCTCCTGCTATGAAACCAACAGGTTGGTAATGGCCCTCATCATTGGTCTGGAATAGGACTACTCCTATCCCATGTTCAGAGGCATCTCGCTGCACTATGAACTGCTTGGTATAATCTGGCGCTTTTAGAATGGGTGCTGAACACATTGCTTCCTTCAAGGTGTCAAACGCCTTTTGATAGCTTACTGTCCAATAACCTTTTTGGGCATTTTCTTAGAGGTCAATTCTGTAAGAGGGGCCACAAAGGACCCATATCCCTGCACAAACTTTCTGAGGTACCCAGCCACGCCAAGGATTGCCCTACTTGGGTCTGGGTGATTGGAGCTACCCCATCAATAATAGTCTAGATTTAGGGTTGTAGTGGCTAACCTTGACCTCCTCCCACAAGGTGGCCCAAGTATACAACCTTGCCCTGTCCCATCTGGCATTTACTTGCTTTGATAGTGAGACCTGCAGTCTGTAGAGCCCCTTCAGGACCTTTTGGAGTTGGATCAGGTTATCCTGCCAGGTGGAGCTAAAGACAGCAATATCATCTAGATAAGCTTCACTAAAGGATTCCAATCCAGCAAGGACTTTGTTCACCAGCCTTTGAAAGGTGGCAGAGGCATTCTTCTATTCAAAGGGCATCACAGTGAACTGGAAGTACCCATCTGGTTTTTGAGAATGCTGACTTCTCTTTTGCTCAAGGGGTCAGACATATCTGCCAGTAACCTGATGCCACGTCAAAGATACTTGGTTATGTAGCTGCCCCTAATCTGTCAATAAAGTAATCAGCCCTTGAAATTGGATTAGCATCAGTTTTGGTGACTGCATTGAGGCCCCTATAGTCCACACAAATTCTCATTTCTTTCTTTACACCTTGGGAATGAGGTTTCGGGACTAAAATAACTGGGCTGAAGAGGGGCTCTCTTCAATGACACCCAATTCCAGCATCTTGCGTACTTCATCCTTGATGCTTTCCTTGACATGATCTGACTGCCTGTATATTTTGTTTTTGACAGGTAGTCTGTCGCCAGTGTCCACATCATGTTTACACCACTTAGTCTGACCGGTGTGAAAGAAAAGAACTAATCAAACTGATTTAGGACTTTCCTGCAATCAGTCTGCTGTTGGTCAGTCAGGGTGCCTGACAAAAACACTCCTTCCACTGAACCCTCTTTATGGTTGCTCGAGAGGAGATCAGGGAGAGGTTCACTCTCTGCTTCCTGCTCCTCATCAGTGACCGAGAGATGGTCATAGCAGCCTTGTCATTGTAGGTTTTATGGCAACTTACATGTATCACCCTTTTGGGTTTTCTACATGTGCCAAGGTCAACTGAAAAGGTGACCTCCCCTTTTCTCTGAAGGATAAGGTAGGGCCCAGTCCATTTGTCCTTGAGGGCCCTAGGTGCCACATGCTCCAAAACCCACATCTTCTGGCCTGGTTGGAACTCCACCATAGCAGCCTTTTGACCATACCAGGGCTTCTGGAACGCTTGGCTGCCCTCAAGGTTTTTATTTGATTTTTTCATGTATTCAGCCATCCTTGAGTGAAGACCAAGTATATAATCCACAATGTCTTGTTTTGGTTCCTGGAGGGGTCTATCCCATCCTTCCTTTATAAGACAGAGTGGTCCCCTTACAAGGTGTTCAAATAAAGGTTCAAAGATGGGAAACTCTACTCCCTTTTGTGGCACCTCTCTGTAAGCAAAAATCAGGCAGGGTGGTAAAACATCTCATCTCCTTTTGGGTTTTTCAGGGAGCCCACCAATCATACATTTTAGGGTCTTGTTAAATCTTTCAACAAGCCCACTGGTCTGTAGATAGTATGGTGTAGTGAACCTGTAGGTCAACCCATACTCAGTCCACATATGCTTTAAGTATGGAGACATAGAATTTGTACCTCTGTCTGATACTACCTCCTTGGAAAGCCAACACTAGTAAAAATACCAAGTAGGGGCTTGGCCACTGCAGGGGCAGTGGTTGTCCTTAGGGGAATTGCCTCAGGGTACCTGGTGGCATGATCAACTACTACCAGAATAAATGTGTTCCCTGACACTATTGGAGGGTCAAGGGGACCAACAATGTCAATCTGAACCCTTACAAAGGGTACCCCAACCACTGGAAGTGAAATTAAGGGGGCCTTCATGTGGCTCCCTATCTTGCTACTGGCTTGACAGGTGGCACAGGAGTTACAAAACATCTTCACCTTTTGGGACATTCTTGGCCAATAGAAGTGGTTAACTCACCTACTCCAGGTATTTTTTCTGGCCAAGATGCCCAGCTAGGGGAATGTCATGGGTCAATGAAACTCTCTCTATACTGCTGAGGCACTACCATTTTCCTAATAGCTCCAGGTTTGGGGTTTCTGGCCTCAGTGTATAGGAATCCCTCCTCACAATAGGTCCTGTGGGAACCACTGACACGTCCCTTTTCCTTATCAGCAGCTTGCTCCCTCAGGCTTTCAAGAGTTGGACAGGTTCTCTGACCCTGGCACAGATCTTCCCTAGAGGGTCTCCATGGGCCAAAAGCTCTGCCATGTAAGGCCCAAGCTCCTGGGGCTCAGTTCCCTATGGGGATGACAAGTCTTCTCCCTGAGGAGAGGGGAATTGATCTGGTGTCTGTATAGAAGCTGGCTGACCAATCTTCTTGCCCTTTCTCTTGGAAGGTTGGTCTATAATTTCAGGCTCTAACACTTCTTTTTCATCTTGGGTTCTACTCTGTGCTCTGGTTTTCACACACACCTATCCAGGTATTCCCGCCATGGCTGCATGGGTTTTTCTTTCTACTTCATCCCATTCGTAGTATTCCAAATCATTGCAAAGCAAAGACTGGACTGGAATTTCAGAAGATACCACCACCCTTTTGTGATCTATAACCCCTACCCATTCTAATGACACCATTGCCAATGGATATACCTTAGCCTGATTGTCAGCAATGAGGACTGTGTAAGTCTCTCCAGGCAAGTACTGGCCTGAGGCCACCAGTTGTTCAGCTACCATAGTGACACTGGCACCAGTATCCAGCAGAGCTTCAACCTTCACCCTATTTATATGTGGCTCTTGTCTGTATTTTTCCAGATTACTGGGCCAGACAGCCAGTGTTGCAATATCCACTCCACCCTATGTGACTAGAGTTGCCTCAGCAGGCTCTATGACATAGTCAGGTCTCATCTGGAGATTTGTGAGTGCATCATATGCAGGTTTGCCAGAGGCATTCTTCTTATTTTTAAAGCTAGCTTCTCTGGTTCTGTGTCCAGTTGCCTTGCAATCAAAACACCAAGCTGTCTTAGGATCCCAGTTTTTCCCTGGTACCCACCCTTTGAATGTGGAGAGTTACTGGGTCCACCCTGCTGAGCAGGTTTTTGGCGGCCTGACAAAGACTAGTTTTTATGTTTATACTTCTGGTCACAATTGTTCCCTTGGGGTCTTTTTGGCCTCTTTCTTTTGATCTCCCCCACCAGTGGTCATTTTGGTCACTCTTGTTTCGACCCAGTGGTCTCCCTTCTTCCCCAACTCTAGAGGAGAAAGCGGACATAGGTCTACAAGATGCTCATGTAACTTCTCATTGTAACAACTACTTAGAAGATGCTCTTTCCTAATCAAACTGTGCAGCCCTTCATAGTGATCATGCATATTGTTACCTGTTAACCAACCACCTAGTTTTTTCACTGAAAAGTCAACGAATACCACCCAGTTCTAACTCGGCAGGCCCTCTCAAAAGCATTGAACCATTTGGTGATGTCATCACCCTCTGAGTATTTAGGGACAATACTTTTGGGGAGTTTTGAATCAAAGGAATCTTTTCTCTCCCTAGTTATAAATATTCTTCCACCAAAGATAGTTCCAAGTCCCATCTCTTTTCTTTCTCTTTCAAGAGCAGGCCCGTCCTGCACCAGTCAGTGCCGGGAAGAGTATGGGGCCACTCCCCCATGGCTCTGCCAGTGATTACCGATTTCTTCGGTGTCCTTGGAGGAGGTATATTCATGAAAGAGCTGGTGACCTACAGCTCGACCAGGAATCTTGTGCCTTGGAGTGTTAGTGACTATGTGTTTGCCTTCAGTCCCGTTGGGTCTTGCCCCCCCCCTTGGCTTTCATAATTAACTGATCTGTGACTTTGTCTTCAGCTGGCTGTCCCCCACTGCAATTTGTTGCTCTATGTTGTGCTTTGGAAGGCAGAGCCCTCACATTTAAATGCCATTCTTCAGCTGTCTTTTAATTTAATGGGCTCTTTGAATCCCACTTAGATGCATTCATTGACTCATTTGGCACTAGGGGGTGTGTTCATTTTCCTCATTTCTTGTGTTTGGGCTTTTAGTTGCCCATTCTTGCTGTCTCTGGTAGGGGCTACTTTTATTCTGTTATTTTAGATTTTTGTGTTTCCTGGGAGCCTGCCCACTTGTTTTTGCCTCATTTTTGCAGAGGTGGTGAAAATGAAGACATCCGGGCCCACCCTAATGTCTCCACGAGGTACCCCCGGTAGGACAATTATAGAGGGTTTCTTCACTCGTGCTGTGAGCATGGTCTCTAAAGAAATAGAACTGGCAGAAAGAAGGTTATCCCTATCCAGAGACAGCATTGACTCTCCTCAATTAGATTTCATCAGAACACAGCTGGTATCTGTTACTCCTAAGGGCTTCACACTCCTATAGCAGCACTCAACCTGGAGAGCAATCAGGCAGTATCCCCTCTGATTTTTCCCTTACTGTTGGGGGTGATGTTCCAGCCAAGGGCCATGTTGGGGATGCTTTTCAGTCTAGTCCCGTTAGTTCAAGGTGCAAGCGCAAGAGGTGCGGGGGAGCCCGAAAGAAAATCACCATTATAGTAAGTGTGGGGGTACAGACGGACCCATCTGGACCCCTGCCTGTACCTGAACCAGCTCTCCCCCCACACTATATTGATAATTTGAAAGGGCTTTTTTACCAGGGTTTTTGACAGTTTGGCAATGCGTCTTGGCAAGGCGAAGAACCTCATCAACTAGGGGATTTCATGTCTGCAACTGGTTCAACTCCAACTGCCCAAAGCTGTCATGGGAAACATATTGGGGTGAAGGTGGGCATGTCTGATCTCTCTCACGGAGCTGGTTTCAGCAAGTGGCAAGCGAGGGCCAGGCCTGAATTTCTTCTGACCAGACTTCTTATATCCCCTTCTTTTAGCTCTTCTTCCCCTCTTTCCTTGTGAACTCCTTAGCTCTGATACCAGGACACATGACTTTCAGCGGGGGAAGGGAGTCGTAGACTCTTCTGCTTCTCATGCAGGTTATTTTCCCAGTGAGGTTACCATACAACTCCCTCCAGCAATGCTCCCTTATGTTGTTGTTATAGTCAATGCCCTCCCCCCTCAAAAGTGTGGCCACAGAAAGCTACCCTGAATTGAAATCAAAGAGCTGCATTGGCTCTACAAGAAGACCAAGTGTGACCATCTTTGTGCAAGGGAAATCATCTTGATTCAGAGACTGGGATGGGTGGGTCACTCGCTGAAATGCTGTGAGTGGGTGCATGAGTGTTTGAGTGGGTCTGTTATTGGATGTGTGTGTCGCTGAGTGTGCTTGTGAATGGATCTCTGGGTACATGAGTATCTGAGTGGTTCTGTGAGTAGTTGTGTGAGCCTCGAAATGGATATATGAATTGGTGCATGACTCTCTGACTGGGACTGTGAGTGTGTGCATGAGTATTTGAGTGGGTCTAGAACTGGATACATAAGTGTCTGAGTGGGTCTGTGACTGTCTGTGTAAGTGTCTCAGTAGGTCTGTGAGTGGATGTATCAGTGACTTAGTGGATCTCTAAATAGGTACATTACTGTCTGAGTTGGTCCGTGAATGGGTGCATGAGTGTTTGACTGGGTCTGTGAGTGTCTGCATGAAATTCTCAGGGGGTGAGTGAGGGGGTGCATAAATGTCTGAGTGGGTCTGTAAGTTGATCTGTGAGTATCCACAGGAATCTGTAAGAGGGTGAATGAGTCTCTGAGTCTCTGAGTGGGTCTGTGAGTGGATGTCTGAGCATCTGAGTTGGTATTTGAGTAGGTGCATGAGCCTCTGAGGGGGTCCATGAGTGGGTGTGTAAATGCCTGAGTGGGCCTGTGTCTGGATACATGGGTCTCTGAATAGATATATTAATGGGTGTAAGAGTTTCTGAGTGGGTCTGAGAGTACATGCATGAGTGTTTGAGTGGGTCTGTGAGTGTGTGTCTGAGTTGGTGCATGACTCTCTGCATGAAGGTCTGAATGGAACTATGAGTGGGTGCATGAGTGTCTGAAGGGGTCTGTAAGTGGGTGCATGAGTATCTGAAGGGGTCCTTGAATGGGTATGTGAGTGTCTGAGGTTGTCAGTAAATGGGTGCATGAGTGTCTGAGTGGTCTGTGGGTGTGCCAGTCTTTGAGTGGTTCTGTGAGCGGGTGTGTGAGTGTCTGAGTAGATCTATGACTATCTGCATGAGTGTCTGAGTTGGTCTGAGTAGTTGAGTGAGTGTTTGAGTTGGTCTGTGAGTGGGTGCATGAGTCTCTGAATGGGTCTGTGAGAGGGTGCTTGAGTGCCTGAGTGGGTCAGTGAGTGGGTGTGTGGGTCTCAGAGTGAGTTTGTGAGAGGGTGCATGAGTGTCTGAGTAGGTCTGTGAGTGAGTATATAAGTGTATGAGTGGGTCTCTGAGTGGGTACATGAGTGCCTGAGTAGATCTGTGAGTGGGTGCATGAGTCTCTGAGTGGGTCTATATGAGTGCATGAGTGTCTGAGGGGGTCTGTGAGTAGGTGTGTGAGTGTCTAAATTAGTATTTAAGTGCGTGCATGAGTGTCTGAATGGGTCTCTGAGTGTCTGAGTTGGTCTGTGAGTGGGTGCTTGAGTGTCTATGTGGGTCTGTGACTGTCTACAAAGTATCTGAGTGGGTCTGTGAGTAGGTTTGTGAGTATCTGAGTGGATCTGTGAGTAGACACGAGAGTGTCTGAGTCGGCCTGTGACTGTCTGCATGAGTGCCTGAGTTGTTCTGTGAATGGGTACATAAGTGTCTGAGTGGGTCTCTGAGTGGGTGCATGAGTCTCAGAGTGGGTATGTGAGTGAGTGCTTGAGTGTCTGAATGGGTCTGTGAGTAGGTCCATGAATCTCAGAGTAGGTTTGTGACAGGGTGCGTGAGTGCCTGAGTGGGTCTCTGAGTGGGTGCGTGAGTCTCTGTGTGGGTCTGTGAGTGAGTTCATGATTCTCTGAATAGACATATGAGTGGGTGCATGAGTATCTGAAGGGGTCTTTGAATAGGTATGTGAGTGTCTGAGGTTGTCAGTAAATGGGTGCATGAGTGCCTGAGTGGTCTGTGTGTGGGTGTGCCAGTCTTTGAGTGGTTCTGTGAGCAGGTGTGTGAGTGTCTGAGTGGATCTATGACTATCTGCATGAGTGTCTGAGTTGGTCTGAGTAGTTGCGTGAGTGTTTGAGTTGGTCTGTGAGTGGGTGCATGAGTCTCTGAGTGGGTCTGTGAGAGGGTGCTTGAGTGTCTGAGTGGGTCAGTGAGTGGGTGTGTTGGTCTCAGAGTAAGTTTGTGAGAGTGTACATGAGTGTCTGAGTAGGTCTGTGAGTGAGTATATAAGTGTATGAGTGGGTCTCCGAGTGGGTACATGAGTTCCTAAGTGAATCTGTGAGTGGGTGTATGAGTCTCTGAGTGGGTCTATGTGAGTGCATGAGTGTCTGAGGGGGTCTGTGAGTAGGTGTGTGAGTGTCTAAATGAGTCTTTTAGTGTGTGCATGAGTGTCTGAGTTGGTCTCTGAGTGGGTGATTGAGTGTCTATGTGGGTCTGTGACTATCTACAAAGTGTCTGAGTGGGTCTGTGAGTATCTGAGTGGATCTGTGAGTGGACGCAAGAGTGTCTGAGTGGGCCTGTGACTGTCTGCATGAGTGCCTGAGTTGTTCTCTGAATGGGTACATGAGTGTCTGAGTGGGTCTCTGAGTGGGTGCATGAGTCTCAGAGTGGGTATGTGAGTGAGTGCTTGAGTGTCTGAATGGGTCTGTGAGTAGGTCCATGAATCTCAGAGTAGGTTTGTGACAGGGTGCGTGAGTGCCTGAGTGGGTCTCTGAGTGGGTGTGTGAGTCTCTGTGTGGGTCTGTGAGTGAGTGCATGATTCTCTGAAAAGACATATGAGTGGGTGCATGCGTCTCTGAATGGGTCTTTGAGTGGGTACATGAGTGTCTGAGAGATTCTGTCATTGGGTGTATGGGCCTCTAAGTAGGTTTGTGGGAAGGTGCATGAGTTACTGAGGGTGTGCGTGAGTGAGTGTTTGAGTGTCTGAATGGGTGCTGAGTGTCTTAGTGGGTATGTGAATGGGTGCATGATTCTCTGTATGTATGAGTGGGTGCATGTGTCTCTGAATGGGTCTGTGAGTGGGTGCATGGGTCTCTGGCTGTGTCTGTGAGTGGGTGCATGTGTCTCTGAGTTGGTTTGTGAGAGGGTGCATGAATGTCTGATTATATCAGTGAGTGGGTTCATGAGTGTCTGAGTGGGTCTGTGAGTGAGTGCATGAGTGTCTGAGTGAATCTGTGAGTGGGTGTATCAGGATCTGAGTGGGTCTGTGAGTAGGTGCATGAGTTTCTGAGTAGGTTTGTGTTGGAAGCTGGCTCTCTATATAGTGTACTAAAGCGAAATACACTGTGTAGAGAGTCCAGTGGATCCCTTGCTTGTATACAGAGGCAAAATAAAATAGCATTAATGATCTCTTTGTGGTATTGTAGGTGAGCAGTTAGGCTTATCAGAGTGTAGTGCTAAGCATGTGTTGTACTCACAGAGGCAATAAATGAGACAAAAACCCAAGAATTAATCAGAGAACAATTTGTAAAAAATAACATTGATTTTTATATAATAAAACAGACCAAGAACTGAATTCTACGGAAAGTACTTTTTAAGTTATGAGTTTTCAAAGTTCAAAAAATAAATCACTGCTATGCGCAATTATGCACCATAGAAGTCAATGGGAGATAATAGGAAAAAGGATATAAAATCACACAGTGGATTCTCGAGATTCACCTTCTGGATTTAGGTAAGTAGCAAGGGCAGGTCCAATGTTCCAGCAGTGGAAGATCATGAGTGTCCCAGATTCAGCCGGCAGCTGGGTGCTGAAGTCATTGGTAGCAGGCACTATAAAGAGGGGGACCACCTGAAAACATGCTGCACAGAGGGACTTAAATGTAAGTCTGGGGGGTTCTACTCAAGAGAGCAGGTCGGAAGGGCCTCATGACCATGGGAGCACAGCTAGTTCATCATTACCTCAGGCTGGGCAGGCTGGGTGCAGAACAGGTAGGGCAGCCAAGCGTCATGCATTGAGATGGTCCTCGCGGTCAGTGGCAGGCAGGTTGCAGGGACAATTCCGGCTCAGCTGGACCACTCACGGAGTAGGTCTCAGGGGTCTCAAGGTCCCTCAATGGGTGTCTGTGTCATAGGTAGTTGGAGTCAGGATTGGACTCTTTCTTCTTGGTCTTCGGTGTAGGGGGTCCAGTACCCAGGGTATTGGTGCAGTAAAGTTCTAGTAGGTCCTAGTGCCCTCTCACTTGGTACATCTGGCATGAATTGAAAACCAGATCCACCACATATAAGACAAAGCTGCATATCTAAGATCCTCTAGATTTTAATGAGAATTTTTATCCTCACTACTATTGGTTTAACATGTTTTGTTGCGCTTATTATGTGGTGTTTCATTTTATGTCTAATTGGTATTTTATATATTTTTTTGCAGATTTCCATATTTTATTGTGATGCAAGAGGAAGGCAAAACGAGTAAAATATATCTTTAATTGGAAACGGATTCCATCACACTATACAGACTGCACTGTTGCATGGGTATCATGAAGTGTCGCACACATAAAGTTTCAGCGTATAAGGATGAAGATGTAGTACACCACAATAGATAGATTTAAGCTTGCTTAGCCCACTTGGGTGAGATATAATGTACTGACTGTTAGTGAGAATACCTGCAGATAGTGAGTCTTGGACATGGTCCAAAAAACAGAGTTTAAGCCCACATGGGCAGAATTGTTGTGTGTATCGTTAACACCGGTTTCTCACTGCCTAGTTCACGGCAAATGTAAATCAATTGTGGTGCACTAACTGCCCTGGCATGAAACGCAGGCAGATAACATTGTATTAGTGTGCACGCTTACACAGTAGAGTAAGCGAAGGGTGAGCAATCAAATCACTCGCGCTCAAAGGGATATTGTAAATTCTATAAAGTTATGGGATTAACATTCAAAAACTTTATTAACACAGCTTGCAATGGCCGCATTAGATTAACTGTTCATATGTTCTAATCCAATAAGATTTTTTGTGTACAAAGGAGCCACACTTGCAAATTACATGGATGTATCAATGTGTTAACATTGAATCATTGTCGCAGTTTGTTACTGGAATTCAAAAGATGTATTTTGAATTGGAAGTCTGTTTTCATTATTTATGAAACTGGTGTTGGTCACATGATGTATTATTTAAGACTGCACGTAATTGCAACAAAGTTACTCGTGAGCAAGGAGCGGTGTGCTCCGAAACGCGTAGAGTTGCATTGCCAAGAATAAACACGCTGAAAAGAACTTGGGCCGTGGTGTATTGTGCGTATCGGGTGGGAACGACGCTGTTTGGGGGAAATATAGGGGCCCACCACTCCCCCGGCCCGCTGTCGCAAAGAGGCTCGGGTCCTGCGCGAAAGGAAATTGCTGGGATATATATATATATAGAAGCTCAGTGGGGTGGCCAACAAAGAAAGCAGCACTCAAACGCAGCTTTGCCTTTTCCCCGTAAAACCCTTTATTGGTATGCATGTCACCCATTCTCATTCCTTGTAAAAGCATACAACCGCAGCCTTACGCGTTTCGTGGCTTCACTTCATCAGAGGCTGAGCGGTCGAAAGAGGCATTGCGGGTCACGCCTCCCTTTTAAACAATATCTTACACTGTCATGCAGCTGCTCTGAATGAGACTGTATGTAGTGTTTATGGGAGATGTAGTCCGCCATTTGTCCTCAAATGGATGCCCCTTAAAATGAATGCTGGATTCGAAGCTCACCATGAGCCCCAAGAAGCGAGGTTATGCTCATCCAAGAAGCGCGTTCCACTACTGAGTCCCTCATTGAGACTCTGTGGCCCCCTTTGGATCTGGGGTGGTGCTTGCTCAGCGGCAGGACGGCCGCTTAAAATAGAAGCTCAGTGGGGTGTCCAACAAAGAAAGCAGCACTCGAACGCAGCTTCGCCTTTTCCCCGTAAAAGCCTTTATTGGTATGCATGTCACCCATTCTCAGTCCTTGTAAAAGCATACGACCGCAGCCTTACGCGTTTCGTGGCTTCACTTCATCAGAGGCTGAGCGGTCGAAAGAGGCATTGTGGGTCACGCCTCCCTTTTAAACAATATCCTACGTGTGAGAAGTTGGCCTGGTATATGCTGTCCACTAATTATAGTGGGCACCTTGCACCAGTCCAAACAACCCCATATTGGAGATAGGTTAAAGACAACCTTTATTGAAAGCTATCCTAGTGGTAGCTATGGAGAGCAGCCTTCAGGCTAAGTCTTGAAGGAATGTAAAGCAGCTTGTTTTACCAGTCTATAATCTCTTGAGTGACCAAATGAAAGAGGACCACACCAGGTATATATATAAAATATATGTATTTAGTCTTAAACACACCCCTCTAGTCTCTTTATGAGGCTAGAGTTCGAAATACATAAGTTACAAGTCAGTTATCAACAGTAATAGCACAAATACACGTTTGAGCCCTAGGGGCGTACCAAACCATATACCAATAAAGTGGTATAAGAACCACAACTGAGCTAGACACAAGGCCTAGAGCCTGTAGAAGTGCTTGGCCCTCAAGGAACCACCCAAGGTAGTGACACAGGGGACCCACGGGGGACGCGTGCAGTGTAAGAACACAGCCGCGAGCTGCTGCAAAGTGCTGCTGGCGACCAAGTCGAAAGTGTTCGGGTGGATCCAAAGGTGGATTGAAGATCTGAAGAACCTGAAAGCAGAGGGGACAGAGTCTGGGTCACTAGCCAGTGACCAGGAAGACGATGAGCAGATGCCCACCGATGTCGGGTGCTTCAGGTAGGTTGACGGTCGTCTTGACTCTTCAGCCACGAGGTCCAGGAGGCGTCGACGACAACCAGGAGCTGGATTCGAGCTGTACCACAATGTCTGTCGATTTCAGGGGTGTCGGCGACCGGATTGGACCCAACAAGCCTTGGCAACGGCAAGTCACGTGGAAAAAGAAGAAGGACGGTGGTAAAGACCAGCAAGGTCTGAGGGACTCACCCAGCAAGGGTAAGTCAGGGCACATCTGGAGCAACCAGGAAAGCCCAAGCAGAAGAAGAGTTGCCTTCGGGAGGGCCCACTAGCCAATGGACTAGCGACCGCAAAGGAGCGTTGAGTAGACACACTTGGAGCTGGCTTGCAGGACACTCGTGGAGAGGAGGCCAGTGATCTTTGGTGCAGTCGGTGCTGGAGGCGGGGGATACTAGGAGCCCAAAGCACAACTTCGTGGGATACCAGAAAGAGGATGCATTTGCAAATGTGCTCGGTGTCCAGGGGTCACGGTTCCACATTACCCACAATAGCTACGGGCCTCAGCTTTGCTGGGGACTCAGGGCAGCCTCGTAGAAGTCTGGAAATCCTTCTCTGGTGATGCAAAGACTTCGGCGTCCGGCAGGAGCTTCAGCGATGCAGACCGGAAAATTGCTTCTTAGGTGCCTGCCAAGCAGGGGAGTCACTCCTTGACCCCAAGGGAGATTCTTCAGTCCTCTAATCTTCAGGTAGAGCGTCGAAGGTCCAGGATTCAGTGTCAGAGTTTCGTCCAGGGTAATCTAAAGTCCTAAGGACATGGGTCCCATACTTATACAAAGTTAGGGGGTTGGACATACTCTGGGGACCCACCTATGGGAGGGTCAGGGAAGAGGGGTGGTTACACCCCTTCCCTTTGTCCAGTTTCATGCCAGAGCAGGAGCAGGTAGCCCCTGCAACCGGTTTGAACTGGCATATGCACAGGGACACCAAATGTGCCCCCAGTGCAGGACTTCAAAGCACCAGAGGGTGCTCCCGCCCAGCCCCAATACACATTATCCTGTCTGGGGAGGTGGTTACACCTCCCTTCAACAGGAAACCTATTGTCCAGGCCTCCCCTGCTGGAGTTTCAGTCAGCAGCAGGAGGCCAGACCCGTGTCTGTGGCAGCGGCATCCATTTTGTGATGCCAGGGCTCTGGAAAGAAGTTACCGGGTAGCCCGGTGTGTACATGTCTCTCCCTCTAGAAGGGTGGAATGCTACCCCTGCCGCCAGAATTGGTGGGGGTAGTATTCCAAGATGTTTGACACCAAACACAACATGTTTCTGTGCAGCCATCCCAAAGTTAGCATTTACCGCGAGGATTTAATGTACTTAACAGTATATGGTCAGGCTGCACCACAAACAGCATCAGAGGATTGACTCCGAACGCTGCAGAGGGGCCCTGCTCATGCAGGGGCACCCTCTCACATAAAAACCACGCACTCTGCCTTCAGGATTGTAAAGGCCTGCCATAGGAGTGACTTATAGGTTTATATGTGTGTGCAATTGTAGTGATATAGGTAGCCTATACCACTGTAAGGGGTGCATGCACCACCTTACCCAGGCTGCAGTAGCAGATCTGTGGTGTCATTTTGGATGGCCTTCCAGGGGTGGCACAATACATGCTGCAGCCCCTGGTAGGCCTCTGAGGTACCCATGCCCTGGGTACATAGTATACCATATACTAGGGACTTATAAGGGCACTCCAGATTCCAATCAGAGATGTGCCTAAGGCACATGGAAACCATTTTAGAGAGGAAGCAGCTAGTCTGGGGTTCTGATTAGCAGGGCCCCAGCCAGACTAAAGTCAAAAAACAGTGAAGCATCAGCAAAAAGTGGGGGTACCCATGTGAAGCAGATCCTACTCTCCTACACAACCCCCCCCCCAAACGTAGGGACATTAAACTAACCTTGACCAGTTGAGGCTTCATGTTCTAAGTGGAAGTACCTAGAGAGTCCATCTGCATTGGCATGGTTACTCCCAGGTCTATGTTCCACTGTAAAGTCCATCCCCTGTAGGGAAATGGACCACCTAAGCAGTTTGGGGTATTCACTCTTCATTTGTTTTAGCCATAGGAGGGGCTTGTGGTCTGTTTGAACAAGGAAGTGCTTACCAAACAAGTATGGCCTCAACTTCTTCAGAGCCCAAACCACAGCAAAGGCCTCCCTCTCTATGGCTGACCAACGTTTCTCTCTAGGGATCAGCCTTCTGCTAATAAAAGCTACTGGCTGATCCTGACCTTCATCATTCAATTGTGACAGTACAGCCCCTACCCCCAATTCAGATGCATCTGTTTGGACAATGAACTTCTTGGAGTAATCAGGACTCTGGAGAATGGGAGCAGTGCACATGGCCTGCTTCAGGTCATCAAATGCCTTTTGACAGCTAGCTGTCCACTGAACCTTTTTGGGCATTTTCTTGGAAGTTAAGTCATTCAGGGGTGTCACTATTGATCCATACCCCTTGACAAATCTCCTATAGTACCCAGTCAGGCCTAAGAAGGCTCTCACCTGAGTCTGGGTAGTTGGAGCAACCGAGTCCATGATGGTCTGGATTTTGCTCTGCAATTGTTGAACCTGGCCTCCACCCACAAGGTGGCCCAGGTACACAACCTGACTCTGCCCTATCTGGCACTTGGTGGCCTTGATAGTGAGGCCTGCCTTTTGCAGGGCCTCTAAAACATTTCTGAGGTGGACCAGGTGATCCTCCCAGGTGGAGCTAAAGACAGCAATATCATCTAGATATGCTGCACTGTAAGCCTCCAGACCTGTAAGGACTGTATTCACCAACCTCTGAAAAGTGGCAGGTGCATTCTTCAGACCAAAGGGCATTACCACAAATTGATAATGTCCACTAGGGGTTGAGAATGCTGTTTTTGGCTTTGCATCATCAGCTAGTCTGATCTGCCAGTAGCCAGCTGTCAGGTCAAATGTGCTTAGATACTTGGCTGAGGCCAAAGTGTCTATTAGCTCATCTGCCCTAGGTATTGGATGGGCATCAGTCCTAGTGACTGCATTGAGATCCCTGTAGTCCACACAAAACCTCATCTCTCTTTTCCCACCACTGGTGTGAGGTTTTGGCACAAGGACCACTGGACTAGCCCAAGGGCTATCTGAGGGTTCAATAACTCCCAAATCCAACATTTTCTGGACTTCTGTCCTGATACAGTCCCTGACATGGTCAGGTTGCCTATAAATCTTATTTTTAATAGGCAGACTGTCCCCAGTGTCCACTTAATGAGTGCACCAGGTGGTCTGACTTGGAGTCAGAGAGAACATATGTCTGTACTGATTGAGCACTTGTCTACAATCAGTTTGCTGCTGAGCAGTGAGGCTGCCTGCCAAGGCTACACCATCCACTGACCCATCATCAGGGTTCTGTGAGAGCAGGTCAGGGAGTGGGTCACTCTCTTCCTCCTGTCCCTCATCAGTAGCCATGAGCAAGCCCATGTCTGCCCTGTCCACATATGGTTTCAATCTGTTGACATGGAGAACCCTGTGGGGACTCCTTGGTGTTCCTAGGTCTACTAAATAGGTAACCTCACCCTTCTGTTCAACAATGGCATGGGGTCCACTCCACTTGTCTTGGAGAGCTGCTGGGGCCACTGGTTCCAGCACCCACACCTTCTGTCCTGGCTGGTAAACAGTCAGTACAGCCTTTTGGTCATGCCAGGCTTTTTGCAGTTCCTGGCTAGCCTCAAGGTTTTTAGTTGCCTTTTTCATGTACTCAGCCATCCTGGAGCGGAGACCAAGTACATAGTCCACTATGTCTTGCTTTGGGGGCTTGAGAGGTAACTCCCATCCTTCCTTCACCAAGCACAATGGACCCCTGACAGGGTGACCAAACAAAAGTTCAAAAGGGCTGTAGCCAACCCCTTTTGAGGCACCTCCTGTATGCAAATAAAAGGCAGAGCAAGAGTATGTCCCATCTTCGCCTAAACTTTTCTGGGAGCCCTTTAATCATGCCCTTTAAGGTTTTGTTGAATCTCTCAACTAAACCATTGCATTGTGGGTGATAGGTGTGGTGAACTTGTAAGTCACTCCACACTCATTCCACATTGCTTTCAAGTATCCAGACATAAAGTTTGCACCCCTGTCTGATACAACCTCCTTAGGGAAGCCCACTCTTGAGAAAATTCCCAGGAGGGCCCTTGCCACCACAGGTGCTGTAGTGGTCCTAAGGGGAATAGCCTCTGGGTACCTGGTGGCATGATCCACTACCACCAGGATAAACCTGTGCCCAGATACTGTTTGGGGATCCATGGGACCAACAATGTCAATCCCCACCCTTTCAAAGGGCACCCCCACCACAGGTAGTGGTATCAGGGGGGCCTTTGTAGTGCCACCTGCCTTGCCACTGGCCTGGCAGGTTACACAGGAGCGACAAAACTCCTTGGTGTCTTCAGACATGTGGGGCCAGTGAAAGTGAGGGACAAGTCTGTCCCAAGTCTTGTTCTGGCCCAGGTGACCTGCTAGAGGAATAGCATGGGCTAGGGTCAATAGGAAGCCACTGAACTTCAGAGGTATAACCAACCTCCTGGTGGCACCAGGCTTGGGGTCTCTACACTCTGTGTACAAGAGTCCATCATCCCAATACACTTTATGGGGACCACTAGCATTCCCAGCAGCCTCAGCAGCAGCTTGCTGTCTGAGGTTTTCAAGAGAGGGGCAGCTCTGCTGCTCCTGGCTCAGATCTGCCCTGGAAGGGCCCCCTGTCCCCAAGAACTCAACCTGGTCAGGTTCAAGCTCCTCTGGGACAGTTCCTTCCTCAGGACTGAGATCATCCCCTCAAGAGACTGATCTTCCTTCTAAGCCAAGGGGAAGGCACTGCCTTAACCCTACTACTCCTCCTCTTGGATGGCACTTGGTCCATTTTTCCAGGATCCAAGGCCTGTTCAGTGTTAGACATTTTGCTCTGTGACCTGGTCACAGCAAACACATCTGCAGGGATCCCCAGCATTTCTGCATGGGTCCTGAGCTCCACCTCTGCCCAAGCTGAAGTTTCAAGATCATTGCCAAGCAAGCATTCAAGTGGTAGGTCTGCACTTACCACAACCTTCTTAAGGCCAGTTACCCCTCCCCAGGAGAAGTTAACAACTGTCAGAGTATGGTCTGTTCTGACATTGATAGCATTGGTCACTTGGTACATCTCACCAAGTATAATCTGCCCAGGATCCACAAGGTCTTGTGTCACCATGGTGACACTTGCCCCTGTGTCCCTAAATGCCAAAGCCTCTTTTCAAATTGATTAAGGGCTGTTGCCTGTACTTGCCCAGATTACTGGGACTCACAGAGGAGGTCCCATCCATGCCTCCATCACAGACTAGGACAGCCTGAGTGAGTTCTCTGACTAGGCCAGAGCTCATCTCATTACCCAGGGTCAACCCTACTAAACCCTTGGCCTGTGTACTCTCACCACCAATTGTAACTGCACTAGGGGGAACAGGTGCCTTAGGGGCATTGGTGGGGGCTGGAATAGAGTCTTTGGACTTGGTGCAATCACTGGTCCAGTGTGTCTTTTGCTTACAGACTTTGCACCATGGTTTCTTTTGGACTTTTCCCTTGTTAGACTGTGAATCCCCACCTGAAGAAGATTTTTGGGGGCCTTGTGAAGACTTCTGGTCTTTACCCTTCTCCCCACCCTTATCAGAGTTTTTAGAATCTTGCTTCTTAGGGTCACCACCTTGGTTCTGTACTTTCGGCCTCACCCTGGTTCTGACCCATTTGTCTGCCTTCTTTCCCAATTCTTGGGGAGAGGTCAGATCAGAGTCCACCAGGTACTGATGCAACAGCTGATTTTGACAGTTATTAAGAATCTGCTCCCTCATGATAATATTGTACAATCCTGTGAAGTCACATACCTTACTGCCCATCAACCAACCTTCCAGAGCCTTAGCAGAACAATCAACAAAGTCCACCCAGTCTTGAGTCTGTGCTTTTTGGGTATCTCTGAACTTTAACCTGTATTGTTCAGTGGTTAGGCCAAACCCATCAATTAATGCACTCTTCAAGACTTTGTAATTGTCAGCCTCCTCTTCTCTAACAGAGAGGAGCTTATCTCTACCTTTGTCTGCAAAGGAGAGCCACAAGATTGCTGCCCACTGCTCCTGAGGGACCCTCTGTACTTTACAGGCCCTCTCCAGTGCAGAAATCCATTTGTGGATGTCATCCCCACTCTGGTAGGGAGGGACAATCTTGCTCAGGTTTCTATGGTCATAAGACCTTTCCCTATCTCTGGGGAAATTGCTGTCACCATGGGACTCTAGTCCCAACTTTTTCTTTGCCTTTCAAGCTCTAGGGACTCCCTGTCTATAGCCAACTGCTCTCTTCTGAGTCTCAGCTGAGCCTCTCCATATTTGAGTAGTCTCTCTTTCCTCTCACTGGAGGATTCCCTCCTATGAGAGGAAACAGAGGTCCCTACTGAGGTGTCAGAGTGGTTAGACTCCTCAGAAGGAGATCTAACCCTTCTTGGCACACTCTCAACTCTTCCTGGGGGGACAAAGGGGAGGTCATTCTGATCCTCCTCCTCCTCCTCAGGAGTAGCTGGATTATCCAGGTCAAGGTCATTGTCACCTTCCTGGCCAGTTTCAGAGGTTGGGTCCTGGTTATTTTCATCCCTGGCCCCTTCTTCATCTTCTGCCCCACCCTGTCTGCCTACCCCTTCGGACCCTGGTAGTCTTCTGAGATCATCCAGCAGGAGTACCTCTATGAGGCGTTGGGTGTTGGCACTTTTGCCTGTCTTCAGTTTCCTAGCAGTGCTTAATGCTCTCAATTCCAAGAATGGGAGATTATCATACTTGGAGGGAAGAAGCCCATTGGCTTCTGGCTGGGACCCACTGGTTCCTGGCCCTGAAGACATTACTAGTGTGGTGTGGTGTATGCACTACCTACTCTAGTGTGGCCTACTAAACTCTCTTGAGTTGTAGAAAGGGTGTGCTATCCCGTAACACACAACTCTAAGTTCAGTAGAACTTACTGTATCCTAAGCTTGTTTCATATGTACCTAAGGTACCCTTAGTGGTTTTCAGTTGATCAATTCAATTGAGATTATCTGGTAAAACAATAGCAAGCTGGAATCCCACACGCTGCACACCAATGTGAGAAGTTGGCCTGGTATATGCTGTCCACTAATTATAGTGGGCAGCTTGCACCAGTCCAAACAACCCCTTATTGGAGATAGGTTAAAGACAACCTTTATTGAAAGCTATCCTAGTGGTAGCTATGGAGAGCAGCCTTCAGGCTAAGTCTTGAAGGAATGTAAAGCAGCTTGTTTTACCAGTCTATAATCTCTTGAGTGACCAAATGAAAGAGGACCACACCAGGTATATATATAAAATATATGTATTTAGTCTTAAACACACCCCTCTAGTCTCTTTATGAGACTAGAGTTCGAAGTACATAAGTTACAAGTCAGTTATCAACAGTAATAGCACAAATACACGTTTGAGCCCTAGGGCGTACCAAACCATATACCAATAAAGTGGTATAAGAACCACGACTGAGCTAGACACAAGGCCTAGAGCCTGTAGAAGTGCTTGGCCCTCAAGGAACCACCCAAGGTAGTGTCACAGGGGACCCACGGGGGACGCGTGCAGTGTGAGAACACAGCCGCGAGCCGCCGTTGACTTCTATGGGGAATGTCGCGGTTGGAGTTTTAAAGAAAAAGGACACTTAGAGGAGGACTTGGAGCAAACCCCTTTAGAACTAGGTTGTTCTAGAGTCTATACCCATGGGAGCACTGGAGTACTCGAGTTACCTCACCCAGGGAAGCCGGGTGCATAGGTGTCTTTCGGGGTCGGGTTTCGTCGTCGTTTTCAATGGCGATCTGCTGCAAAGTGCTGCTGGCGACCAAGTCAAAAGTGTTCGGGTGGATCCAAAGGTGGATCAAAGATCTGAAGAATCTGAAAGCAGAGGGGACAGAGTCTGGGTCACTAGCCAGTGACCAGGAAGGCGATGAGCAGATGCCCACCGATGTCGGGTGTTTCAGGTAGGTTGACGTTCGTCTTGACTCTTCAGCCACGAGGTCCAGGAGGCATCGACAATGACCAGGAGCTGGATTCAATCTGCCCCACGACGTCTGTCGATTGCAGGGGTGTCGGCGACCGGATTGGACCAAACAAGCCTTGGCAACGGCAAGTCATGAGGAAATAGAAGAAGGACGGTGGTACAGGCCAGCAAGGTCTGCGGGACTCACCCAGCAAGGGTAAGTCAGGGAACATCTGGAGCAACCAGAAAAGCCCAAGCAGAAGAAGAGTTGCCTTCGGTAGGGCCCACTAGCCAACGGACTAGCGACCGCAAAGGAGCCTCAAGTGGACGCACTTGGAGCTGGCTTGCAGGACACTCGTGGAGTGGAGGCCAGTGATCTTCGGAGCAGTCGGTGCTGGAGGCGGGGGCTACTCGAAGCCCAAAGGACAACTTCGTTGGAGACCAGGAAGAGGATGCACTTGCAAATGTGCTTGGTGTCCAGGGGTCACGGTTCCACATTACTCACGATAGCTACGGGCCTCAGCTTTGCTGGGGACTCAGGGCAGCCTTGGGGAAGTCTGGAAATCCACCTCTGGTGATGCAAAGACTTCGGCGCCCGGCGGGAGCTTCAGCGATGCAGACCGGACAATTGCTTCTTAGGTGCCTGCCAAGCAGGGGAGTCACTCCTTGACCCCAAGGGAGATTCTTCAGTCCTCTAATCTTCAGGTAGAGCATCGAAGGTCCAGGATTCAGTGTCAGAGTTTCGTCCAGGGTAATCTAAAGTCCTAAGGACAGGGGTCCCATACTTATACAAAGTTAGGGGGTTGGACATACTCTGGGGACCCACCTATGGAAGGGTCAGGGAAGAGGGGTGGTTACACCCCTTCCCTTTGTCCAGTTTCGTGCCAGAGCAGGGGCAGGTAGCCCCTGCAACCGGTTTGAACTGGCATATGCACAGGGACACCAAATGTGCCCCCAGTGCAGGACTTCAAAGCACCAGAGGGTGCTCCCGCCCAGCCCCAATACACACTATCCTGTCTGGGGAGGTGGTTACACCTCCCTTTGACAGGAAACCTATTGTCCAGGCCTCCCCTGCCGGAGTTTCAGTCAGCAGCAGGAGGCCAGACCCGTGTCTGTGGCAGCGGCATCCATTTTGTGATTTCAGGGCTCTAGAAAGAAGTTACCGGGTAGCCCGGTGTGTACATGTCTCTCCCTCTAGAAGGGTGGAATGCTACCCCCGCCACCAGAATTGGCGGGGGGTAGTATTCCAAGATGTTTGACACCAAACACGACATGTTTCTGTGCAGCCATCCCAAAGTTAGCATTTACCGGAAGGATATGATGTACTTAAGAGTATATGGTCGGGCTGCACCACAAACAGCATCAGAGGATTGACTCCGAATGCTGCAGATGGGCCCTGCTCATGCAGGGGCACCCTCTCACATAAAAACCACGCACTCTGCCTTCAGGATTGTAAAGGCCTGCCGTAGGAGTGACTTATAGGTTTATATGTGTGTGCAATTGTAGTGATATAGGTAGCCTATACCACTGTAAGGGGTGCATGCACCACCTTACCCAGGCTGCAGTAGCAGACCTGTGGTGTCATTTTGGATGGACTTCCAGGGGTGGCACAATACATGCTGCAGCCCCTGGTAGGCCTCTGAGGTACCCATGCCCTGGGTACATAGTATACCATACTAGGGACTTATAAGGGCACTCCAGATTCCAATCAGAGATGTGCCTAAGGCACATGGAAAACAATTTTAGAGAGGAAGCAGCTAGGCTGGGGTTCTGATTAGCAGGGCCCCAGCCAGACTAAAGTCGAAAAATAGTGAAGCATCAGCAAAAAGTGGGGGTACCCATGTGAAGCAGATCCTACTCTCCTACACTACGCTGTCATGCAGCTGCTCTGAATGAGACTGTATGTATTGTTTAAAAGGGAGGCGTGACCCGCAATGCCTCTTTCGACCGCTCAGCCTCTGATGAAGTGAAGCCACAAAACGCGTAAGGCTGCGGTCGTATGCTTTTACAAGGACTGAGAATGGGTGACATGCATACCAATAAAGGCTTTTACGGGGAAAAGGCGAAGCTGCGTTCGAGTGCTGCTTTCTTTGTTAGACACCCCACTGAGCTTCAATATATATATATATATATATATATATATATATATATATATATATATATATATATATATATATATAAATATATACACTAAAAACAAAGGTTAAAGTAACGCTCTAGTTAGGTGAATTTGTCAGTGACAACGTTAATGTTTTGAACTAAAAAAGCACAGAAACTCACCAGTTATAGTTACCAAAGTTAACTATACCTTACGTCCCTACCATGCACTGCTGATGACCTCACATATTACATCACTCATGACATGTTCTATGACATCATTTATAACATCACTGATGACATCTCATCATATAGAAATTTGGCAAAAAGTTTCTAAGTACCACTTTCTGCAGTTTTGGGGACAGAGGAGTAGATTCTAACACCAGCCAAGATTCTAGGATCTGAGGTGTGCCACTTAGCATTTAGCATTCACTACTACAGAAGACAGCAGCAGGGTTCAGGGTAGGTACAGTTAAAACTGGTCAGCTGAAAGGAGAGAGACCTCTGGAAGCTTGTTGTGTCCCTGTAGCTCAAACAGGAGGTCATCCAACTGACCCTTGGAGTCACATCTGGAGTCCTGGGTTCGAAGAGAGCAGTTCCAGCCTTCTTTCAGGTTTCAGAAAGTGGGGCAGTTATATCTTCAGAGGTCCAGAAGTTATGCCCAGTGCCAACCTGTGGGTGGGGGAACTCCTGGCCTCTACCTAACAAGTGGGGTAAATGTTCTCAGGGATGACCCTACCCACCTTTGCAGAACTTACTGAGTGTTTCACTGCAACTATCCCACACCCCTTTTTCCCTAAATCCAACATGGCAGTACCTTTCTTCAGCTGGTCAGAGCTCCTTGTGCCTACTCAGAGGCATGGCTATGCTAATGGGCAACCACTCTCTTGTGGTCACTCCAAACGAGTGGTCTGGGGCCGAGTTGTCTAGGATGACAAAAGGCTGTGAGCTACATCTGCTATTGAGATTATAGGTATCTTTGAAGCTCAGAAAGGGGCTAGGTATAGCCCGCAATCCTTCCTGCTCAAGGAGCAAAAACACCTCCCCACCCCCAAGCTCTGTGTCTACTGTCTGGGAGCAATCCGTATCTCACCACAGGAGAGACATCAGCAGTCATTTGACAATCACCCTTTCAGCTTTAGGCAGAAAAGTAACAACTTTCTAAAACATTTGATGTTCTAATTAATAATATAAAAACTTGCCCATTAAGTTGGATTTTATGAATAATTTTTCTAGCTGCTCCCAAACTGAAATTCAGCACTGTCAGAACTGGGAATCCTGGTTGGCTGAGGTATACACCTAGGCCAAGCAGGAGCCACCACTTTAGTAAGGGTAAGCTATGTACACACTAAAAGATAGCCTGTGCTAATAGCTTGGTGCAGAGCAGCCAGTATTATCTAATGAGGCTATGTGTAAAGTACTTGTGTAACACACACACACACACACACACTCACAGTAACACAATGAGTACACCACAAAAAGAGGCCACACAGGTTAAGAAAACTAGATTATTATATTCTGAACAAAACGAGACCAAAACAACAACAAAAACAATGCGTAGAAGCTGAAATATGAATTTTAATAGAATAAGTGAAAAATATCACTTAGAAGCAAATAGCACTTTAAGGGATACTTGAGGTGACGCTGGACCGGGGCAAAGTCAAAGTTCAAGCCAGCCACGATGGAGCACCAGCCAGCTATAGGACCCACGCAGGCCCCGGTGAACAAAGTTCATTTTGCTGGTCGCAACTGCAAGATGCATTGTGAGATGCGTCAATGTCAATCCCGCAGGTTGATTGTGATGCGTCAGTTAGGAAGGAGAGATGCTTCAAGGAGAGATGTTGCAAGACACACGAAGCAGTAATTACAGAGAAATGTCAATTTCCTAAAAGTGCCATTTTTAAAACTGTAATGTTAAATCCAACTTCACTAGTAAGGAGGATTTATCATTTCCATTCCAAAAGATATAAAACATGAACTGGCCTCACCTCTTTGATGAGGAATTACAGCTTAAAAGTGTATTAAGGCATTCCCAATGTTAACCTATGAGAGAGGTGGGCCTCATTGTAGTGAAAAAGGAATTTAGCTGCTTGTCACTACCATGGCATGCAAAACATAAAAGTACATGTCCTACCTTTTACTTGCATAACACCCTGCCCTTAGAGCTACCTAGGGCATAACTTCAGATTGGCTTATGTGTAAGAAATGGGACGTTTAAGGCTTGGCAAGAAGTTATAAATGCTAAGTTGAAGTGGCAGTAAACTACACACCCAGGGCTTGTAGTGGCAGGCCTGAGACAGGCTTGAAAGGCTACTTCTGGGGATGGCATAATCAGTTCTGCAGGCCTACTAGTAGCATTTAACTTACAGGCCCTGTGTATATGATATACCACTTTACAAGGGACATACAGGTAAATTAAGTATGCCAATCATATATACACCAATTACACACATGTTTAGGGAAAAACCCATGCACTTTAGCACTGAACAGCAGTGGAAAACTTGTCAGAGTCCTAAGGCTAACAAAAAGATTCAGCAAAACGTGGAGGCAAAAAACAAATAGTTTGGGGGAAGATCACCGTAAGGATGACAGGTCTAACAATCACTATAGGTTGCTATAGTGTAACTCAATGTTTTCCTATGGGATAGCCAGCCATGCCACAGTGAAAAAACAACTTAGGAGGTTTTTCACTGGGGGACATGTTATACAATAAATATACCTGCCGTACTTTTTACATAAGTCAACAAAAAACAAGGGGGGACAGGGAGCATGTTTAAGGTCCAACATACATGTCCCATCGGTATACGAGTTTCCAAAGAAGGTATACAGTTCCTATAGAGGTGAAGAATGGAAAGAGGGGCTGTCAGTCGGAGAGGGCTGATAAATTTGGATCGGGGGATTCGATTGATAGGAAGCAAGAGCCCTCACACACCCAAAAGGGTGTCATGCTTCATCATCAGGCAGCTCTTTGTTTGGCCGGTGCTGCAATGTCTAACAGATCCCTCGAGGAGGCTCTTTGCCGGAGATCTTTAAAAATAAGATGCTGTGATGAAGTATGTGAGAGGGTGTGGCGTATGTAGATTGGTGTGAGGTGTGATCTAAAAATGACTAGGAGGAACCCTTAAAGTTGTATAATGTGCAAGTGTTCTTGTCATGGATAAAAACAGAGTGTGACTGAGTAGAAATTAATGCTCCAAGACAGCTCAGTTAGTGGTATCAAAAGGGATTAAATTGTTTCTTGCTTTAAGTAGTCATGAGAGATCTTGGCAATTCATCAGGACCAGTTTGTACCTAATCTACAGAAGATTGGGAATATGGATTAAGTTAAATACCCAAGCAAGCAATTCACCCTTATAGTGTGAAGTGTACCTTACACAGATATGGTTACCAAATCCGACCTCTAAAAAAAGGAAGACAGCAATTGAGAAATATGACAATGATGGATAGCAGAGTCACACTCTCCATCAAAGGTAGGATGATGCATTAGGCTGTTAGCTAACTAAGTTATGCCATATGCAAAATACATAAAGAGAGACACAGACCAGGGAGACCCATGTGACACAGAACACACACAAACCCAAGGAACACGTCTAGTAACGTGGAATATGACTGGTGTCTTAAATGCAGTAGAAAGTATATAATGCGATCTTATCCTATCTGAGTGCAAACACTGCACCTTAGGTTAGGCAGAGGACTGTGCTCATCTGTGGAATAAAACTAATAAAAACATACATGCAAGGTTGCATGGTCAATAAATCATGGGAACCATGAGAAGTACATATGGTGAAGAGGGAGACATGCAGATTACTTACGGCTTGCTGTGTGGGAATCTTCTGGTGACCTACCCTCCTCTGCCAGACTGGAGTTAATGAGGTCACCAGAGAAGTCAAATTAAATGCAAGGCAGTGCATTTTACTGCCTTGTGTCATCTTGGGGTTGGGAGGCGTTCAAGGGGTAAAGTGTGGGCATTCTCTTGCATGCACCAGAAGCACATTCCCAGATTTAGAAATTGTTGTAAACCTGGGAATGCATAAAAATCGTACACCTCCCCGGGGAAAACGACCTTTACAACGCGGTCAAAACACCGCAGTACATTTACTTTGCTGTCATTACAACGCAAGTCGTTACAACGACTTGCGCTAGATGGCGCTCTAGACTAAGGAATAGTGTGATTTACTATTCCAACACCTTCCCTACTGTGACGTAGGCTGGAGTTGGAATAGAAAATCATACTATTCCTAAGTCCAGCGCACTCCAGCGCAAGTCGTTGTAACGACTTGCGTGTTAAAACTGCGATTTAATGTACCGCGATCTAAATGATCGCGTTGCATCATCATACATTCCCTCCCCGGTATATTCAGGAGAAATCGCTTTATTTCCTTTGCCTATAAGGATTGGTTTTGTGCAGGAAGGTGTCTATTCCTGCACAGAAACAATCCTACTCATAACGCAGGCACTCTTGCACCATGGTGCAAGGGTGGCTGTGTTTGTGCTAGGCAGCACACAGTGCACCAGCACAAAGAGGCAGCAGAAGTGTGCCATATCTTTGCAAAGATGGTGCATTTCTGATGTTACCATTTCACTCAACACAGCATAGCATTTGTGAAATGTTACTAAATCTTCCCCAAAGTATCTAAAGCTACATGGCTTAGCATCGAAGGAAACAATATCTGAAATGTCTGTGTTCGTGTCCCTCAGGTAAAATCAGCGTTGGCCAATTAAATGTTATCTTTGAGAAAATGCACCTTTTTGATTATAATTTTTTTATTACCTCTATGTCACCTAGTGGCAAAAACATTACCTGCTGATTGTAACGCTTAGAAAATGACACAAGAAAAATATTACAACTAATTACTAGTGATACATAATGGAGAGGCCAACATACAAAGGGCAGGTAACAATAAAACACCTGTTTCAAGCATCACATGCAGTACAGTGGCACGAGTTTGTTTTACATATTTATTATTTACTACAACAAACAATTTTAATTCTTAGTGACAACTTTGTTTAGAGTGGTTATCATTCACATACACAAAAATATCTGATATCTTTACCATGCTCAAAGATGTTTGTCGTTTTTTAGCAGTTGGTAAGTTTATTTTTCATGGTCGGACACGTCCTAATTTAATATGAAGAATGAATATGACCTGCCCAATTACACTGTCAGTCAAAAAAATGCCATAATGTGATGATTTACATATAGCAAATTAAACATTTGAAAGCACTTGAATGAAGCATTTTATAAATGTGTCAACTAAATGCCAGTTAGATATCAATTTGTTTTAAGGGTTGGTTAATCTAACCTACCTGATTTGACATTATCTGAATGGTTGCCATTGCTAACTTTACCAAGATTGTTTTACTCTATGCCACCATTCCCTCAGAGTACACATTACACTGAACTATACTTGATGTCTGCCAAAGGATAATGTTTGTAAGCCTTTAAGTACAGGTGAAGTTTCTTCCAGAGAGACAGAGATTATCAGGCTTGAGCACTTATTATACACAATGCTCTTTTTTAAATTCTGGGTATTTATATAGCTCAGATCTAGCCAAGTGATGTGATTTACCTATATACAGGCATAAGAAACAAAGAAGCATGCTTACAGTATTCACACAAGAATTATGATATAGCTCGTTGGATAGGATGAATTATATTTTTGGAGAGGTTGGGGCAGGACTGGACTGGCAACAACACTGGAAGGCAGAATGTTGAGTTTGCCAGTGGTGAGTTGTAGTCAGGAACCGTGCTGTTTGACTCAAACAGGAGCCATGTTGATGGGCTAGCAAGATGGAAATTGCCACTATTTAAGTGAGAAATATGGAGAAACCTAGGTGTCTGGTGGAAATAATTGTGACATAGGGATTTTCTGATTCCATGAAATAAAACTTAGGGGCATATTAGCAAGACTGGCGATAAAATTATCGCCGTTTTTAGCGGCAGGAAACTGCCGCTAAAACGGCGATAATGAGACTTGCTAATATGCGTTATAGAATTCAATAGAAGCCCAGGTTAGATGTGCAGGACATCTAACCTGGGCTTCTATTGAATTCTATAACGCTTATTAGCAAGCCCATTATCGCCGTTTTAGCGGCAGTTTCCTGCCGCTAAAACGGCGATAATTTTAACGTGGGTCTTGCTAATATGCCCCTTAGTTGGGACCAGGTCTGGTGGTTTTTTCAAATTTCTTCACAAAACATATTTAACATCTGAACAGAGGCAGGTTACAAGTCATCACGTTATAGACAATAAATGAAATCACACAAACATACTAGATGCTTAAGGGAATTTTCATAAAGTAATAAAATAATGATTCATATAAAATAAGTGCTCTATAGAGAACAAAGAAAGTGAAGTGGTTCAATGTTCGTGAATGGTGATAGTAGTGAAAAAATGCAGAGTACAATTCAGTGAGAGTGTGGATACATATCACAAAGTTTGGCTGTGTTTTTTGTACATCTTCATGGATTAATACAATTTCTCCCTTTATTTTGTAAGTACAGTCCAAGAATGGAAATGAAAATTATTGAAGCTTTTGACTGTGGACACATATTGTTTGAATTGCCTGGTCTTCATCAGAACGGAAATAGTGTGCATACAACAAGTTGAAACTAGTAAAAGTATTTTAGACCCTTGAGGTTGGTTTTGTAATTATTTTACAACAAATGATGACCTTTCAACAAATACTTTGAAAAAAATGTAGACATATGCACATATGCATTTCTTTATTTTCCGTTTTTCCTGGCCACTGTAATGGTAATTTGTGCCAAGTCTTTGGTTTTACATTGGAACTCTCTCTTGGCCTACTGGTCCCAATATTGTACCTTGTGGGTGACTGCATAGAGTAGCAAATCCCTTACCTCATGTAGTCCCCCTCCCGGGTCATTCTCAGCCCCAGGGACCGTCACCTTCCTGGGGCAGGCCCCTACTCAAGGAAGGAGGGGGAGAACAGTCCCCCCTCCTGGAGCCGTACATTGCCCTGAGGATTGTGACCCCCCAGAGCTGGCTCCAGCAATGCCCAGGGGTGCCTACCCCTGGGACATTGCAGTTTGCTATGGCATGGTGGGTGCACAGCTCCTGCCATGCCATAGCAAACAGTGGTCCGCTTTGAGCAAGTGAGATTATTTTGCTCTCGATTGCTCAAAGCGGAGCACTTAGCTTTTTACACACAGGGAGCTGCATGTCAGCAGCTCCCTGTTTGTAAAAAGCAATGCCAGCTCCTGAGGAGGTGGGGAGCCAGCTGGGACCATGGGGGTCTTCAGGCTCCAAATACAGTCCCCAATTTTGAAATGTGGGTGCCCTGGGCACCCACACTACAGGCCGAACACCGGGGAATCGCTGGGGCCAACCTTAAAAAGATAAAAAAGAAAAAAGAAAACCTCCTGCAAGTCACCAGAGGCCATGCCCCATTCACCACCACTCTGCAAACACGCCTCCTGGTGCAGTGGTGGTTGGGGGATGAAGTCCCATATGATGTTGGGGGTTCACGGGGTCCAGGAACCCTTGTTACCTCCAGTAACTCTCAGACAGCTGGATTGCTGAGAGGACTTGGAGGCTACACCCCCTTTTTCCACCACTCTGCAAATGCTCTTCCTGGTGCGCTGCTGGTTAGTGAATGAATTTCACTGTATCACTGAGGACCTCAGGACTAAAATTGACTTCTTTCCCCAACCAGTAGTGCACCAGGAAGCGCGGTTGCAGAGTTGCGGAGAAAGAGGGTGTGGCCTCTGACATCCTCTCAACAATCCAGCTGTGTGAGTCTTATTGGCGGTAACGGGAGGGCTAGTTGGCCCTCAAGGACCCTCAATAGTCAACGGGACTTCAGCCCCCTACTAGTAGTGTGCCAGGAGGTTCGTTTGCAGAGTGGTAGAGAAAGGGGTGTATAACCTCTCAGCAATCCTGCTGTGTGGGACTTACTGGAGTTAACAGGAGGGGTAGTTGGCCCCCAAGGACATCCATGGGGGCCCTCTACCTCTCCTGTTATCTGCAATAAGTCCCACACAGTGGGACTGAGAGGTCTTTGGAGGCCATGGCCCCTTTCTTCACCACTCTGCAAACACAGCTTAAGGTGCACTCCTGGTTGGGAGATGAAGTTCACTTTACTCCTGAGGGACCTTTGGGCCCAAGAAGTCCTCTTGGTACCTCCTGTAATCCTACACAGTGGGATTCCTGAGAGCTGGTCAGAGGCCCAGCCCTATTTCTCTACCACTCTGTAAACGTGACTACTAGTTAAAAAAAATCTTTAAAATTGACTGAAAACCCAAAGCATTATAGGTAGGAATTAGCATTTAGAAAACCTTAGAAATTCACTGAAAAAAAGCAAAAGTTACTGGGACATTATAGTTAGGAAATGGAATAAAAAACATAGAAATTCAGTGAAAAAACCAAAGGTTACAGAGTTGTTTTAGTAAGGTTAACATTTCACTCGTTCAAGACCAGAGAAATTCAGCTGTTATAGTTAGTGAGCTAATTATAACTTGTGCCCCCTCAATGCACTGCTTTTGACCTCACATATAACATCACTGATGAAATGGTCAGTAACATAACTGATTACATCTCTGATGACATCTCAAATGACAGCACTGATGACATCATCCACAGAAACTCTGATGCACACACTCACACTCCCATATAATCATTCATACACCCACTCCAACTATCACACTATCATTTTCAAGCACAATCACACACATCCAGTACTTACACAGCCACTCACTGATTCATAGATCAACACACACCCACACACTCACCCATACAGCCACTCACACACCCACACACTCACTAATACAGCCACTGACATATCCACTCATATACTCATACAGCCACTCACACTGAGTCAGTCACTGAAAGAGCCACTCACACACCTACTCACTCAACCATACAGTCAATCACACAACCACTTACTCACCCATACAGTTAAACACACACACACACTTACTCATAAATATACTAACATGTACTCATTCACATACACAGTCACTGACACAAGCACATACTCACCCATACAGCCACTCTCACATTCACTCACTCATCCATACATTCACTCACATATCCCATCACTCACCTATACTGCCTTTCACTTACCCAGCTACTCACCCATATACCACTGACACATGCACTCACTCACCAACACAGCCATACACACATACTCATTCACCCATACAACCCCTCACACACATACTCAGTAACCCACACAACCACTAACTCATCCACTCACTCATCTATACAGGTAGTCACACACACCCTCACCCACCCACACTGACACTCAGGTACCCATACAGGTACTCAGACAACCAATCAATGACCCTTACAACCACTCACATACCTACTCACCAAAGTATACAGCCACTTAGATACCAATTGACAGACTGATACAGACATTTACACAACCTAGTTACTCACCCATACATTCACTGAGAAACCTAATCACTCACTTATACAGTCAGTCACACAACCAATGAATCACCCATACAAGCACTCAAACACCCACTGATTCACCAATACAACTTGGTATATAATTTAACACTTCAAATTTGAGATGTCATCAATGAGGTCATCAGTGATGTCACTGACCATATCATGAGTGATGTAATATGTGAGGTCATAAGCAGTGCATTGCAGGGGCGTACGTTATAGTTAGCTCACTAACTATAATAGCTGAATTTCTTTAGTTTTGTATGAGTGAAATGTTAGCCTAACTATAACGTCTCTGTAACCTTTGGTTTTTTCAGTATGTATGTATATGTATATAAATATATATATATATATATATATATATATATATATATATATATATATATATATATATATATATATATATATATATATATATATTCACTGAAAAAACCATAGGTTTTAGGGACAGTTATAGTTAGTTGGACATTTCACTCGTACAAAACCATAGAAATCCCCCGTTATAGTTAGTTCAGCTAACTATAACTCACGCCCCGCAATGCACTGCTGATGACGTCACATGTTACATCACTCATGACATGGTCAGTGACATCACTGATGACATCACTGATGACATCTCAAATGACATCACTGATGACATCATCCAGTGACTGTGTGTTTCTGTAGAGTTTAAATATGTTTAATATATATAGGGAAAGGCGTATTGAAGAATGAGTGGGTGTATAAGTGTCTGAATGGATGATTTAGTATGTGAGTGACTGACTCTACAAGTGAGTGATTAAACGTATCTTACTGAATGCATGGGTTAGTGACTAAACTGTGTGAATGTCTGTATCCGTCTGTTTGTTGGTGTGTAAGGGGATGCATGGATTTGCGAATAGCTACATGAGTGTCTATATGGGTTATTGATTGGTTCTCTGAGTATCTGTATGGCTGCCTGAGTGTTTGTGTGGGTGGGGTGTGTGTGACTCTGTACATAGATGTGTGAGTGGGTGATTCACTGAGTGCATGATTTCAAGAGTGCATCTGTGATGGACTGCTTGGGTGGGTGAGTGTGTGTATGGGTGTGTTAGTGAGTGAATGTATATCTCAGTGGTACATGTGCGAGTAACTACATATGTAAAAGGCAGTATATATGTGTGTTAGGGTATTTAAATGGCTATAAGTGAGAGTATGTGATAGTGAGAGTGGCTGTATGGATGCGTGTGTGCTTGTATCAGTTATTGTATAAGAGCGTAAGAATGTGCTAGTATTTGTATGAGTAAGTGAGCTGGTGTGTGTATAACTGTATAGGTGAGTAAATGGGTGTGTAATTAATTTTTTGCATGAGTGACTAGGTGTGTGAGTACCTCTATGGATGAGTGGCGGTGTGTGAGTGTTTATATAGGTGTATGAGTGCATATGATAGTCCTGTACTGAGTGACTGTAAGTATGAGTGACTGTACGGGTGAGTGAGTGGATGTGTGTGTAGACCTAAGAATCAGTGAGTGGGTATGTCGTTTTTGGTGTTGGAGTGTCTATGGTTTTGAGAATGGCAGTCTGTAATTTAGAGTGGGTGTATCAAAAGTTATATTAGGGTGTGAGAAGATGCATGAAATTATCACATGGATGATGTCATCAGTGATGTCATTTGAGATGTCATCAGTGATGTCACTGACCATGTCATGAGTGATGTAATATGTGACGTCATCAGCAGTGCATTGCGGGGCACGAGTTATAGTTAGCTGAACTAACTATAACGGGGGAATTTCTATGGTTTTGTACGAGTGAAATGTCCAACTAACTATAACTGTCCCTAAAACCTATGGTTTTTTCAGTGAATTTCAAAGGTTTTTTAAATGCTAATTTCTAACTATAACGTGCCTGAAACCTATGATTTTTAAGTGAATTTCAAAGGTTTTTTAAATGCTAGTTTCTAACTATGCCTACAGAGGTAGGACATGTGAAGAAAGAAGAAAAAACGCACAGAAAGAAGCAAAAGATGTGCAGAAAGAACCAACAGAGGAGCAGAAAGAGGCCTTGTTGCAAAATCATCCTGTGCCCACAACTTTTTCAGACGGGTACTGGTGGTAACTGACTCTGACTAACCAGAGCCAGTGCTATGCTAAAAGACACTTAGAATACAGTGAAAACACCTACATACACTAGGGAACACTATGCGTTCGGGTACCCCTGTGATTAGCATGACCTCCTCTGCAAGTCCCTAGTACATAATAGGGCAGGGGATTAAAACTACCTCTTAAAACGCTACAGGGCGCGTTTGCACAGTGGTGAAGGGAGGGGGGGCCTGAGGTGACATGTGCTTAAAACGCGTCCCGTGGCGCGTTTTAAGTTGCGGGATTAAGTCCCCTTGAATCCTGAGGGTCCCTGGGGCCCAACTAGCCCCCCAGGTACCTACAGTTAGGACCACAGAGCTGAGTTGCAGAGAGGCATTCCGAGGCCACGCACCTTTTTTCACCTCTCTGCAACGCAACTCTGTTGTGTTTACTGAAGGTACCTGGTGGGCTAGTTGGCCCCCAGGGTCCCTCAGGATTCAAAGGGAATTAATTCCCCAACTTAAAACGCACCACAGGGCGTGTTTGCGCACATGTCACCTGAGGCCCAGCCCCTCCCTTCACCACTGTGCAAATGCGCCCCGTGGAGCGTTTTAAGTTGGGGGATTAGGTCACCTTGAATCCTGAGGGTCCCTGGGGCCCAACTAGCCCACCAGGTACTTCCAGTAAGCACCACAGGCCTGCGTTGCAACGCCTGTAACAAATTGTGCAGTTGTGTTTAGGTAGTGAAGAGGGTCGTGCTGGGGGTAGTGTTTTAGGGTTTAGGGTAGTGCAGTGGTGTTTGTGTAGTGTAGGGGTCATGCTGGGGGTAGATTTAGGGTTTAGGGTAGTGCAGTGGTGTTTGGGTAGTGTAGGGAGTCGTGCTGGGGGAGTGTTTTAGGGTATAGGGTAGTGCAGTGGTGTTTGGGTAGTGTAGGGGTTGTGCTGGGGGTAGTGTTTTAGGGTTTAGGGTAGTGCAGTGGTGTTTGGGTAGTGTAGGGGGTACTGCTGGGGGTAGTGTTTTAGGGTTTAGGGTAGTGCAGTGGTGTTTGGGTAGTGTAGGGGTTCGTGCTGGGGTAGTTTTTTAGGGTTTAGGGTAGTGCAGTGGTGTTTGTGTAGTGTAGGGGGTAGTGTTTTAGGGTTTAGGGTAATGCAGTGGTTTTTTGTGTAGTGTAGGAGGTCGTGTTTTAGGGTTTAGGGTAGTGCAGTGGTCTTTGGGTAGTGTAGGGAGTCGTGCGGGGGGTAGTGTTTTAGGGTTTAGGGTAGTGCAGTGGTCTTTGGGTAGTGTAGGGGGTCGTGCAGGGGGTAGTGTTTTAGGGATTAGGGTAGTGCATTGGTGTTTGGGTAGTGTAGGGGTCATGCGGGGGTAGTGTTTTAGGGGTTAGGGCAGTGCAGTGGTGTTTGGGTAGTGTAGGGGTCGTGCTGGGGGAGTGTTTTAGGGTTTAGGGCAGTGCAGTGGTGTTTGGGTAGTGTAGGGGTCATGCTGGGGGAGTGTTTGAGGGTTTAGGGCAGTGCAGTCATGTTCGGGTAGTGTAGGGGGTTGTGCTGGGGGTGGTGTTTCAGGATTTAGGGCAGTGCAGTGGTGTTTGGGCAGTGTAGGGGGTCATGCAAGGGGTGGTGTTTCAGGGTTTAGGGCAGTGCTGTGGTGTTCAGGCAGTGTAGGGGGTCGTGCAGTGGGTGGTGTTTCAGGGTTTAGGGCAGTGGTGTTCAGGCAGTGTAGGGGGTCGTGCTGGGGGTGGTGTTTCAGGGTTTGGGGCAGTGCAGTGGTGTTCGAGCAGTAAAGGGGGTGGTGCTGGGGGTGGTGTTTAATGGGTTAGGGCAGTGCAGTGGTGTTCGGGCAGTGTAGGGGGTGGTGCAGGGGGTGGTGTTTCAGGGTTTAGGGCAGTGCAGTGGTGTTCGGGCAGTGTAGGGGGTCATGCAGGGGGTGGTGTTTCAGGGTTTAGGGCAGTGCAGTGGTGTTCGGGCAGTGTAGGGGGTCGTGCTGGGCCTGGTGTTTCAGGGTTTAGGGCAGTACAGTGGTGTTCGGGCAGTGTAGGGGGTCGTGCTGGGGCTGGTGTTTCAGGGTTTAGGGCAGTGCAGTGGTGTTCGGGCAGTGTAGGGGTTGTGCTGGGGCTGGTGTTTCAGGGTTTAGGGCAGTGCAGTGGTGTTCGGGCATTGTAGGTGGTGGTGCTGGGGCTGGTGTTTCAGGGTTTAGGGCAGTGCAGTGGTGTTCGGGCAGTGTAGGGGGTCATGCTGGGGCTGTTGTTTAAGGGTTTAGGGCAGTGCAGTGGTGTTCGGGCAGTGTAGGGGGTCTTGCTGGGGCTGGTGTTTCAGAGTCTAGGGCAGTGCAGTGGTGTTCGGGCAGTGTAGGGGGTCTTGCTGGGGCTGGTGTTTCAGTGTTTATGGCAGTGCAGTGGTGTTCGGGCAGTATAGGGGGTCGTGCTGGGGTGGTGTTTCAGGGTTTATGGCAGTGCACTGGTGTTCGGGCAGTGTAGGGGGTCGTGCTGGGGCTAGTGTTTCAGGGTTTAGGGCAGAACAATTGTGTTCAGGCAGTGTAGGGGTTGTGCTGGAGGTGGTGTTTCAGGGTTTAGGGCAGTGCAGTGGTGTTCGGGCAGTGTAGGGGGTGGTGCAGGGGTGGTGTTTCAGGGTTTAGGGCAGTGCAGTGGTGTTTGGGCAGTGTAGGGGTCATGCTGGGGGTGGTGTTTCAGGGTTTAGGGCAGTGCAGTGGTGTTCGGGCAGTGTTGGGTGTCATGCTGAGGGGTGGTGTTTCAGGGTTTAGGGCAGTGCAGTGGTGTTCGGGCAGTGTAGGGGGTCGTGCAGGGGGTGGTGTTTCAGGGTTTAGGGCAGTGCAGTGGTGTTTGGGCAGTGTAGGGGGTCGTGCAGGGGTGGTGTTTCAGGGTTTAGGGCAGTGCAGTGGTGTTCGGCCAGTGTAGGTGGTCTTGCTGGGGGTGGTGTTTCAGGGTTTAGTGCAGTGGTGTTCGGGCAGTGTAGGGGGTCGTGCTGGGGGTGGTGTTTCAGGGTTTAGGGCAGTGCAGTGGTGTTCCGGCAGTGTAGGGGTCATGCAGGGGTGGTGTTTCAGGGTTTAGGGCAGTGCAGTGGTGTTTGGGCAGTGTAGGGGGTCGTGCTGTGGGTGGTGTTTCAGGGTTTAGGGCAGTGCAGTGGTGTTCGGGCAGTGTAGGGTGTCATGCTGAGGGGTGGTGTTTCAGGGTTTAGGGCAGTGCAGTGGTGTTCGGGCAGTGTAGGGGGTCGTGCAGGGGGTGGTGTTTCAGGGTTTAGGGCAGTACAGTGGTGTTCGGCCAGTGTAGGTGGTCTTGCTGGGGTGGTGTTTCAGGGTTTATTGCAGTGGTGTTCGGGCAGTGTAGGGGGTCTCGCTGGGGCTGGTGTTTCAGGGTTTAGGGCAGTGCAGTGGTGTTCGGGCAGAGTAGGGGGTCGTGCTGGGGCTGGTGTTTCAGGGTTTAGGGCAGTGCAGTGGTGTTCGGGCAGTGTATGGGGTTGTGCTGGGGCAGGTGTTTCAGGGTTTAGGGCAGTGCAGTGGTGTTTGGGCAGTGTAGGGGGTCGTGCTGGGGGTGGGGTTTCAGGGTTTTGGGCAGTGCAGTGGTGTTCGGGCAGTGTAGGGGGTCGTGCTGGGGCTGGTGTTTCAGGGTTTAGGGCAGTGCAGTGGTGTTCGGGCAGTGTAGGGGGTCGTGCTGGGGCTGGTGTTTCAGGGTTTTGGGCAGAGCAGTGGTGTTCGGGCAGTGTAGGGGGTCGTGCTGGGGGTGGTGTTTCAGGGTTTAGGTCAGTGCAGTGGTGTTCGGGCAGTGTAGGGGGTCTTGCTGGGGGTGGTGTTTCAGGGTTTAGGGCAGTGGTGTTTGGGCAGTGTAGGGGGTCTTGCTGGGGGTGATATTTCAGGGTTTAGGGCAGTGCAGTGGTGTTCGGGCAGTGTAGGGGTCTTGCTGGGGGTAGTGTTTCAGGGTTTAGGGCAGTGCAGTGGTGTTCGTGCAGTTTAGGGGGTCGTGCTGGGGGTGGTGTTTCAGGGTTTAGGGCAGTGCAGTAGTGTTCGGGCAGTGTAGGGGGTCGTGCAGGGGGTGGTGTTTCAGGGTTTAGGGCAGTGCAGTGGTGTGCTGGCAGTGTAGGGGGTCGTGCTGGGGGTGGTGTTTCAGGGTTTAGGGCAGTGCAGTGGTGTTCGGGCAGTGTAGGGGTCTTGCTGGGGCTGGTGTTTCAGGGTTTAGGGCAGTGCAGTGGTGTTCGGGCAGTGTACGGGGTCGTGCTGGGGCAGGTGTTTCAGGGTTTAGGGCAGTGCAGTGGTGTTCGGGCAGTGTAGGGGGTCGTGCTGGGGGTGGTGTTTCAGGGTTTAGGGCAGTGCAGTGGTGTTTGGGCAGTGTAGGGGGTCGTGCTGGGGGTGGTGTTTCAGGGTTTTGGGCAGTGCAGTGGTGTTCGGGCAGTGTAGGGGGTCGTGCTGGGGCTGGTGTTTCAGGGTTTAGGGCAGTGCAGTGGTGTTCGGGCAGTGTAGGGGTCGTGCTGGGGCTGGTGTTTCAGGGTTTTGGGCAGAGCAGTGGTGTTTGGGCAGTGTAGGGGGTCGTGCTGGGGGTGGTGTTTCAGGGTTTAGGGCAGTGCAGTGGTGTTCGGGCAGTGTAGGGGTCTTGCTGGGGGTGGTGTTTCAGGATTTAGGGCAGTGGTGTTCGGGCAGTGTAGGGGGTCTTGCTGGGGGTGATGTTTCAGGGTTTAGGGCAGTGCAGTGGTGTTCGGGCAGTGTAGGGGGTCTTGCTGGGGGTAGTGTTTCAGGGTTTAGGGCAGTGCAGTGGTGTTCGTGCAGTGTAGGGGGTCGTGCTGGGGGTGGTGTTTCAGGGTTTAGGGCAGTGCAGTAGTGTTCGGGCAGTGTAGGGGGTCGTGCAGGGGGTGGTGTTTCAGGGTTTAGGGCAGTGCAGTGGTGTGCGGGCAGTGTAGGGGGTCGTGCTGGGGGTGGTGTTTCAGGGTTTAGGGCAGTGCAGTGGTGTTCGGGCAGTGTAGGGGGTCTTGCTGGGGCTGGTGTTTCAGAGTCTAGGGCAGTGCAGTGGTGTTCGGGCAGTGTTGGGGGTCTTGCTGGGGCTGGTGTTTCAGGGTTTAGGGCATTGCAGTGGTGTTTGGGCAGTATAGGGGGTCGTGCTGGGGTGGTGTTTCAGGGTTTAGGGCAGTGCAGTGGTGTTCGGGCAGTGTAGGGGGTTGTGCTGGGGCTAGTGTTTCAGGGTTTAGGGCAGAGCAATGGTGTTCAGGCAGTGTAGGGGGTTGTGCTGGAGGTGGTGTTTCAGAGTTTAGGGCAGTGCAGTGGTGTTCGGGCAGTGTAGGGGGTGGTGTTTCAGGGTTTAGGCAGTGCAGTGGTGTTTGGGCAGTGTAGGGGGTCGTGCTGGGGGTGGTGTTTCAGGGTTTAGGGCAGTGCAGTGGTGTTCAGACAGTGTAGGGTGTCGTGCTGAGGGGTGGTGTTTCAGGGTTTAGGGCAGTGCAGTGGTGTTCGGGCAGTGTAGGGGTCATGCAGGGGGTGGTGTTTCAGGGTTTAGGGCAGTGCAGTGGTGTTTGGGCAGTGTAGGAGGTCATGCAGGGGGTGGTGTTTCAGGGTTTAGGGCAGTACAGTGGTGTTCGGGCAGTGTAGGGTGTCGTGCTGAGGGGTGGTGTTTCAGGGTTTAGGGCAGTGCAGTGGTGTTTGGGCAGTGTAGGGTGTCATGCAGGGGGTGGTGTTTCAGGGTTTAGGGCAGTGGTGTTCGGCCAGTGTAGGTGGTCTTGCTGGGGGTGGTGTTTCAGGGTTTAGTGCAGTGGTGTTCGGGCAGTGTAGGGGGTCGTGCTGGGGGTGGTGTTTCAGGGTTTAGGGCAGTGCAGTGGTGTTCCGGCAGTGTAGGGGGTCGTGCAGGGGGTGGTGTTTCAGGGTTTAGGGCAGTGCAGTGGTGTTCGGGCAGTGTAGGGGGTCATGCAGGGGGTGGTGTTTCAGGGTTTAGGGCAGTGCAGTGGTGTTTGGGCAGTGTAGGGGGTCGTGCTGGGGGTGGTGTTTCAGGGTTTAGGGCAGTGCAGTGGTGTTCGGGCAGTGTAGGGTGTCGTGCTGAGGGGTGGTGTTTCAGGGTTTAGGGCAGTGCAGTGGTGTTCGGGCAGTGTAGGGGGTCGTGCAGGGGTGGTGTTTCAGGGTTTAGGGCAGTGCAGTGGTGTTTGGGCAGTGTAGGGGGTCATGCAGGGGGTGGTGTTTCAGGGTTTAGGGCAGTGCAGTGGTGTTCGGCCAGTGTAGGTGGTCTTGCTGGGGGTGGTGTTTCAGGGTTTAGTGCAGTGGTGTTCGGTCAGTGTAGGGGGTCTTGCTGGGGGTGGTATTTCAAGGTTTAGGGCAGTGCAGTGGTGTTCGGGCAGTGAAGGGGGTCTTGCTGGGGCTGGTGTTTCAGGGTTTAGGGCAGTGCAGTGGTGTTCGGGCAGTGTAGGGGTTGTGCTGGGGCTGGTGTTTGAGGGTTTAGGGCAGTGCAGTGGTGTTCGGGCAGTGTAGGGGGTCGTGCTGGGGCTGGTGTTTCAGGGTTTAGGGCAGTGCAGTGGTTTTCGGGCAGTGTAGGTGGTCGTGCTGGGGCTGGTGTTTCAGGGTTTAGGGCAGTGCAGTGGTGTTCGGGTAGTGTACGGGGTTGTGCTGGGGCAGGTGTTTCAGGGTTTAGGGCAGTGCAGTGGTGTTTGGGCAGTGTAGGGGGTCATGCTGGGGGTGGTGTTTCAGGGTTTAGGGCAGTGCAGTGGTGTTCGGGCAGTGTAGGGGGTCGTGCTGGGGCTGGTGTTTCAGTGTTAAGGGCAGTGCAGTGGTGTTCGGGCAGTGTAGGGGGTCGTGCTGGGGCTGGTGTTTCAGGGTTTTGGGCAGAGCAGTGGTGTTCGGGCAGTGTAGGGGGTCGTGCTGGGGGTGGTGTTTCAGGGTTTAGGGCAGTGCAGTGGTGTTCGGGCAGTGTAGGGGGTCTTGCTGGGGGTGGTGTTTCAGGGTTTAGGGCAGTGGTGTTCGGGCAGTGTAGGGGGTCTTGCTGGGGGTGATGTTTCAGGGTTTAGGGCAGTGCAGTGGTGTTCGGGCAGTGTAGGGGTCTTGCTGGGGGTAGTGTTTCAGGGTTTAGGGCAGTGCAGTGGTGTTCGTGCAGTGTAGGGGGTCGTGCTGGGGGTGGTGTTTCAGGGTTTAGGGCAGTGCAGTGGTGTTCATGCAGTGTAGGGGGTCGTGCTGGGGGTGGTGTTTCAGGGTTTAGGGCAGTGCAGTCGTGTTCGGGCAGTGTAGGGGTCGTGCAGGGGTGGTGTTTCAGGGTTTAGGGCAGTGCAGTGGTGTTCGGGCAGTGTAGGGGGTCGTGCTGGGGGTGGTGTTTCAGGGTTTAGGGCAGTGCAGTGGTGTTCGGGCAGTGTAGGGGGTCGTGCAGGGGGTGGTGTTTCAGGGTTTAGGGCAGTGCAGTGGTGTTCGGGCAGTGTAGGGGTTCGTGCTGGGGCTGGTGTTTCAGGGTTTAGGGCAGTGCAGTGGTGTTCGGGCAGTGTAGGGGGTCTTGCTGGAGGTGGTGTTTCAGGGTTTAGGGCAGTGGTGTTCGGGCAGTGTAGGGGGTCTTGCTGGCGGTGATGTTTCAGGGTTTAGGACAGTGCAGTGGTGTTCAGGCAGTGTAGGGGGTCTTGCTGGGGGTAGTGTTTCAGGGTTTAGGGCAGTGCAGTGGTGTTCGTGCAGTGTAGGGGGTCGTGCTGGCGATGGTGTTTCAGGGATTAGCGCAGTGCAGTAGTGTTCGGGCAGTGTAGGCGGTCGTGCTGGGGCTGGTGTTTCAGGGTTTAGGGCAGTGCAGTGGTGTTTGGGCAGTGTAGGGGGTCGTGCTGGGGCTGGTGTTTCAGGGTTTTGGATAGAGCAGTGGTGTTCAGGCAGTGTAGTGGGTCGTGCTCAGGGTGGTGTTTCAGGGTTTAGGGCAGTGCAGTGGTGTTTCGGGCAGTGTAGGGGGTTGTGCTGGGGGTGGTGTTTCAGGGTTTAGGGCTGTGGTGTTCGGGCAGTGTAGGGGTCTTGCTGGGGGTGATGTTTCAGGGTTTAGGGCAGTGCAGTGGTGTTCGGGCAGTGTAGGGGGTCTTGCTGGGGGTAGTGTTTCAGGGTTTAGGGCAGTGCAGTGGTGTTCGGGCAGTGTAGGGGGTCATGCTGGGGGTGGTGTTTCAGGGTTTAGGGCAGTGCAGTGGTGTTCGGGCAGTGTAGGGGTCGTGAAGGGGGTGGTGTTTCAGGGTTTAGGGCAGTGCAGTGGTGTTCGGGCAGTGTAGGGGTCGTGCTAGGGGTGGTGTTTCAAGGTTTAGGGCAGTGCAGTAGTGTTCCGGCAGTGTAGGGGGTCGTGCAGGGGCTGGTGTTTCAGGGTTTAGGGCAGTGCAATGGTGTTCGGGCAGTGAAGGGGGTCGTGCTGGGGGTAGTGTTTTAGGGTTTAGGGTAGTGCAGTGGTGTTTGTTTAGTTTAGGGGGTCATGTTTTAGGGTAGTGCAGTGGTGTTTGGGTAGTGTAGGGGTCGTGCTGGGGGTAGTGTTTTAGGATTTAGGTTAGTGCAGTGGTGTTTGGGTAGTGTAGGGGGTCGTGCTGGGGGTAGTGTTTTAGGGTTTAGGGTAGTGCAGTGGTGTTTGTGTAGTGTAGGGGGTCGTGCTGGGGGTAGTGTTTTAGGGTTTAGGGTAGTGCAGTGGTGCTTGTGTAGTGTAGGGTGTCGTGCTGGGGGTAGTGTTTTAGGGTTTAGGGTAGTGCAGTGGTGTTTGTGTAGTGTAGGGGGTCATGTTTTAGGGTAGTGCAGTGGTGTTTGGGTAGTGTAGGGGTCGTGCTGGGGGTAGTGTTTTAGGATTTAGGTTAGTGCAGTGGTGTTTGGGTAGTGTAGGGGGTCGTGCTGGGGGTAGTGTTTTAGGGTTTAGGGTAGTGCAGTGGTGTTTTTGTAGTGTAGGGGGTCATGTTTTAAGATGCAACGCTCCAATACCTGACCAGTCTGCACTACATAAAACTGCAAAAAACTAAAAATAAAAAGTGTTTTGCACACTTTTGTCATTGGGCTATATGTGGGCTACATCTGGGTAATATTTGTGCTACATTTGGGCTCTTTTTTTACTGGTGGCCATCTTGGAAGACTTCTTTGTTATGAAGTTTCCTAATTTCCTCATTTACTGCAGTCTCCTCAGTAGGAAATGCTTTCAGTTTTTTACTTTGATTCCATCAAGAAGGCATTCAGATGTGTCTCACATTTGCCATAAATTCAGAATGTTAGCACTCTAGTTGCTCATTAGATCACTGTAGTAAAGCTACTGCTCACCAGGGAGTTAACTGGAAGTCTGCTGCTGGTATTGAAAGTGATTGTTTCAGTCTGCATGTCAGAATTTTCTAATGAAATAGAAGAGGATTTGAGATCTCACTTAAAACATGCCCTAATTTTCTTTCTGCAGCACTAACCATAATTTCTATTTCAAAAAGAACCCCTCATTTTGTTCCTTTTTAAATTAAATGTTTTAAGTGTTACCGGTTTATTCCAATCAAGATGGTTTCAGGTGTGCCATACTTTTGTCATAAGTAAGGCTGTTAGCGCTCTAGTTGTTCTTTAGAACACTCTGGGAAGCTGCAGTAGAACACAAAGGCATCAACTGGCAGGCTGCTCCTGTTGAAATATAACAGGAAGATATTTGAGATCACACTTGAAACATGTCCTAATTTTTCTTTCTACAGCACTAACCATAATTTCTATGACAAAATGAACCCCATCATTTTGTTCCTTTTTAAATTAAATGTTTTAAGTGTTACCAGTTTATTCCAATCAAGATGGCTTCAGGTGTGCCATACTTTTGTCATAAGTAAGGCTGTTAGCACTCTAGTTGTTCTTTAGAACACTCTGGGAAGCTGCAGTAGAACACAAAGGAATCAACTGACAGTCTCTGCCCTTGTTGGATGTACATGTTTTACTGAGAATGTCAGACTTCATTCTCACATGACTGAGAAAGATAATGTGAATTTACAGAAAATATGCTCTCATTTTAGCTTCTGGAGCACCTTCCAAAACTGTATGGGACAAGCATGTGAAAATAGTTTTCTCTCAAACATGATTCATGATATCCCAGCAGAAGGTTTTTCACAGGGTAAAATCACCTTAGAACACACCACAATTCCTGAAATTAGTATGGTACCATCAACAAATGAATTCTAATGTAACTAAAGTCTGTTATCACCCTTTATAGTTCTCCTTTTGGTAACCCTCAAAATCTTTGATTCACTACAATGCATTTCAATGGGGTACTATCATTTATATTGGTCTCAAGATGGCTGCCAGCAATTCCAGGATGAAGTGCTGACAGCCAATCAGATCTCACGATGACATGTGTGGTTAGGCTCCGCCCAGATATATATGTCATTTTACTTTTGATTTTCTCAGGAACTACTGAACGGATTTACACCATTTAAGCAAAAGGCACGACACTGAACCAAGGGCTACCTCTTTGACAAATTTGGTGTAATTCCCTTCAGCAGTTCGGGCTGTAGCTGCGACTAAAGGTTCCTATGGAAAAATGAATGGGAAAACACGCTTTGGGACCCCCTTTTTCTCAGCCCCGCTTGACGAATCACCCCGAGACTTTCAGGATAGGAGCGGACCGGAGCGCCCAACAAGTTGGAATCTTTCGCGAAGATTCGTCAACCGGCGCCAACGTTATTTCAAATAGAATGTTGCGGATTTCCTATGGAAAATAGGTCCTAACTATAACTATCTACTGGCGACCGCCAGTAGATAATATATATATATATATATATATTTATATTATGGAGTGCCGCAAAGGATCCACGAAGGATCTGCATCCCTAGATATCTATATTTACTTTCTTTTAATAACTCCAAAACTACTGAATGGAGTCACACCAAATCACAAAAAGGAGTTTTTTTCAGGACCAAGAGCTAGCTTTCTGCCAAATTTGGTGTCATTCTGTTCGGACTGTAGCCATGTTCAAAATCTCCATGGCAGATTGCATGGGGAAAATGTGTTTAAGGAGCCCCCTTTTTCACAGCCCCAGCTTCAATACAAAATGTAAAAAACAATAATTCGGTCTTAAAAGCAATAGCATAAAAGTAGATAAAAAAAATAATGCGCAAAACTGTAAACACACATAAGAGTTAAAAGTAGTCACAAAATGAGAATATTTAAAAAAGCTAAAAGGACTTTTGAGGTACGAAACAAACACGTCAGATAATACATCAGATATCCATGCTTAAATTAGCAACATGACCATAAAATGACATAGAAATATTGCACATAGCTGTTTGGAGAGATATGTCAGGAAATACATCAAACATCCAGAATTAGAAGGGGAACCTAAGATGCGGAATGGAATCAGATTGCAGTGCGCCATTACAGAATGGGAGATAAAAGCTACAATTAAAAAGCAGGAAGGGGGGATAGCGAGAGAACAATAAACCTCAGAAAGGGTCTGCCATGCGCTCCTACTATCCCCCGCTAATGGACCCGATGCATCTACCATGTTCACTGTACTATGCAATGCTGCGCGTAATAGTCTATCGGACTAGCCCGACATAGTGCGTCTAGCCCTAAGTGCTGCTTTCAGGAAGGCACAGACAGAAAAGACAATTTCAGGGGAGCACAAGGATTGTAAGTGGAGGACAGCAGGTCTGTAGCGACGAAAGCCTAGCCTCCTTAATAAAGGTTTCAGAAAGTGCTGTTGTGCTAAACTGTGCAAATTGCAGAAGAACACAAAATGCAGTAATGATTGAGCAGAGAGATTATCACATGGGCAACAGGAAACCATGTTCCATTCTGAGTCTAAAAAATGTTTAAAAAAGAGAGACCAGTAGATTGCCCCATCTCTGAAGCGAAAAATGTAGGGACCGCTCCCATCTAGTCAACTCCAAGGCTCGATACACATCAGTGTAAGAAGGCCATAATATTGCAACACCGAGGGTTTCGATAACTCAGATTTCAACCTAATGTTTGCTCAGTGGGCCTTAAATAATGTTTCACCTCCGCTGTGGCGTTGTTGGGGATTCGGCTAGGTTCAGAGTACCACCAGGGTATGCAGAGGGAGCCAAAGTATCTCGTAAATAAGCCCGCCATGGTATGGAGGAAGCCTTGTCCAATATCATACAGTCGGATATAATGTCCTTACAGAGCTTGGTCGCTAGGTGCTAGATGCTAGATGCCAACCCATAGTAAAAGCGGCGCCATCTGAATTGTATCCTCGATAAAACACTGGTTTAACTCAAAGTGGGTGATGAGGGTGGGGGTGGATGGCTGTGCACCTAAAATCCTTCGCATAAATCTGTTTCCCTCTACCTGAATGGAGCCGCACTTACCATAATCCCAAACTCCAGCTCCATAAGTAGCCACACTAATACATTGAGAGTTAAACACTTTCAAAGGTGGAGACAATGTCCCCCTGATTTGTGGTCTGATAAGGTTAATTACTCTGCCCTCGGTTTTGCTTAACTTAGTACAGGCCTGAGCACAATGGGAATTCCAGGACCCTGAGGAACAAAGATTTAGTCCCAGGCACAGTTCACTGTAAGGTGCGCGCATGCACGCGCGCGCACCTGTCTCACCTCGAGCGCCTAGTGTGATGTGTGAAGCGCGCACACCGGGAGGTAAGTTCAGCAGCAAATGTCTCCTGCACTTGCTGTATTTCTTTTGTTAAAAGGGTGCGGCTGTGGGGCAGATTGCATGCCTTTGTGAAAGTATTCATGTAAATCGCAGCGCCCGATAATGCGCTGCAATTAACATGATTACTTTCACAAAAGCACACAATCTGCCCCACAGCTGTGCCCTATTAACAAATGAAAGGCAGCAAGTCTACAATCAAGACGTGTGCTTTCAGGTGATTGTGAAAGCACACGTTGTACTTGTAGACTTCCTGCCTTTTTTTTGTTAATAGAGGGGGCAGATTGTGTGTGAAAACAATGCCTGGGGTTGGTCTCAGCGCAACACAGCTGGACAAAACAGGACAACGTAACGACAGCAAACTCTGGATTGGACGTTTTTTGTACCTCGGCAGTGACACTACTTTCAGGGAACTTTGACATTATAAAACATCAACAGAATGCTAAATTTTTAAACTGCGCTTTGCAGGATAGGTTGTTAGTAAAACCTTCATTAAGCCTCCTGGGATGGAATTGATGTGGTGTATGTGAACACGTTTCATTTGATTCCATGTGTGAAGAACTGCCCTGTTTTATACACACGAATGAAATGAAATGAAATGAAATGGAGATTTGTAGAGCGCGAAACAATCACCCAAGGGTGTCAATGCGCTTGCTCATCAAAAACAGGATTTAAACTAGGAGGTTCGCAGATATGTTAAAGATTAAACAGCCATGTCTTTAGTGATTTCCTGAAAGCTAACAGATGTGTTTCTTGTTTCAATCTTATTGGGAGGGAATTCCATAACTTAGTTGCGCCAAACAGAAAACTTCTACCCCCCCAGGAGCATTTCTTTACCCTGGGAATAATCAAATCATGGGCAGAGGATGAGCGGAGACAACGGACTGGAATGTAGGGTAACAAGTTCCTCTTTAAAAAACCTGGTCCTATATCCTGTGTGGTCTTAAAAACAATGCATAGAACCTTAAACTCTATACGTCTTTTTATAGGCAGCCAATGTAAATCCTTGAGCACCTTTGACACAGATTTGTGTCTTGGAATGTTCAGCAGCAGCCGAGCCGCAGCATTCTGTACAACCTGCAATTTAGACAGGCATTTTTTCCGAAGATTGATAAAAAGCCTGTTACAGTAATCGGCTCTTGACAGAACGAGTGCGGAGATTACCAGTTTACGTAGCTCAGCTGGAATAAATGGGAGGATCTTTCTCAAAAGCTTTAGCGTGTAAAAAGAAAGAGAAGTAACCTGGTTAACATGGTTTTCAAATGAGAGTTTGGAATAAAAAATGACTCCCAAATTCTTAACCTTGGTCACTGGCGTAGGAAATGGCCCAAGCTCCAAGGGCCAGAGATCAGGTGACCAGAAATCAGTGTGAGCACCAAAAAGTAGGACCTCCGTCTTACCAGAGTTAAGCTTTAGACAATTGGCAGCCATCCAGTCCCCAACCTGACGAAGGCAGGTATGGAACTGTTCCATAGTGTTAGTGGGGGATCCTGACACTGAGACGATGATCTGCGTATCGTCGGCATAAGATACAGCCGAAAAGCCTAGGGAACTGATTAACTTCGCCAGTGGTGCCACATAAATGTTAAAAAGAGTTGGGCTCAAGGACGATCCCTGTGGCACACCGCATGGAAGTATAAAATTGGGTGATTTAAAATTTTCTAGGGCCACAAATTGTTCCCTGCCAGACAGGAATGATTCAAGAAGGGAAAGTGCATTTCCTTTGACCCCAATTCCCCTCAGAACTTCCAAAAGTTTCTGATGGTTCACCATATCAAATGCGGCGGAGAGGTCAAGCAGCACAAGTGCTGCACTGCCCCCAGCGTCGACTGTCTGCCTAATCAGTTCAGCCACTGCCTGCTTCCTTCCTTTACAGTTGGTTCCCTCTCTGAGCTCTACACTTCTTTTTTTTACTGAAAATAATGTGTATCTCACTGCGTCCCATATAAAGCACTTCACCTGTGGTGACCGGAGGGCTTTAAGGGGGCCGGGTCCTGCTGGTTTTTGCCATCAGCCTCAGGATGAAAAAAAATCGTAATGATGCAGCAGTGCCACCATTCACTATCTTGGATATAACACAACAAAGACTAGTTATAGTTCTTTCAGTCTGATCTTGTCAGAACTGAAGCATTTTCAATGTTATATGCAAAGAAGCCATAGTTGTTGCCTCTTTATCTTATGCAACTAACAACCATTGACAAAGCCAATAGTCCTGGCTTGTTGTAGATGTAATTTTACTTGTTATATTATACATCTGGATGCAATGACAAAAGCAGCATAATACCTGTCGGGCGTCACACTATGCTAAGCACAGATTTTAAGCTTACTGTGCTTTTAAGCCAGGCCCTTAATTACATCAGGCACGCCCCTTTGAGAGACCCCCCAGTTTTTTCATCCCACTCAAAGCACTGGGTGATGGTGTGTGATATTAGGCTCCTCGAGAAACCCACTAATTGAGCAGCATAATACCAGTGGGGCAGCACACTATGCTAAGTACAGATTTTTAACTTAAGTGTTTTAAGCCACTCCCTTAATTACATCGGCCATGCCCCTATGAGAGCCCCCCAGTTTTTAGGTCGAGCCTAGCGGCAGCACGCATTCACTACTCGCTCTGCGAGACTGCTGTACTAGAGTATGGGAGAGAAGCCACGCCCACTCTCCTCCCATATTTTTAATTGGATTGTGTCATTGTCTTTCGTAAATGCTGCCTTCGGATTCGTTACTAGGGTTGTTAGTCCCTCCTTAGTACGGCCTTGTCTTCATTTGTACCCTCCCATGGCAACTGGCCCTTTTACTTCGGTTGTTGCAAGGGACCTGTTATTTAGTCTGTAAGCACTATTTACTTTATGGAGTTTCTCTTACTGCAGGCCGGACAACACGGGCACCTGCTTTCAATCACTTTAACCTGGCATTATCTTGTGTCTGTTTCAAACCCCCAAATAAAATGGATTTAGAAATGATTAGCGAAAGTCATGTGAATTCCAGGTAGCACATAATCCTGTGCTAATGGGTTGAAGCTGACAACAGCACATCTGTGTTACATGTCATCTGTACTAAAGCCACCTGACCGATTGTTTTCAAAAGTTTGTTTTATTAACACCACCACCACCACCAATACCACCAGCACCAATACCACCACCAATACCACCACCATCACCAATACCACCACCACCAATACCAACACCACTGCCAATACCACCACAACCACCACCACCATCACCACTACCACCAATACCATCAACACCACCAATACCACCACCAATACCACTACCAGCACCAATACCACCACCACCACCAATACCACCACCATTACCACCACCACAACCATCAATACCACTACCTCCACCACCACCAATACCACTACCAATAGCACCACCACCAACACCACCACCAATACCACCACCAATACCACCACCAATACCATCACCACCAATACCACCACCACCAATACCACCACCACCAATACCACTACCACCACCAATACCACCACCACCAATACCATCACCACCGCCAATACCACCACCACCACCAATACCACCACCAACACCACCACCATCAACACCACCAATGCCACCAACAATAACACCACCAATGCTACCACCACCAATACCACCACCACCAATACCACCACCATCAATACCACCACCACCACCAATACCACCACCACCACCAATACGAATACCACCACCAATACCAATACCACTACCAGCACCAATACCACCACCACCAATACCACCACCAATACCAACACCACCAATACCACCACCAATACCACCACCACCAACAAAACCAATACCACCGCCAATGCCAATACCACCACCAATACCAATGCCACCACCACCAATACCACCAATGCCACCACCAATACCACCACCACAATACCAATACCACCACCACCAATACCACCACCCCCAATACCACCACCTCCACCAGTACCACCACCACCAATACCACCAATGCCACCACCACCAATATCACCAACACCACCAATACCACCACCACCAATACTGTTATGTTCCATATAGGTACCCTAATATAGGCCCCGGTAACATCATACCCCTTCACCTACATTACCTCCCCTACACTACACTGTAACGAGCCTTTTAGGATTGAACATTTACCTAGTTCTAGTCCTGGGTGCAGAAGGAGTGTTTCTCCTAAGCAATAGAGTCCTATAACTCCATCAATAGACTCACACAGTATGAATGAATATTCATAGGGGTTCTTACAAACCAGGCTGGGGCTACACCACCTTCCTCCCCATATCTACGTACACGGTTCATCCCATACTTCATCCTCAAATCCAACAATGGCTAATACAAGCAACAAGGGACAAAGGAACACTAGATACCTTCTGTATAAATACAGCACCTCTTGCTAGTGTTGCTCAGAGGGAGCCAAGACTTCCAGGCCGACACACTGACCAGAGACGCTGAGGATCCTGCATGCAGACGCTCTAGCTGACAGTGGTCTAACACATCCCTTGCGGGGTGTCCAACTCGAGACCAGGACGGGATCCCACACACACTCTCTCTTCAGGTAATGGGGTTAGACTAAATCCTAGAGGGATTCTTGGCTTTACACCTACTCACATGCTAGGTACACTTAGGTACATCTAGACAGGTGTTAGAACTGGGGGTCTCTTGTTGGCTGAGTTTTGTACCTTAGTCCAAATAGGGACCCTTGCTTCTAGTCAGGGTAAGGAGGGACACACGCTTAGATAACCCCTGCTCACCCCCTGGTAGCTTGGCACGAGCAGCTGGGCTTATCTTCAAGGCAATGTGTAAAGTATTTGCAACCACACTCCCAGTAACACAGTGATAACACCACAAATAGACACCACACTCGTTTCATAAAAGTAGCGGTATCTTTATAAAAGGAATGCGATGAGACCAAACGATAGAAATCCAACATATGCATATTCGTAATATTTTGCTTTGCCGGTTATTAGGCCAGCAATCACTTGTAGGTTCTTGCGGTATTAAATGAGCAATTCACGATCTCTAATGCAGTCCTAATGCAATGCTATGCAGTTCGTAATGTAGTAATAAGACAGTCCTTAATGCAAGAATCAGGCAGCTCGTAATGCAAGAATAATGCAGTTCGTAATGCAAGAATCAGGCAGTTCGTAATGCAAGAATAATGCGGTTCGTAATGCAAGAATCAGGCAGTTCGTAATGCAAGAATAATGCGGTTCGTAATGCAAGAATCAGGCAGTTCGTAATGCAAAAATAATGTGGTTAGCCAATCTGTGCGGTCAACTCGGGCACCACTAGGCCCCAACAACAGAGACAACAGTCGTAAGCTTAAAGGGGCGGCCCCGGTACTGCTGGGCAGGTAAGAGCCGCTCGGGGACTCAGCACGTCTAACACGGTGCAGCGGGAGAGAGCTCGGAGCACTCCTGTACTGCTCCTGCACGCCTCCCCAGGCCACACACGCTTGCGGCTCCCGACCGGAGTCCAAGCCTTACCTGGGGAGGTGCGCTGCCTCGCTCTCTCTCTCCGCTCGTCGAACGTCCTGCTGGGCGATCCCGATCACGTTGCAGCTCTGTTGCGAGGTGACGCTGTAACCGGACGGGTTATGGCGCTGCCTTCTCCTTCGTTGACGATCTTGGGCAGATTCCTTTCGACGAACAATGACCACGATCCCTTTCACCTTGTAGCTTCCTTAGCTTCAAGAAATCCTTTAGCAGGTTGCGGCTCGGGCCGGCGGCGGCGATCTTTAATCACAGCCTCAGTTACGATGACGGCTCGGGCCACAAACAGCAATGAAGCAGCATGGACGATGTTTCACACTTCGGGGGCAATGCGGTCACAGGGCCTCGTAAACAGCACCACGGACCACACAGCAGTCTCAGGAGTGCAGAAAGCACATGCACACAGCGTCGCTGAGACACACTGGGAAACTTTTATGTTCCTGAGTTTCCACAACAGGGGACCAGCTCTCCTCGGGCCCTTGAAGACAAGTTACTTCAGGAAACAGCCCACAGCAAAGTCCCTTGTCCTCTCCTCAGTCAAATCAGCAAACTGCAGGCCAGCCCCACAACACACAGCAAGGGCAGTCCTTCTCTTCAGTCTCTTCAGCTGTTCTTCTTTGGCAGAGGTTCCTCTTGATTACAAAGTAGTTTCAATCCTTTTTCAGTATGGATTTCAGTCTTGAGTTCAGGGGTTTCAACTCTTACATTCATACCCCTAAATGTCTTTAAAGTCTTTGTGTTCAGGGGGCTCTGACCCCGGTCCAAACCAGACCTGGGTGTCTTCCTGCCAGTGCACACCCTCTTCCTTTGATAGTCAGGGTCTGGGGCCCAGACGCTCAGCAGGAGGTGGAACCATCCTCTGGGGGCAGCAAGCAACACAGCCCTCTTCACATGCAGGGGGCTACTCCTCCCCCCACATCAAACGCAGGCCAACCTGTTGCTGTCTCACCTACTCCTTCCTGGGGTCAGGACTCTACCCAGACCCTGTCACATCCAAACCCAGACAGGCAATACACAACCAGGCAGAGGCACACAGGATGGTTTAAGACAAGAAACCAGCCACTTCTAAAAGCGTGGTTTCTAAACACACAATTCAAAAACCATCTTCACAGAAAGATGTGTTATTAAATTCTGAGTTCAGGCACACTAAACTCCATCTCTCCATCTTATGCCTATGGGAAGATATGCTGGAAACATGGGACTCAGCATTCCCCATTCTGTCCTATGGGCAAGATGGCCTTGCAACAGTGAAAAACGAATTTCGCAGTATTTCACTGTCAGGACATTGTACACACCTCAGTACATGTCCTACCTTTCACATACACTGCACCCTGCCCAGGGGGGTACCTTGGGCCTACTATAGGGGTGTCTGATGTGCATAAAAAGGGAAGGTAAGGCCTGGCAAGTGGGTGCACTTGCCAGGACAACAAGGCAGTTAACAAACTGCGCGCAGGCACTGCAGTGGCAGGCCTGAGATCTCTTCTTAGGGCTACTTGTGTGGGTGGCACAATTAGTGCTGCAGGCCCACTAGTAGCATTTGCATTACCAGCCCTGTCACACATAGTGCACTTTACTAGGGACTTTACTAGTAAGGCAAACATACCAATTATGGACAACGAATTACCATAACACTTTATACAGGGAGCACTTCCACTTTGACACTGATCAGCAGTGGCAAAGTGCCCAAAGCATCTAAGTCGGCAGCATAATGTCAGAAAAAGGTCTAGGAGGAAGGCAAAAAGTTTAAGGAACTTTAGCCAAAAAGGGCCAAGTCCAACACAACCCCCTCCCAGCCTAAAGCCAGGGTAGGCAAATCAACTACCTTGATGGGCTTCCCTGCTTGGGGCGATAGAACCCGGACGCGGGCCCGCTACTGCAGGGACACTCTCCTGTTCTATGCCTTCCTGACCCCTGGGGGTTCCCTTGGTTACAACTCCCTGGGCCAACTAAGCTACTCCACTGATACTTCCTGGCAGTCGGGGGCCCCCTAGGGGTGCTTGTCCCTTGCCAACTCCAGGCAGGGTTACCTTGGTGACTACTAGGGGTCAGAGAGAACAGGGAGGCGAACTGACCCAACACCTGGCGACAGTCCCTCTGCTGTTCTGGGGTCAGGGTAGGCGAGAGGTTCACCCCATCCACTGACCCATCCTTTCTCTCTGGCTGACAGGAGGTCAGGAAGAGGTTCACTCTCCTCTTCCGCCCCATCATCGGTAGCCAAGAGCATGGTCACCTCAGACCTCTCAAAGTGGGGTTTGAGGCGGTTCACATGGAGGACCCTCAGAGGGTTCCTAGGAGACTGTAAGTCAACCAGGTAGGTCACTTCCCTCCTGCGCTCCACCACCTCATAAGGCCCAGTCCACTTATCCTGGAGCGTGCAGGGCTCCACTGGTGCCATCACCCACACTTTTTGCCCATGTTGAAACTCGACCAGAGTGGCATTGTGGTCGTACCACCATTTCATTTCTTCCTGGCTGGCTTCCAGATTCACCTGAGCGAGTTGCCTGAAACGCCTAGATTGGTTCCTGAAGGCCAGCATGTAGCTATATACATCCTGGGGGGGTTTACTAGGAGCCTTCTCCCAGCCCTCCTTCACCAAACTCAATGGTCCTCTTACAGGGTGTCCATACAGGAGCTCAAAGGGACTGAACCCTAGGGACTTCTGTGGCACCTCTCTGTAAGCAAACAATAGGCATGGTAAGAGGACGTCCCACTTACGCCTCATGGGTTCCTCAAGACCCATAATCATGCCTTTTAGGGTCCAGTTAAATCTCTCAACCAGCCCGTTCCCTTGGGGGTGGTAAGGCGTGGTGAACTTATAGGTTACACCGCACTCCTTCCACAGAGATTTCATATACCTAGACATGAAATTAGTACCCCGGTCTGACACCACCTCTCTGGGGAACCCCACGTGGGAGAAAATCCCCATCAGTGCACGACCCACCACGGGGGCTATCACCGTCCGGAGAGGGATGGCTTCCGGGTACCGGATGGCATGGTCCACCAAGACCAGGATGAACCTGTTGCCAATGGCTGTCTTGGGATCCTGAGGCCCCAAGATGTCAATGCCCACCCTCTCAAATGGGTGCTGACTACAGGGAAAGGTTGGAGAGGAGCCTTGCGCTTCCTCCCACTCTTACCACTTGCCTGGCACTGTCTGACAGGTCCTGCAATGAGTATCAGAACTCTTGCGCATTTGAGGCCAGTAGAAGTGGGTGACAAGCCTCTCAAAGGTCTTGTCCTGCCCCAAATGTCCTGCTAAAGGTACATCATGAGCCAACCCCAGTAGGAAGGCCCTGAAGCGCTGGGGTACCAGCACACGGGCTGACCCAGTCTCAGCAACCTTAGGCTCGCTATATAGGAAATCATTCTCCCAGTAAATCAAATGTGACCCGGGCTGATCAACTGCTGCCTGTTTTGCTGCCTGTTGCCGCAAACCTACAAGAGAAGGGCAATTTTTCTGCTCCTCACAGAATTCTTCCCTGGAGGGCCCTCCCTCCTGCTGCCATTGGGTCAGCTCAGGTAGGTCCCCCAGTTCAGCTACTTGCTCCCCCGTAGGCTCCAGGGCATCCCCCCAAGGGGTGCCTCCTCCTAGACCGTGGGAATGGTGGGGGCCGGTTTTCCGTACCCCCTGCCTCCTCTCTTTAAGGCCGGCACCTGGTCCACTGTTTCAGGCTCCAGGTCCTCTTGAACACCTTTACTGGCTGCCATAGACCGAGTGGTCACACAAGCCCACTCAGGCAGACCCAACATCTCCAAATGTGCCTGGCGCTCCACCTCCTTCCACAGGAACTCTCCAGGTCATTCCCTAGCAGACAGTCTACAGGCATGGACGGACGTACAACGACCTTCAAGGAACCTGAGACCCCCCCCACTCAAAGGGAACTAGCGCCACCTCGCAGAGGCGCACGGAGTTGTCTGCTGCAACTACAGGGTGAAGCACATTGGGAACCACCTGCTCCTCAGACACCCACTGACACCTGACAGATGTCAAACTGGCTCCTGTGTCTCTCAGAGCCTCCACCCTCCGTCCATTGATGGTCACCCACTGCCTGCACTTCTTAGTATTCTCAGGCAGAGAGGCTTCTTGGACCATCTCTCGATCTCCTAATGAGACCAGGGTCATAACTGCTTGCTCCTCCCCATTCGAAGGACTCAATTCCTCCCCCAATGCTACACTCACTAAACCACGTGTTGGAGTACCAGTGGGTGCAGGTGGTTTCTTGGGGCATTTAGGGGCAATGTGACCCACCTCTTTACAGAAATAACAAGTAGGAGGACCTCTGCGGTACCGCTTGCCCTTAGGGGGCCAGGACCTCTTAGCCTTGGGGGACTGCGACCTTTTTATCTGGGAACTACTTTGGGGTCCTTTAGAGAACTCCTTGTGGTTACCCTTGTCCTCCCCACCTTCTGCTGGGGACCCTGTACACCTTTGGTAGTAGTACCCCCAATCCCCTTGTGGACCCGGGTGCTGGTCCAGCGGTCCACCTCCTCAGCAAGCTTACCGGGATCAGTCAGCCTACTGTCTAACAGATGCTGGTGCAGCTCTGGAACACATAGACTACTCAAGTGCTCCCAACTAATTAAATTGCATAAGCCCTTAAAATCAGTTACCTTACTGAACGTCATCCAACCATCCAGTGCACGCGTGTACGCATTCACACATTCCACCCAAGTACTGGATTCCAGTTTCTTGAAGTTCCTGAATTTCTGCCGGTACTGTTCAGGAGTGAGCCCATACCTGAGGCATAAAGCCTCCTTCATATTGGCGTAGGTCAGGGTTCCCACCCTCTCTAAGGGTGGTAAAACATCCATCCCGGAAGCCTCAAAGTATTTTCATAGGCCCGCCCCCCAATGCTTCTCAGGCACCTCATTCATCCTCAGTGCGATCTCATATGCCGTGAACCACGCATAAATATCATCACCCCTTTGGTAATCTCGCACTAAGTCTTTGGGAATGTACACCTTACCCGCTGGCACTGGCTGTGCACTGCCACCATTTGAACTGGACTCCACCTGTTTAGCCTTAATGTCCAGTTCCCTCATCCTTAACTCATGAGCTAAGAGAATCTTCTTCTCTTCAAAGGCGAGAGCGTTCTTGCTCTCCTCTGCTCACTTTTCACTTTCAATGAGCAGCTTTTTCTCCTCTGCTTGAGCCTCAAGTTTTAAAACCTCCAACTCATGCTCTCTGACCCTTTGGTTTTCCTCCAGCTCCTCTGGGGAAAAGCTCCTCCCTGAATGGTTACTACCAGCCCCTGAGGCTGGTCCTCCCACAGGCAAATCCTGTGGACCAAATCCATTCCCTGGGTCATCCTCATCCATCTCAGCATCACCTGTCTCTTAAGCCTCTTTGGCTTCCCACCAGGCCCTCAAGGCCGTTTGCAGCTCCTCCTTCTTGGCGCTACTTTTCATGGGACATCCCAAAGCTCTGCAGAATTGCCTCAATTGATCAACTTTGTAGGTAAGCAATGCCTCAATGTCGAATTCCAATTCTGCAGCCGCACTGGCTACTTGACTCCTTTGAGACATGATGTGTGGCTTAATGGTCGCTCAAAATAGAACCAAAAAATCAAAAACACAATATGTGGTTGCGTCGTCGTCTGCGCTAAAACTAGGGATGTACACCAATCTCTGTGAGTCAGTTGCAAATACACGTTCAAATCCACAATCGCTGACCACCAATGTAAGAAATGGGGGTCTCTAGTTCGCTGAGGTATATACCTTAGTCCAAATAGGGACCCTTGCTTCTAGTCAGGGTAAGGAGGGACACACGCTTAGATAACCCCTGTTCACCCCCTGGTAGCTTGGCACGAGCAGCCAGGCTTATCTCCAAGGCAATGTGTAAAATATTTGCAACCACACTCCCAGTAACACAGTGATAACACCACAAATGGACACAACACTGGTTTCATAAAAATAGCGGTATCTTTCTAAAAGGAATACGATGAGACCAAACGACAGAAATCCAACATATGCGTATTCGTAATATTTCGCTTTGCCGGATATTAGGCCAGCAATCACTTGTAGGTTCTTGCAGTATTAAATGAGCAATTCACAATCTCTAATGCAGTCCTAATGCAATGCTATGCAGTTCGTAATGCAGTTCGTAATGTAGTAATACGACAGTCCTTAATGCAAGAATCAGGCAGTTCATAATGCAAGAATAATGCGGTTCGTAATGCAAGAATCAGGCAGTTCGTAATGCAAGAATAATGCGGTTCGTAATGCAAGAATCAGGCAGTTCGTAATGCAAGAATAATGCGGGCTGTAATGCAAGAATCAGGCAGTTCGTAATGCAAGAATAATGCGGTTCGTAATGCAAGAATCAGGCAGTTCGTAATGCAAGAATAATGCGGTTAGCCAATCTTCGCGGTCAACTCGGGCACCACTAGGCCCCAACAACAGAGACAACGGTCGTAAGCTTAAAGGGGCAGCCCCGGTACTGCTGGGCAGGTACGGGCCGCTCGGGGACTCAGCGCATCTAACGCGGTGCAGGGGGAGAGAGCTCGGAGCACTCCTGTACTCCTCCTGCACGCCTCCCCAGGCCACACACGCTTGCGGCTCCTGACCGGAGTCCTTACCTGGGGGGGTGCGCGGCCTTGCTCTCTCTCTTCACTCGACGGACGTCCTGCTGGGCGATCCCGATCATGTTGCTTTTGAGGCGACGCTGTAGCCAGACGGGTTACGGCGCTGCCTTCTCCTTCATTGACGATCTTGGGCAGATTCCTTTCGACGAACAATGACCATGATCCCTTTCACCTTGTAGCTTCCTTAGCTTAAAGAAATCCTTTAGCACGTTGCGGCTCGGGCCGGCGGCGGCAATCTTTACTCATAGCCTCAGTTACGAAGACGGCTCGGGCCACAAACAGCAATGCAGCAGCGTGGACGATGTTTCATGCTGTGGGGGCAATGCGGTCACAGGGCCTCGTAAACAGCACCACGGACCACATGGCAGTCTCAGGCGTGCAGACAGCACACGCACACTGCGTCGCTGAGACACACTGGGAAACTTTTATGTTCCTGAGTTTCCACAACAGGGGTCCAGCTCGCCTCGGGCCCTTGGAGACAAGTTACTTCAGGACACAGCACACAGCAAAGTCCCTTGTCCTCTCCTCAGTCAAATCAGCAAACTGTAGGCCAGCCCCAGATCACACAGCAAGGGCAGTCCTTCTCTTCAGTCTCTTCAGCTGTTCTTCTTTGGCAGAGGTTCCTCTTGATCACGAAGTAGTTTCAATCCTTTTTCAGTATGGATTTCAGTCTTGAGTTCAGGGGTTTCAGCTCTTACATTTATACCCCTAAATGCCTTTGAAGTCTTTGTGTTCAGGGGGCTCTGACCCCGGTCCAGACCAGACCTGGGTGTCTTCCTGCCAGTGCACACCCTCTTCCTTTGATAGTCAGGGTCTGGGGCCCAGACACTCAGCAGGAGGTAGAGCCATCCTCTGGGGGCAGCAACACAGCCCTCTTCACATGCAGGGGGCTACTCCTCCCCCCCACATCAAACACAGGCCAGCCTGTTGCTGTCTCACCTACTCCTCCCTGGGGTCACGACACTTCCCAGACCCTGTCACATCCAAACCCAGACAGGCAATACACAACCAGGCAGAGGCACACAGGATGGTTTAAGACAAGAAACCAGCCACTTCTAAAAGCGTGGTTTCTAAACACACAATTCAAAAACCATCTTCACAAAAGATGTGTTATTAAATTCTGAGTTCAGGCACACTAAACTCCATCTCTCCATCTTATGCCTATGGGAAGATATGCTGGAAACATGGGACTCAGCATTCCCCATTCTGTCCTATGGGCAAGATGGCCTTGCAACAGTGAAAAACGAATTTCGCAGTATTTCACTGTCAGGACATGGTACACACCTCAGTACATGTCCTACCTTTCACATACACTGCACCCTGCCCAGGGGGTACCTTGGGCCTACTATAGGGGTGTCTGATGTGCATAAAAGGGAAGGTAAGGCCTGGCAAGTGGGTGCACTTCCCAGGACAACAAGGCAGTTAACAAACTGCGCGCAGGCACTGCAGTGGCAGGCCTGAGATCTCTTCTTAGGGCTACTTGTGTGGGTGGCACAATTAGTGCTGCAGGCCCACTAGTAGCATTTGCATTACCAGCCCTGGCACACATAGTGCACTTTACTAGGGACTTTACTAGTAAGGCAAATATACCAATTATGGACAACCAATTACCATAACACTTTATACAGGAAGCACTTGTACTTTGACACTGATCAGCAGTGGCAAAGTTCCCAAAGCATCTAAGTCGGCAACATAATGTCAGAAAAAGGTCTAGGAGGCAGGCAAAAAGTTTAAGGAACTTTAGCCAATAAGGGCTAAGTCCAACAACAGGCATCGTAGGAGTACGCACTTTCTTTTATCATGCATTTTATATCTATGTATGTATTTTTGATTATTGCAAAATGGTAGAACTGTACTATCCATTTATATTCACCATGCTGCTGATTATATATACCTGCTACGTTCTAACAATTATTGCAGCACATCTATTTTACACTAGAAGAACAACTGTACAATAAATACTTATTGTAACACGCCCAACTGATTCTTCTGTGTAACTCTCTGAGACCAAATAAGTAAGCACGAGCGACTGAGCGAAAAGTAGTATATTGTTTCCACGATCCTGAGGGATCAGGGTTGTCATGTTCTAAGGCTGCTAGAAACTATTCTCTCCCCGATAAGAGGAGACACTAGTGGCACTGTGAGCTAGCTAATGCAAACAGGCTAACATTTTCAGTGGGGGTGTTCAGAATCAGTCTGCCACCAAGCCCACAGTTCATGTTATCCGAACGCGCAGATTCTGTATAGGTTATATATAGGAACTACACGACATGGCGCCACCAACGTTGGTTGGGTACCTATTTAACAGTAGAATCTGAGTAGGTCAGTTGTGCTATTTCTCAGAGACCCCTACTCACAAAATGCCAGAGACGTCTGGAGTGGGTGGGCACAAAATCCGCCACAGCTAAGTAGGCGAAATATCCTATGTATTAGCTGTTGGTTAATCAAGCTTGAAGGACTTTTTGGTCCTAAAATAGTGCATAAGACCTTATCTTAGTTCCCTTGAACAAACTTCTCCTTTACAAAATGACTGAGAGCGAAGATAACCCGGTGGTGGCTAGACGCCTCTCAACAGGAGACGAAGAGGTGGATGGAATTCTCATTGCATCTAAATTTAGATGTACTATCACCCTGAAATTACTAGAATATGGTTTAACACCTAGGGGTGGTATAGTAGCTTTCGTAATTGAGGCACACAAATCAAACAAAACAGAGGTATTCTATTCGTGGGTTACATTCCCAGAAGCAGATGCAAGAACACAGACATTTCACTACTATACAGAAGGAGATGCACCACTGGAATATGGACCTTGCGAGGACATAGAAGTTCCACTCACGTACCAGGAACACCTATACTGGTTTAAAGGTGCCCTACCCCATATAAGAAACAGAGTAAGATTAGGCCCGCTCGGAGGAGACGGGGCAACATGGCCAATATTAGCGGCCTACACACCACATCCTGACATTGAAACAATTCCACAGCCAGACTTACTCTTACAACACAAGGATTTAATTAAAATCTACAGAAACCTGACACAGTTTGTCATGAGGACTTTCACAGTCCAACCAACAACAGTTGCAACAAATGGAACTCAAATTCAGGGTACAGCAACTAAAATTACACCATAAACATTATACGCGGTAATGGGTAAAATGCCCACAAACGTGAACAAATACCATTCTGGGTAGCTCAGAAAATAACTCAGCTAGAGGCAGTATTCCCAAATACTACCACGTATGAAAAACACAGAATGCTGCCAATATGTTTGCCCATGGGGATAACACCACAATTAGAGGATTGTACCACATGGGCTACAGTCTTTGCTGCCATTTATACCAGAACTCATGGTATCCCTTCATAAGCAGTAGTACCTGATGTATTGAGACAAATACAAAACGAGTACGGAGCAGATCCTGCCCTAAACTAAGGGATGAAGTTACTAGGCAACTATGACCAGGTATCAGCCATAATACTAGCTAACATTAAAGGGGAAGCAGCTTGAGTGGCTATCCGCCAACGCCTAAGGGAGTTCAGTCCATTAGACCAACAACACGAACTACCCAAAATAATTGAAACTGCATATGCAGAATTGGACAGAGACAGTCTAAGTGGGAAAGCATTAAAACCACAACTGATGGGCAGTTCTGAAAAGGACACTACCAAGCAGACACCTGCTTCTTCTAAAAAGAAGTGGGATAATAAAAAACAACAAAACTTTAAAAGTAGATCTCAATCCCGAGGCAGATCTCCTTCACAGGAGCCCTCTGAAAAGAGGTACTACCTTAGGAATAGGGATAATATTAGGAAATCTGACAGGAATCAGGATACTGATACACGTTCCTCTCATTCCTTTCAGGGCTCGACGAAAAACTGAGAGAGAGAAGGACGGTCAGAACACAAAGAAGAGCGTACAAAGTCCAGAGACAAGCAGCATGCTCAAGACTATACTTCCAAAAAAGAAGAAAAGCCAAAATCCAAACCTCAGTTTAAGAAGAAGAAAGTTGCAAGCATAAAGATCAGACATGCCCAGAATTCTGAGGACGCAACTTCTGAATGGGGAATGGGCTCAGGCGATGCTAGACAGCGCGGCAGAAGTAAAAATAGCTTGCGAGAACCTGATGCAATTTCTGGTGACAGCGGACTTGAATGATTACATCACAATGGAAACACCAGATACAAGGGTGAGCGTCCCACATAAGTTACACGAAATAACACTCCAAATGGAGGGGGACAAGCCCAGAAAAGTTAAAGGACTCTTTTGGTAAAACCTATCATCTGGTTATGACATCCTGTTAGCTGAACAAGATTGGCCGCCAGCATTCGTAATGGAGTGCCCCAGGGGAAAAACTGTAATTTTTCCTGCATTTTCCGACCTCGTTGCCATTCATCTTAAACATGCATATGCACAGGAGTGGGCAGTAGCCCTAGCTACAGCATTGTACAAAAATCATGCCGGATGGGATGAAGATTCAACCCACCACGTGATCCCGTTAAAAGTTTCACCAAATGCACAGAGACAATATCCAATAAAGCATGAAGCTAAAAAACAGGTCAGGGAGATCTTAGATCAACTTGAATACCAAAGGGTGATTGAAACATGCACCTCACCAATGAACAATCCTTTGTTTCCCGTATCAAAACCAGACAACTCATATTGTTTACTTTTAGATTACAGACATTTAAACACATGCACAAAAACATTCGCTGTCCAAAACGCACACAGTGCCACATTAATGAATAACATTGTGCAGAAAAAATACAAAACCACACTTGATATCTCAAATGGATTTTTCTGCCAAAATATAGGGGAGAGGAGTTGGCCTAACGGCTAGGGCAGTCGACCTCAAATCTGGAGAACTGGGTTCGAGTCTCTGTAATGACGCTGAACATCCTGTGATTCTGGGCAAATCACTTAATCTACCCTTGCCTAACAAAAATGAATGTGTCCTCATGTAATGCAACTGGTGCTATGTAAAGCGATCTGATACCCGATTCGGGTCAAGTTCGCGCTATATAAAACTCTGTAAGATATATATTTTTTTTTTAAATAGCGCCTGAAAGCAGGTATTTGACCTCATTCTCAGCGTTGGGGTCCCAGCTGCAATTTTGTTGCCTCCCCCAGGGGTATAAGAACAGCCTGGGGGTATTCTCAGCAAGAGTAACAGAGTAACTCCAAAATTTTGATGAGGAAGCATTGTCCTATGTGGATGATATTTATCTGACCGACGATGACTTAAAAAAGGCACTTGACCAGGGTGAGCACCATTATAATGGGATTCGCCTCTGAGGGCTACAAATTTAATTTTAAGAAATCTAAAATAGCCCACCTCAAAGTCCTGTTTTTAGGATACGAGCTTTCAAGTGAAGGGAAAAACCTGGCAGCTAACTTTTTTGAAAAATGTGCGCTGCTCCAGCCTCCAAGATCATTAAAAAATCTACAATCGATACTGGGATTCCTAAATTTCGGCTGAACATACATTTTAGATTACGCAGAAAAAGTAAAACCTTTCTACAACTTAATAAAACCTGACTTTTCAGTTAGACAATGGACACAGGAACACACAAACATCCTACGTTCACTACAAGAAGACATGATAGCTTCAAAACACTTACAGACACGCGTAAATGTACGCAACTTAGTGATCCGAGTAATAGCGGGTCAATGCGGGTACACTTACTTAACCTTCAATGAAGGCGAAACAGTACCAATCGCTTACAAATCACACCTGTACACAAACGCAGAAATGCATTTCACTTCAACAGAAAAAATCCTGACAGCAGTTCAGACCGCTGTAGCAAGAGAAAGAGCCCTGGCCCAGTGACCCCAGTACCAGCTTTAGAAGCTGTTACAACGGCTAGCATTCCAAATGCTAAAGCCTTACATCCGAGATGGATACAATGGGCTAATTCCCTTACTGCAACGGATGTTGAATACAGATTTGATCCAAGTCTAAAAACACAGGCATTCCTGCAATACGAACAAGAATATCCTCTACCAAACAAAATGTTGCCTCTATATCAGTATGAATATATGATTTACACTGACGGTTCTGCTCAACCGGCCATAGGGAGTAAGCAACAATACAGCGCAGCATGTGCAATCGTTAAAGGTCGCATGCGGGATGGAAAATTCTATCCAAGTTACACCAAAACGCAATCTCTAGGAGACTGCAAGGCTCAGTTGGCAGAGTTAAAAGCACTGATACTTGCACTTATAAATATGGATCACGAATTCCCCACACTAATTGTGTGTGATTCCTTTTACTGTGTACAGTCATACAATGAATATTTATATCATTAGGAACAAAACAGGTTCAAAGACACAAAAAGTGGCACAATTAAGCATAAAATGCTATGGGAACAGGTAGTTGAGTTGAAGAATGAACTAACGAGGGCTCACGTGATTCATACACTGAGTCATCAGCGTGATGGCGTTCACGTTGAAGGGAATTCATTGGCTGATGAAGCTGCGAAAGGGGCTGTACGCACAGCTTCCGTAGCTGCAATTACTCGTTCAAAAACGAGGATAGATGGTGAGATTATGGTCGCTGTCATTGCTTCAAGCAAAAACAGCACAGCAGTACCAAAGAAATTTCCACTCAAGTACTCCTACAAGTTAGATGCAAACAACATTCCATTTGCTCAGATTCCTGGAGTGGGGGACAGAGTAATACCAAATATGGATCGTAGGCAAGGTTTAGTTCTAGCAGCACACAAGGGTTTGGGCTCTGCGCATACAGGCGTTACAGCGACTATTTCATTGTTGAAACAGCGCTACTGGTGGCCAGGTCTAACAAAACAAACTAAGGACTATGTCTTGAAATGCGACATCTGCCAACAGATGAAAGGCTCCACCAAAAAACGCCCGGCACAGACTCCATTAGTAAAATGAGACAAACCTCTTGCATGTGTGTATCTGGACCACTGCGGCCCCTTACAATCTGATGGGACCTACAAGTATATCATGGTTGCAGTGGATTCCTGCTCAAGATTCCTATGGGTTTGGACTCAGCGCTCGGCTGACGCCCGAACTGTTATAAAAGATTTGCGAGTCTTTATCGGGACATACGCAGTTGGCACATTACATTCTGACCGTGGCCCGGCGTTTAGCTCTCGGGCTTACAAAGAGGCCATGGAAAGTATGGGCGTAGCATTGCGGTACTCCTCTCCGTACCATCCTGAGAGAAATTCGGTTGTGGAGAGGAAAAACCGGGACTTAAAGCAATCTTTAACAGCTAGGGTATTAGGCAAGGGCGGTAGTTGGGTCAATCATCTCTACGGGGTACAGCGAGCACTCAATAACCAGCAAAGAAATTCTCTACGGGGTGTCACTCCATATGCGGTCCTATTTGGGACAAGAATGTGGGTACCTGATCTTGATTGTGAAGGCACAGTGGCAGATGAAAAACCATTTGATATCCATGATCGTTTGGCTGTTTTACATGATCTAAATGATTACAGGACACAACAAAGTAACGTCCTCCAGAAACAGACCGCCACTGGGGAAGTCAAGGCAAACACGGCAAGACCTGTCTGGATCCCAAAGGTTGGGGATCTGGTCAGAGAAAAAATAGCAGACAAAAAAGAATTTGGACCATCATACAAAAAACCTGTACCTGTCCTGGCAGTTCAAGGATCAAGAACTGTACTTTTGCCGCCTCTTGCCGGGGAAAAGGAGAAAGGATTTGTCTCAATCGACTTAATCAAACCACACTATGTGGCCGATACTGAACAGTAGGCCTCATGGACTCCACAATAGCAGACGCCCTCCTCTAGCTACAATCCAAGAAGTTCAAACAGAAAGACTCATCACGTTCAAAGAGCCTCCTGTATAGAATGAAAGACTATGCAACGATGCTATGGAACTTGTTCCCCTTGAACCAGATGTTCATCTTCAAAATAAAATTCAAAATGACGCACAAGTTGCAATAAGACCAAATACCGACGTCTACTTCAACATGCCTCGACAAGAGCAAAATGCGATTTCAACAAATCCCGATTCAATTCCTACAATTGATCGAACTGCTTCTGGCTACTTCATGAACTTTGATACGTTTTCTTTGGATCCAAGTGAACCTGAAACTATGCCAGCCCAAAAATCACATAAACAGCAAGCTAAAGACTTTCTGAACTTTCTCAAAAAGACTTACCTTGTATCGCCTTGGGTCGAACTATGGGTAATTACTGGGATACTATTTTTTCTTTTCTGGCTAGGCTTAGTTATAACTTTTAGCATGCTTATTAATGGACGATATCTGCAACAAAGCTCAGCAACACAAAAAGTTAATTTAATTCTGAAGCCACATCAATCATCCCATCGTGAACAGAGAGACTTGTCATTAGTGAACATTACAGCAGTTCCTATACCGGACGGTATAGTTTGGGACAAGGTTGATTTCGAAATATTCGGTCCAACTGAACTTTTAAAAATTTCTCATGTATTTAAACTTTCATTAAGTGATATCATTACCTCCAGTACATTTTCTGATGATTGGGACTCTGAAACTGTTTATGATATGTTGTCTGACTTAGAGAAAACTGCTGCATTTCCAAACAATTAAATGTTAGAAGGTACTTCAGACTACGACACATTGTACTGTTATCAACATTATGGTCATCATTTCCTGCACAAATCTATATCACCTAGAAATGTTTTCGAGTACCACCAGTGGGAACATTGCCCTACACCACCTAAAAGTAGTTTGCAAACATTTGCACAGATATTTTCATATTTTTCAGGATTTAACACCACTGACCCGACCTCATATTATTATAAGGTTACACCGACAACAGCACTGAAAATTATGTTAACAAACACCAAAAAGATATACTCTGCTTCCTTTATCACCCAATTGTCTGAACAGGGTTTTGACCTATGGAAGGACACAATAGACTTAAAATCAGTCTGGGGAAGATTCGGGGGTATAACGAAAGGGTTTCATATCCACAGGCCAGACTGACGCTATGTACAAAGAGAACACCCAGGGGTAGTGACATCCTACAGTGTTGGGAAGTTGTGCCTTGATTGGCTAGAGACCTAAACACTCACCGAAGTGAAACAATACTTATCCTTACTTACACAAGACATGGATCGTAGGGATTTTTTATTAGGTCCCAGGAAACCCCGTCAAAAACGTTTAATATATCCTGGTATTTATGCTGCCTAAAATGAAAACTGGAAAATATCCCAATAAGAGGCCGCAGAGAGGATACGGGAAATAGACCGTATTAACTTAGAAAAGACTTTAGTGGTAGTGGATAATGGGTTAACAACTTTAACCTCCAGGATATATTCCGTGGGCAACATTGTATCTTCTGCAATAGACATACTGGAACAAGATTTGGCCATGTTACAACACAGGCAATCTCAGTTACGTTCTATTATGTCGTTAAGCTGGACACTGCAATCTTTGCGTGAAGGCTATGTGCCTTGGCGTTTTATCAGCAGTACGTCTCTGTTTTCTGAATACAATCTAACAGATAAACAAATAGAAATGGCACAAAGGGGAGCTAAATATACAATGTTGCGCATTGAAAAGCTGGATAGGCTACCATTTACGGTAGCAGAATCACCATCAACGGAATGGCTAATCCATGGCCATATAACTCTACCGGTCACTACCTTTCAGTTTCAGTATTGCCTTGAGCAAAGGCAGGCAGGCAAATATGAAAAATTGTGTAAGGAATACATTAAGGAATCTTGGGAATTACTGTACAGATTTCGATGCCGGAGTGGGGATCGAGAAGTGTTTCTAAGCGGTACAAACTGCAAGAACGCTTTAAGCGGTTCTCTCATGTGCCAGGACATTTCATTGCACGGATCTTGCAATGGTTCAATAGCAAACTTGTCCTGCCACATAAAAGGGACTCCAGCAGCCGTGATCACACCGGTATTCGAGTTGCTCTCGAATGGGAGTTACTTGATGCTGAACGATCAGGGTTGCTGTGGGATGCTTCCGGGCATTGCCTATCTGGTCACTGTGAACTCCAGGGTCACTTGCTGTATGCAAGTATTGTTTCCACCAACAAGTACAGTCAGGGAGGCACTGTTATGGCCTTCATTGAATGTTTCCTTTATAAAGTTTGATACTTTGAGCAGACTGAAAGCAATGCTTTTACAACAAACCGCACCCTTAACCTCCACTCGAGAGACCTTTGATCTTCAGATCGCAAGGACCTCGACTGAGATACAGGCACTTATACGTACACACTGCCCCTTTCATTTCGCAGAAATGGTGGGTCGTATCTTTAGCATGTCTGATACGAGTGGTATTGTACACCTATTTAAGACCATAGGGTCAGGATTTCTAAGCACCTTTCAGACAATCTTTGGAGTTATCCCAAATTTTATGCACTCCGTATTGGGAAGCGTTTTCTATCGCAGGAATCCTGATTGTCATTTTCCTGCTCTGCAATGGACGGCCCAATTACCAACGAGATGGCAAAAGCGCTCCTGGAGCGCAAATACCGTGAGCGCATGGTACAGCATCTGGGCACACCTCGCATACAGGAACTAAGTGCCTCTTGGTTCCTATCGTTTAGACCAGTCTGGATGGACTGCATCTTACCTGTTCTTCGAGGCCTGTTTTGAGGTGAAGAATGCGTGTTGGATCTTTGTCTGACACTTGCAACGGACACGCCTGTGGACCTGAATACCCAGCTGGAACCCCTGAAGGCCCATGCTCGGCAATGTCCCAGCGTATTCCCATCTTGATGGCTGCATTCATCGAGAATCCACAGGTGACTTTTACAACTGGGTTGAGCATTAGCTCCACCACTAGCACCACTAGCACCCAGGTATCGACTACAGCACCAGCTGCCTCTACATCAGCTGTTGGCAGTACTGAATATCATCTGTGCTCCATTGACGTACTTTGCGAGGTGTTACAAGGACCGTCCCATGCAGCAGCAAGCAACGATGATGTTGCGTCTCCCAGCCAGGACACTTAATCTAAATTTGGCTCATCGTGTGCTGGGAAAGAATTCAGTTTGTTCATTTTTTCAACACTCAACTAAATTTGGAACATTTCTTTTAAAATTGACACTTTCGCTGAAAAGCATGGCCTCCTGACGCTTATAGTGGTTCGACCTATATAAACGAACTCATCTAGGACTTTGGCTTAAATGACATCTCCAAAACAACTGACTTTCAATAGAATTTTTTCACCTCTTAGACTATTTTTAAATGTTTTTAATGTTTTAGAAATATGTTTTTACGTGGCTCACTGGTATTTTTATGCGCAGCTACCTTGTTAAAATAGTGGTTCGCTAGCATTTTATCATTATTGACTATTCAGAAGAGGAGTCGATGTTATGTTCCATATAGGTACCCTAATATAGGGCCGGGTAACATCATACCCCTTCACCTACATTACCTCCCCTACACTACACTACACTGTAACGAGCCTTTTAGGATTGAACCTTTACCTAGTTCTAGTCCTGGGTGCGGAAGGAGGGTTTCTCCTAAACAATAGAGTCTTATAACTCTATCAATAGACTCACACAGTATGAATAAATATTCATAAGGGTTCTTAGAAACCAGGCTGGGGCTACACCACCTTCCTCCCCATATCTACGTACAAGGTTCATCCCATACTTCATCCTAAAATCCAACAATGGCTAATACAAGCAACAAGGGACAAAGGAACCCTAGATACTTTCTGTATAAATACAGCACCTCTTGCTAGTGTTGATCAGAGGGAACCGAGACTTCCAGACCGACACACTGACCAGAGACGCTGAGGCTCCTGCATGCAGACGCTCTAGCTGACAGTGGTCTAACACATCCCTTGTGGGCTGTCCAACTTGAGACCAGGACGGGGTCCCACACACTCTCTCTCTTCAGGTAATGGGGTTAGACTAAATCCTAGAGGGATTCTTGGCTTTACACCTACTCACATGCTAGGTACACTTAGGTACATCTAGACAGGCATCGTAGGAGTACGTGCTTTCTTTTATCATGCATTTTATATCTATGTATGCATTTTTAATTATTGCAAAATGGTAGAACTGTACTATCCATTTATATTCACCATACTGATGATTATATATATCTGCTACTGTCTAACAATTATTGCACCACATCTATTTTACACTAGAAGACCAACTGTACAATAAATAATTATTGTAAAACGCCCAACTGCTTCTTCTGTGTAACTCTCTGAGACCAAATAAGTAAGCACGAGTGACTGAGCGAAAAGTAGTATATTGTTTCCACGATCCTGAGGGATCAGGGTTGTCATGTTCTAAGGTTGCCAGAAACTGTTCTCTCCCGATAAGAAGAGACACTAGTGGCACTGTGAGCTAGCTAATGCAAACAGGCTAACATTTTCAGTGGGGGTGTTCAGAATCAGTCTGCCACCAAGCCCACAGTTCATGTTATCCAAACGCGCAGATTCTGTATAGGTTATATATAGGAACTACACGACAATACCACCACCACCAATACCACCACCACCAAAGCCAATACCACCACCTAAGCGCCCCTCGCTCACTAGTAATAGCAGGGGCACTGTTTGAGGCCGGAGCTGCATCCGAGACCATCCCTCCCTCCCTCCATACCTGCCATAAAGCACAGCCCGTCCTGCACCAGGAGGTGAAACCAGGGCCCTACTACAGCAGGAGTGTTTTTTATTAGGCCAAAGATAGCAATGACATTACGCAATGCCCCACTGCACTCTCAAATCACGGAGAGGGCAGGAACTAGCCCCGCCCCTCCCGCTCTTCCTCCTGAGCCGCAACAGTGTAATCACAGAGCAAAAGGTGTTGGAGCTCTTTGTTAGTGTTTATTGCTTGGATCATATGTAACTCTCACTTCACAGTTTGTGTCTGTGTACTTTACAACACTTACACATATTCACTGCACTATTTATCACTACTTTGAAGACATTGCAGGCCGGTCTCTTCCTCTGATATTTACAATGTAGCAAGCGGTCAAGAATGCCTTTTATTGCAATGCTATAAGTCTTGCATTTGTGAGAGTTTAAGCTATTAGTATTGTAAATGACAATGCCTTTTATTTATGTTTTAAAACCCAAAACATAAATAAAAGGCATTGTCATTTGCAATGCCAATAGCTCAAACTCAGGTGAATGCGAGACCTATTGCATTGCAATGCTTGTTTCATCCCACTTAAAGCTCCGACTACAAGCATGACGTGCTTTGATGTGCCATCCCATGGTGTCAACAAACTTACTTCATGCCTGTGACTTGCTGCGCAGGAGAGCAGAAGGACACAGGCATATTATTGTTTTAAATGTACCAGCTGCGAAGTTCCTTGAATCCAGCAATTTTCAGGCAATAATAAATATGTCAAGATAACTCTGGTGATTAATGTTCTCCCTGGAGAGAGATAGGAGTTTGCTCTAGTGGAAGTTTTAAGGCAGCGCAGAGGGTTAATATGCCTGCTGCAAAGAACGTGTACCAAGAGGATCACAAAGTGCATAGAATGAAAATTGGTTAGCGGGTTACTACTTTTGTCAGAGAGATCATTTTGTTACTTGCAGTTTATAAGTTAAAATCCTAATATAGAACAGTAAACTATTAACTGTCATCAAAGAACTTCATGCATTCTGCAAGGTATAGATTAGAGCATTATGATTTGTTCCCCAGCCATTCATTATCCTAATGTTGCAAAAGGGTTCATTTGGGTGCAAAGCAATTCTTATTAAATAGAAACCCTTACCATGGTTTTACATTTTAAATTCCGAGTTTGTGCTTCTCCAGACAAAGCACTCTTAAACTATACTGCCTACCAGTATGAATGACATGTCACTCCTTCACCTTGCAGTCCTCTGTCATAAGTAACATTTCTTACACACTGATTTGCATACCTATGTTTGATTGTCTCTGTTTAATTAGTATGCAATGTAAAGTGCACCCTACAGTGGTATGAGTGGTGCTATAAAACGAATTAAGTGCATCTCAGAGAGAGTGGTAATGGAGACTTGAGAGGCACTGTTAAAGGGTAATAGTGAGGAAAACACTGGTGAAGGTGGTCATTGGGGAGTTCCAACAAACATTGTCATACAGGGCACCACCAGTGCTAAGGCCGGCCCTGTGCGGGGCATATTGTGTGCCTCTGAGAAAGTATTCATGTTAATTGCAGCGCATGACTGGTGCTGCGATTAACATGTATACTGACACAATCTGCACTGATATTTGTCGCTGGACCCACATGCGCGGTCGGGTTCCTGGTGCACATAACCTTGGCTGCAGCTCACAGAGACCTTTCACTGCCACACACAGAGGAAAGAAATTAGAGGGAACATTGGTCCCAGGTAGCAAAAATTCTCGACAGTCGTCAAGACATGCCCGTTAGTACTTATTTTATTTAGCCTTAGTTTACCTGGGCCACAAGACATGATGTGTGACTTGGAATAATTGGTGTTAAGGTTCAGATTATGCATGAAAGAAGCAAAATAGTCCACCTGATGTCTCAGGGCTTTTGGGGTAAGGGCCAACAATACTGCGTCGTCCGCATATAGCAGAGCGGGAATTGGGGAGCCTGCGATTCTGGGTATATCTGTGTGGGAAGAGGCTAGGTAAGCTGTTAAACTGTTGATATATAAAATAAATAATAAAGGCACCAATGTGCTACCCTACCTCTCCCCATTCTTTAAAGAGAATTTAGGGGAAAGCTCCACGAGCGGAGTTAAACAGATCCGTGCAGTGAGATCCGAGTACAGACAATATAAAAAGTTCACCAGGCGGGATCCACTCCTTGATCCAGCAACATTACCTAAAGTTTGGTTCTGTTCACTGAATCAAAGGCAGTGGATAAATCCATAAAAACTAACACTATGGGGGAGCACTTGGCCTTAGTATATTTAATGATTGTCAAGACCAAATTCAGGCATTGTTCATTGGTGCCTAGTTTAGGTCGGAACCCAAATTGAAAAGGGGAGAGTATGTCCTTATCAGCTGTCCATTCAACCAGGTGATCATAAATGACTCTGCCAATGATTTTAATCGTGCTGTCAATTCGCGAAATTGGTCGGTAGCACTTGGGCGACGATCGATCTCTCTTTTTGAATATGGGTACTATTGTTGCAGTAGACCTTGAGGGCGGAATAGAAGATGACAGGGAAATGTTAAAAATGTTCGTGATAAGAGGGCCCCAAATTTCGGGCATAGATTTCACCAGGTCCATCGGAACCTCATCTGGGCCTGGGGCTTACCCTCCCTTACTGTGCTGGATGGCCAACTCAACTTCCTCCAAAGTTAGCAAAGGTGGGGGAGAATGCTGCAGTGTAGAATGAAGAGCAGCGGACAGAATTGGCTCTTCCTCAGTGTGGTAAATAGAGGCAAAAAGGGTAACCCAGTCCGCTCCGGAGATATTATTTTGGAGAGGGGGATTGGTGGGAGAATTTCTGGACCGTATCAGTTTTACCGTGTCCCAGAAGGATTTACTATCCTTTCCCTTGGATGCGAGTTCCAGAAGTTCCCTATCTTAATAGCGAGTGCAGTTTTGTACTCGGTGCGTGCCAAGGAGATTTCAGTCCTATTCCTGAGGCATGTGTTTAGGGCTTTTCTCAGTTTCCTATTTGCAGTGAACAAGCCCCGTCGAACCATCTTTGGTTTGTGTTTGAGATACGAATGGGCTTAAGCATGGAGTCCCTAATTGCGTGCATTAGCTGATTATAGTGTTGGGGCATAAAGTCCGATACCTTCTCCCCTAGACAGCAGAGAATTTTGTTTAGGTGCAGCTTGAGTAGGGCTGTGAGTATCTCTTTAGGATTATTCGTACACCAGACTAGGCGAAGGCAATCCGCAGTGTTGCATACTGGAGGGTAAGTTCCTGTTACATGCCAGGCCCTTGAGTGGTAAAAACATAGAAGCGCTTAAGGCGTTATGGTCGCCCCACTCGGCGGGCAGGATCTCGCTTTTGGAGAACCATGATAAAAAGTCTGAGTCGACAAAAATATAATCTATGAGGGAAGCTCTCCTGCCCCCTCTAAATGAAGTCCGTGTAATATATGCACCCCCAAGGATTTCAAATAGATCAACCAAACCGTGGGCCGTAAGATATCTAGAAAGTTCAGCGCCCCTAGCATCTTGCCAAGTACGGTGCATATTTGTGTCCAAATTGTGTGGCCTAGGACTCCCATTGATCCTAGCATTAAAATTGCTGCAAAGAAAAAAGTGAACAAGTGTGGCGCTGTTGTCAGCCTTAGATTGTAGTAGGGATACAAAATTAAATAAGCTAGTATAGTGTGAACAGCTAGCGTTGGTAAGATCATTGTTATAGAAATTTATCAAGTAAAAAGCCATGTTTGTCTTTGATACTCAAATTAATAATGCTAAAAAGGCAGAGGAACTAGAATTGATCTGTGAAACCTCTACCTGTAGGCTCAAGCTAACCCAGGTAGCTAATCCACCTGCTGCTCGGCCGTGGGTGGAAGGAGTGGTGGGACGTGAATAGTAAGCGTAACCCTTAAAGTACGGTGGCTCAGTAAGCCAGGTCTCCTGCAAAAGAATTAAATCAAACTTGGATACAAATGCCCTCCAATCATCGTTGATAATCTTCCCTTTGAAGCCTGCCATGTTCCAACTAAGGACAGAAAGGGTTCTGTAGTGCAACTGTGAAGCATTTGTGTGGGAAGCAACTACTGCTGATTCTAGCATCGGGGTAACAATAATTAACTCTGGGGGGATGTCTGCTGACGATAGGGTGCCCGAGGGGTAGATGTTGAGGCTACCTTTGGAGCTGAGATTCAATCTATATTGAAAAGTGCCTCAAATCTGTTGGATGTGGATATGGGGCAAGAGATAAGGGGAGCACTCAGTGGGACCTGGGATGATGGAAGGGTATTAAAAAGGGTTGACTGCTAGTAGCTATCAGGACTGAAGTGTCCCTGTGTGTGTTTACGTCCCTGAGGAGATTAAGTGGGGGTAAAACAAGAGCACGACTAGTTGGAACTGGATTGGGTGGGCACAGCCAAGGATCAAGGGGAGTCTATAGAAGAAGCCTAAAGGGACCAGAGAGATAGTAGGGAAAGTCCCGTTAATGGTTCTTGCAATGAATAACAAATGATGCACCAGCTCTGGAAGTCTGCAATTAATAACAATACAGTCCCCATATGAATCCCGCCGGTTGGCTCAATCCAAGGGCATCTTCTGACATGCAGGATGTCCTTAGCGTACCGATGTTGCATTCCTTTGTGTAGCGCCAACCAATTTAGAGTTTTATTGAAGAGCTACTCGTAGGATTCACTTTGATCCTGGCGCAGTGAAGGATCCCCTCTCAAGATGACCACATACGGGCAGGCGGCAGGGGGGAGGTTGATGACTGGCAGTTGTGAGCGCATCTGGAAGTGAAGCGGTATCTCTCTGTACCCTGGGTCCCTTACGTTGGAAAGAGACGAGAAGAGGGGGGGTGCTTGGTCTGTGGACTGGCCAGAAGCGGGCTTTCTATTGTGCTGGTGGGCTGCTTGGGCTGGCAAATTGCTAGAAGAGGCCAGAGCCTGAGTTGCTGGTATTCATTTCTCCGGAGGGCCGCTGGGTATTCTACTCAAGGTACAGAGCCTAGTGGGGGTACTGGTTAAAGCTCCTTTCACTAGGTCTATAAAGTTAATGCCCAGGGTGACCAGACTGGACTTGATAGTGTCTAGGCTGCGAAACTAGGGGAGAAAGAATAGTGTTGAGAAGTGAGCACAAATTTTCAGAAAAAGACTTTAGCTGGGTTACCAAGAGTTTATTGATGAAGTTGAAGAGATGTGACCTGTCGGCCTGTGAAAGTTGAACTAAGGTTGGGACTGGCTTCTCTGGGGCATCTGTATTTAATACCAAGACAGGTGGTGTCTCCTGCCTGCGCTCGGGCGTAGACACTTGTGAGGTCACTGGGGGAGATGTAGAAAGGCTGGCCGTCTGTTTGCGGAACTTGCCGCGTCTGACTTCTTTGTTGTTGTTATGGGTAAGGTCTTGTTGTTTGGGCCAATGAAGGAGTTGGGGTGTGGCAGAAGAAGGGGACATTACTAGTTTGGCTATGTGGACTTGCAGGGGGAGGGCTCAACACTATTATAGGGTGTGGCTGTATGCGTGGCCGTGGAGAGGCAAACGGATGGGCCAGGGAGGCCCTCATTGAGCCCGTCTGAGTTAATAGAAAGCCTCCATTCAGTTCTGGCAATTTCACTGCTGATGGCGCTAACAGCTCATTGGAGCATCCGATCAATTGAGGTAGGCTTTGGCGTAGACTTTGGGGAAGGCTCGATTGCAGCAAAAGGAGTGGAACCAGAGTTACCTCCTTTTATTCTGTCCATGGTCCCAGTGGCTTATTAAAAAGTCAACTAATAGATCACGGAGACAGCACCAATTCTACACAAGCTAGCAGTAAAAGCACGGACATTCAGGGTAGTAGAGAGGAAGTTGAAAAACAGTACCTCGTGATGGATATTGGCCCAGATTACCAGGTGAGGGCATTAAAGCTTCACAGGAATGAAAACCTCAGAGGGTGGGCCCAGTCTGGCCTCGTTCGACTACCGACAGGATCAGACGGGCCCGGGCACGGCCCTGACGCACCCTTGTGTGTCCTGTGCTGCGGTAGTCTGTGGGGAATTAAATGGAGTCAGGCCCCTCCCTCTCTCCACCATGGGAGTGATGCAGGCTGGGGGACCGAGTCCCACCCCAGCTGGCCACCGATGAAAGAGAGTGTTGTTGTGGGCTGAGACAACAGGAAGCCCTTTCAGCGCATCCCGCGCTGCGGTAGTCTGCGGGGGATTAAATGGAGAGAAGCCCCTTCCTCTCTCTGCCACGGGAGTGATGCAGGCTGGGGGACCGAGTTCCACCCCAGCTGGCCACCGATGAAAGAGAGTGTTGTTGTGGGCTGAGACACCAGGAAGCCTGTTCAGCGCATCCCACGCTGCGGTAGTCTGCAGGGGAATAAATAGAGAGAGGCCCCTCTCTCTCTCCGCCACAGGAATGATGCAGGCTGGGGTACCGAGTCCCACCCCAGCTGGCCGACGATGAAAGAGAGTGTTGTTGCGGGCTAAGGCACCAGGAAGCCCATCCAGCGCAGCCCCTGCTTGACAAATCACCCTGAAACTTTCAAGACCGCAGCTGAATTGAGTGGAAAACTAGTTTTGAAAAGTTTCTAAAGATTCATCAAACAACACCAAAGTTCTTGGCAAAACAAAAAATGCTTCATCAATGGGAATTAGGTCCTAAATATAACTACCTACTTGTGACCGCCAGTAGGTAAGATATGCATATATATTCACTACAACAACTAAGATTACAGGATGTTATAGTTCAGAAATAGAATAAAATACACCTTTGAAATTCACTGAAAAAACAAAGGTTACAGGGTTATTATAGTTAGCAAATAGGTTTTTAAAAACCTTAAACATTCACTGAACAAAACAAAGATTACAGGGACATTATAGTTAGGCCCAAATTTCACTTGTACAAAACCAGTGAAATTCAACAGTTGTAGATACCTGGGCTAACTATAACTTATGTTCCCACAAATCTCACATAAACCAACTCACATACCCATACAACCACTCCCATATTCCTTGACAGACCCATACAACCACTCACACACCTACCCACTCACTCTTACATCCACAAACATACCCACTCAATCACCCATACAGAAACTCACACAGCCACTCACTCACCCATACAGGTATTGATGTACCCACACACTCACCCATACAGCCACTCATACTGCCACACACTCACTGATACAGCTATTCACATACCCACTCACTTTCCCATTCAGCTACTGACACAGCCACTCACTCACCCATACAACCACTCACACATCTACTCACATCCCCCAAGAACCACTTAAATACCCTATCAGATATCCATACAATCACTCACATACCCACTCAGTCATCCATACAATCACTCACATACCCACTCACATACCTATGCAGTTCCTCACACAGCCACTAACTCACCCATACCGCAAATCACACAGCCACTCAGTCACCCATACAGCTACTCATATGCCCAATAACATATTCATACAGTCACTCACATACCCATATAGCCACTTAGACATTCGTTCACACACTGAGACAGCCACTCAGATGAGATGTGTCATATCTTTAAGGCTCAGAATTGTTTACGAAACACAGTCATGGATGATGTAATCAGTGATATCATTTGAGAGGTCATCAGTGATGTCAATGACCATGTCATCAGTAATGTATTATGTGAGGTCATAAGCAGCGCATTGCGGGGTCATAACTTATAATTAGCTCAGGTAAATATAACTGCTGAATTTCACTGGTTTTGTACAAGTGAAATCTGAGCCTAACAATAACATCCTCATAACCTTTGTTTCTTTCAGCGAATATATACATATTAAAAAATGAGTTGAAAACATGTTTAATAGGCAGTAAAATGCCCTAAAATGTTTTTCTTTGGTCTCTCGCACAATCCATGGTGCCGTTGCAGGCTCAGCACGCCCCACATAAATCCACTAACCATGACACAAAGTTACACAGGGGGCCAAGCTGGGCATCATGGAAGATTGGCAGATTCACGGAAAAACCCAACCAAATTGGGCTTCTTCGCAGGAAGCATGGAAAGCGTTAACGAAATACTGACCATTGAGAAGTGGTATAACAAGAAAGAAAGAAAGATTAAAGGAATGCTGTGATTTGTTAACTAGAGCAGTATAAGTAAGAGCACATTGTGAGGGGTAGCCATTTTACCTGCTTTACTACTCAGAGAGGAGGTGGTATGCAAGAGTTCTGTCTGGAGAAATGACACGGAAAGCAGATCTAACAGGCCAATGCCCGAAATCCTCCTTTCAATCACCTACTAATTTGGTGCCCCCAGAAATCTTGAACTTTGAACGTCTGGTACTACAAGACTTTGAAAAACTTAGACTTGACTATCGCTTTACACCTTAAAACATCAGCCTTGATGAAAGAAACATCTTGTGTGACCTTAAATCCAGAGATGAGATAATAATAAAGCTATGCGACAAAGGAATTAGTATAGTGATTCAGGACACAGAAAGCTATAACATGGAGATCCTTTGCCAGGTTAATAACACCTCTCACAATTAACCACTTACCCGCAATCCGTTACCAGAATTAAAAAATCTAATCCAGAGGATTACCAAGGAAGTAGGAGAGTCTGGCTTCATAAGTCACAATGAATATCTTTTTCTGAAAAATAAAAACCCACGCACTCAGGTTCTCTACACACTGCTAAAAATCTACAAAGATCCAAATGCACCCCCGGGCAGACCTATACTGTCAGGCTGGGGCTCCATTTTGGAGCCACTGGGGTATTACATCTACTATTTAATTCAGAATTTGTTTCAAACGACTGCTACCTATGTAAAAGATACCACTCATGTTATCAATTTGATTGAATCAGAACATTTTGACTGTACCCCTGAATTGCTGGTAACTCTAGATATAGAATCTCTAAACACTAACATACTGCAAGAAAAAGGCATGGAAGTAATTAAAAGACATCTCAACTCAAAACCTACTCCCCACCAAGTTCCTACTGACTTTATTATCTACCTTTTAGAACTGGCTCTCACCAAGAACCATTTTCTTTTTGATGAAAAATACTACAACCAATGCTAAGGTTCTTCTATGGTGGCAATTTTTGCTCCGAATTTTGCCATACTGTTTGTAGATGATATAGAGACAACGTATATCTTGAACAACTGTAACTCTTTTCATGACAAAATCTGTACCTGGAAAAGATATATCGATGATGTCTTCATGATAGGGTCCAGTACTAGTTCTGAATTACTTACATTTTGTGATTAGCTCAACAACTGCCAACCAGATCTGAAATTTACGTACAACTCCAGAAAAACACAAATTGATTATCTAGATGTCACCGTGATAATCAAAGAATGCCAACGCTACACTATTCTATTTCGAAAACCATCAGAGAGAAATACGTTACTTCAATACTCAAGCTCACACCCTAAAGCCTGAAGAGACGGCCTACCCGACGGCCAGTTTCTGCGCATCCGCCACAACTGTAAACTTATTGAAGATTTTTTCAGAGAAGCAGAAGTACTGTCTGAACAAACTTCAGGACAGAGGATACCCCAAAAGATTGATAAAACAGTCACTTAAACTAGCCTGGTACTCACACAGAGGCATATTTCTACAGCCTAAACACAAGTCTTCAATGTCCAGAATAATGTGTGTGACTACCTTCTGCCCCATCAGCAATAAACTCACAAAGAGAATAAAAAACACTGGAATGTCCTAAAAACTTCATCTATCTCACCAGCATTGCCTCTTTTCTCTTTCAAAAGGGCCCGTAACATCAAAGATCACCTAGTAAGGGCCCACAAACCTAAACATATAGATAACATCATTCACACTGCATGAGGACTTCCCCCAGTACTGGGACATTTCAAATAAGGCAATTGTCTGGCATGTAACTCCACTACCAATACCAAAATATTCGAACATGGTAACGTAACACATACTCTTGATTTTTTCTCTAACTGTAATGCTTGTAATGTAATTTACGGTATACCCTGCCCTTGTGATCTAATATATATAGATCAGCCAACACAAAAAATAAAATCTATGATCTCACAACACAAAAGCAGGATCCACTGTAAAGTGCTCACAGCCCCTTTGGTGGAACATTTTGTACAAAAAAAGTCACTCTGAAAATAATTTCACGTGGCATATTATTGACAATCTAAAATCGCAAGCAAGAGGAGGTAACAACCAAACGCTACTTAATAGACTGGAATGCAAATGGATGTTTAGATGCCAGTCAAACATCAATGAACTCAACACACAAGAACAATGGAACACAATTCTGCAATGACCATGTACCCCCGAGTCAACGGACCCAACACACAAGAACAATGGAATATAATTCTACAATGACTATGTACCCTTGCTCATGCACCATATACTACCACACTGTTTACCCAGGAATAAAGGCCCTAGTACTGTTACATTCTCCTGTATCATAATCTACTGGGTTTATTTATTTATTTTTGTGTATCACCTATAAATGTATTCTATATGTTTTTTCTCCCAATGCATTAATAATCTGTGCATTCTGTCCCTAAATGTAAGGCACTTGTACATTGTTGCATTTTTATATACCTTATTCTTCTGCCTTTTACTGCTTTTAACTCGGGCATCCGCCCTTTCTCTGAATCTGACCCTCTCCCTTTTATCTAAATTAAGACATTTCTCATCTCGGTTCCCTTCTACAAGCAATTGAATTAGTCATTTTGCCCGTTCTACTTTCGAGCACAAAGTAAGGGATTTTCACTCTTTAAATGATTGCATGCTCACATTACAAATGCGCTGGTCAAACAAAGTGGTCAGCTTTATAGCTTTCCATGATGCTATGCCGTACAAATCTGCTCCTGGGTGACATATTAAAACTCGTTCCGCTTTCTCTGATTCGTTCGTCACCCGTTCTCACCAAAGAGACTCATCCCGGTGGGAATGCATCTTTGATCGCCGCATTAAGAAAGTTGCTTGCCACCTCTCTCTGTATGACAGGTCAATATAATTTTCTAGCATAAGCTGATACCCATACCTCTTTTTTTCAGTTGCTACATAAATCATTATGGGTGGCGGTTCCTTGTAAATTTTTCCCCTGACACTCGGCGAAACTTGCCTGATCGCCGCATTAAGTAAGTTCCTTTCCACCGCCCAGTCTATCAGGTCGATGCAACCATTCAGCACACACTGTCACTCTGCTCTCTTTTCAGATGCTGCATAAATAATATGTGTGCCGGTTCCCTATGGTTCACTTTTCCTCTGACACTCAGAATAAGTTCCACTGTCTTACCATGCTTGATCACTGTGACAAGTAAGTCTCCATCCATCCGCTTATTCTAGGTGAGTGCTCCAACCAAATTAAGAATTGCTGACCCATCACTCGTGTACCCTTCCAGGGAGCCTCACATTAGGACTCTGCTAACCTGGTTGTGCTCCTTCCAGATTAAGATGCCCCACTACCCGCCCTACAACCGTAAGTTATATTTCGGTTTTTTATCCCTACAATTTACTTGACCCACCCACTAAATGGTTTTGACTCAGGTCACTAACCCCTCGGATGTTTGACAGTTACTTAATCAGAACTCTTGCGTCCTTTCACTCCCTAGACATCAATGCTAGATCTATTCTGGCACTAAACAATACAGTGCGGAGGCTCGCCATCTGCATTCTTCCTCACATGAGTTTGATTGCTTGGATTAGTCCCCCTATTGGGTGCTTAACTGAATTTCTGTTAAGATGACTACTCTGCCTTCTCCCCACCCCTCACAAACTAAGGCATATGCAAATCTATTTTCTCACTAACCTAGGCTGGTTGTTAACACACCTGGTTCATTAATATTTGACTTCATACCCAAGTGAAGTCCTTACCATTCTTCACTATGCTAATGAATGAACCGTGCCCCTTCTTCCCTTCTCCCCTGTTTAACTACATCTTGAAATTGTTAGCAGGCCTCTAATTACTCCGGCTTTACAACCTTCTCTTTCTCTTCTTTTCTAGGGATATTAGGTGCTCACAGACCTGTCCTGAAGATGATCTCAAATGTTTGAGATTGAAATTCCATCGACCTCATAACTATATTAACTCCTGGTTTTATTATATAAATTCATTAATAGGAGTACAATGTTATGTACAGTTTTTTAAGAGTTGCATGTTTTTACTTTCTTCCACTCACTAGTCCACCTTCGATTTTCACTTATCTGTGAGCACTGGATCATCAAAACAACAAAAAAAGAATATATTGACTTAAGAAAAAGTTTTGATATGCTGCAAAGAATAAATTAATTGCACTATACAAAAAAATATTGGCGGTTGTTCTACTTTATATTTGTTCTGTTTCCCTTAGATTATATACTCTAGAGTCCTGAATGAAAACATATGGAACCTATTAATAATTATTTTTCCTTTGTCTGAAAAGGAACTTGTACGGGACCATTGGCCCAATTGAACCATTGTTCTCCAAACATATTTATACACTCCAGGTTCTCCAAATGTGGGGTCTTCTTGTCTTGAATAAAACACGCCGGGTAACTGTATGCCACAAATATTGCACTGCACATATTTAGCTGCTACATTCTTTCCCACGGAAGGTATAGTAAAGTGCTTCCAAACATTACTTTCTTTTGTGCTGTTATAGAGATATACATGCATGTGTTTGAAAAGATTGTGCACAAAACTATATTTGTAAATAGTTAATAATGGTTAATAATTAGTTAAATAAGTTGCGTTATTTTTATTTCTCTATTTGTAGTGAGTGCAAACCACAGTGTTTCTTAAAAGCAGTGAGATAGTTTGCAGATTTGTTTTTTTCCTACAACTTTATGACAGTTTTTCCCCGCTGTTCTATGATGTCTCCTTAAAAAGTACATTGTTTGCGGTGTACATGTAAAGAAGCTGAGAACAGTAAAAAAGGGGAAAAGAAATGCTTATTTATATTAATATATACCTTTACAGTATGAGAAATGTCTAGGTATTTCTTAGAATTATGTCTTTATGCATTGTTGAAATTGTAAGTTACTTTTGCAATTCTATTAATTGTAAAACTAATAAATATTTCAGTTTTTTTTACTTTTATGAAGATCAATAACACCATATATTGGGGTAATATACTTTACTAATTAATTCTTGCAGTGCTGTTCCATAACTTTAGGTTTTGATGATGCATACCTTTGGACATATTGTTTCAGTAACTAGCACACCTAGGCACACACCAGTATAGCAACTCACAGGCCCCCCTACACACAGACATATGCACTAACAGACCCAGGCTTACACTGATAGAGTCACTGACACATCTAGACACACATTGATACAGTCACTGACACACCCAACTACACTCTGATACAGCCACTGACACATCCAGCCAAACAGTAATGCATCCAATAACACACCCAGGCTCTAACTGATGCACACACAGACACACCCAGGAACATTTCAATGCAGACACTAACACAAACAGACATACAGCAAAGCAGACACTGACACACCCAGCCAAATAGTAATGTATCCAATAACACATACAGGTACACTCTGATGCACACACTGACACACCCAGAGAATTACCAATGCAGACACTGTTACACCCAGGTATACAACAATGTACATACCACCATACCCATCTAAACACTAATGCATCCAATAAGACACCCAGGCATACACTAACACATACACTGACACACCCAGGGACATTGGAATACAGACACTGACACACTCAGGCATATTGTGATGCAGACACTGACACAGCCAGCCAAACATTAATGCATCCAATACCACACCCAGGCATAAACTAACACATGCACTGACACACCCAGGGATATAGCAACTCAGAGATTGACCAACCCAGGTATACAGCAATGCAGACACTGAAACAGCCCACCAAACATAAATGCATCCAATAACATACCAAGTCATACACTGACACACCCAGGGACATACTAATGCAAACACTGACAAACCTGGGCATACAGCAGTGCAGACACTGGCACACCCAGTCAAACAGTAATACATCCAATAATACACTCAGGTACACACTGATGCATATTCTAACACATCAAGGCACATACTAATGCATACAATAACTCACCCAGGCACTCACTAATGCATACACTAACACACCTAGGCAAACACACATACACTTACTGATACACTCACTCTCTCACCGATACAGTCAGTGACACATTAAAAACAAAGAGTTAGCTCTTTGTTTGAGTAGATGGTGGTTCTAATAAGAACCATTTTTTTTCTAGAAGGGTTTTTCAACAGTTTTAAAGCATTTTTCTTTTTTTTAACAAAAAGTAACTAACGCAGTGAAAAGGGTAAGAATGGGTAAATGCAAAGAAGCAACTGGCTTCACTCTTCAACCAACATTTTGCAGTCTTTGAATGCAAAAAATACCAGTAACCTGACAGCGATGCTTCTTCACTGTATCCAAGAAAGCACCCACAGAAGAAATTTTTATAGCAACAAGCATGTGGCATTTTGAGGAGTGAGTAACCATGTCAGTTAATTCCTCATAGGCAGGTGGTATTGTAAGGAGTATAGCTGAAGATGGCTCTCCGGAGGCTGCTGTAGAGGTCAGCTGTGCTGTTGCACCTGCTTTCTCTCGCATCATCTGGTTGTACACCATCTCATGAATTGTTTTTAGGTGCTTCCACACAGAACTTGTCCCATGCAAATATTTCTTTGCAGTGCCTCTGGATAACTGCTTGACACAAATTGTGCACTTGGCATATTTTGCTGATACTTTCTTTTCTCCAGAAGGTAAAGTGAAGTGCTTGCACACATCACTTTCTTTTCTGCAAGGTGATGTGTCTTCTTCTTCATCCTCAAGAAGCTGTGGACCCTCATCCTGGATGGATGATGTATCTTCAGCTGTTGTCTAAAAGAACAGGACTCCTGTTTCTCAATACTCCTTCTAGAGACTTCACCGGAGAAGGAACTGCTTTTGAGTGTGGTTTTCCATGTGGAAAGGTGGGGTCATAATGTATCCAATCAGAATGCAACGTTTCAGTGTGTTCTCAAGTGAATTAGCCAATCCGGCCTGCAAAAACGCAGATCCATGAAACTGGTAAAAGGGTACATTTTTTGAAAAACAGATATAAGGTGATTTATATATACTTGTAAATATGTTCCCATTGATGTTATTAATGACAATGGAGATGTGTAAATATGCACAGCAAGTTGTAAAATTTTGATCAAATCCATGGATTCGGACTTGCGGAGTCGTTCCCCATCATATGATCGGGTGTAAAACCATAGAGTAGCAGCCAGTTTATATTTCCGGACCCGCAAAGGTACTGTGGTACCTCAAAAATATTTTTATTTAAAAGAAGTAATTACATTAAAAACGTCTTTTACTTTACATCAGGTACATATGTTATTTTTGTATTTTAAAATGCATAAAACTTTTATTTTTTAAATAAAAATATCTACAGTAATTAAAAACGTAATACATTTTTTTATTTGCAATACATTTAGTATTAAAAATAAACCCTACAAATTAACTCAAAAAGTGAACATTAAAAGGACAAAATATTTTAGAAATGCAATTTGAAAAACTTTAGAAATTCACTGAAATAAACAAAGGTTCACATGGATGTTATAATTAGGAATATATTTAAAAAAACTTAGAAATTCACTGAAAAAAACAGGGACTTAATAGTTAGGCTCAGATTTCACTCATAAAAAACCATAGCATTTCAGAAGTTATAGTTATCTGAGCTAACTATAAATTATGCTCCCACAATGAACTGCTTATGGCCTCACATATTACATAACTCATGGCATGGTCAGTGACATCACTGATGACATCACTGATGACAGCTGATATGATCAATCAATCAATCAGGGTATTGTAAGCGTGCTACTCACCCGTGAGGGTCTCAAGGTGCTGGGGGGGCAGCTCCGCTCAGTCGAAGAGCCAGGTCTTGAGTAAGTTCTTGAAGATGTTCAGGGAGGGGCCACGTCTGATGTCGATCGGGAGCTCGTTCCAGGCCTTGGTTGCGATGTAGGAGAAGGCTCTTCCACCTGTTCTGGTTCTGCGGATGCTTGGGGTTTCGGCGAGGTCGGCGGCTCAGAGGTTTCTCTTGGGTATGTGGAAGGAAATTCTTTCATTGAGGTATTGGGGTCCGGTATTGTGGAGGCATTTGTAGCCATGGGTGAGTATCCTGAAGGTGACTCTCTTCTCGACGGGGAGCCAGTGGAGGTTCCGCAGGTGTTGGGTGATGTGTTCATGTCGAGGGATGGCGAGGACCAGTCTGGCTGCGGAGTTCTGTATGGTCTGGAGTTTGTGGAGCCGGGACTTGTTGATCCCGGTGTAGAGGGCGTTTCCGTAGTCCAGTCTGCTGGTTATGAGTACGTGAGTGACGGTCTTTCTTGATTCGGGGGGATCCATTTGAAGGTCTTTCGGAGGATGCGGAGGGTGTTGAAGCAGCTGGAGGTGACGGCGTTGACTTGTCGGGTCATGGCGAGGGAGGAGTTGTGTACGATGCTGAGGTTTCGGGCATGGTCTGTGGGGGTGAGAGGGCTCCAGAGGGCAGTGGGCCACCAGGTGTTGTCCCATGCTGAGGGGGAGGGTCTGAGGACGAGGACCTCTGTCTTCTCTGAGTTGAGTTTGAGGCAGCTGTTGCTCATCCAGGATGCGACGTCCTTCATACCTTCCTGGAAGCTGAGTCTGGTGGTGATGGGGTCCTTGGTGAGGGAGAGGATGAGCTGGGTGTCATCGGCGTAGGGTATGATGCTGAGTCCATGCTGTTTGACATCATTGATGACATCACTGATTGCATCACACACCCACTCACACCTCCATACAACCTCTCATATTCCCTCTCACAAACCCATACAACCACTCACATACTCAGTCACATACCCTTACAACTACTCGCACACCCACTCACTCATACATATAGACACTCACACAGCCTTTCACTCACTCATATACCCTCTCACACACCCCACTCCCTCACTCATACAGCCACTCACACACCCATACAGCTACTCACATAGTCATTCACTCACTCATGCAGCCACTCACACACCCATTTACTCACTCATACAGCCACTCACACACCTACTCACTCACCATTATAGCAACTGTCATAGCAACTCACTCTCCCTACAGCTACTCACACAGCCGCTCCTCATCCATACAGCCACTCATGCGCCCACTCACTTACTCATACAGTTATTTATATACCCACTCACCCACTCATACAGCCTCTCACACACCCACTCACTTTCCCATACAGATACTCACAAAGCCACTTACCCAACTACCTATACACCTATACAGCTAATCACATAGCCAGTCACTCACTCATAGAGCCACTCACACACACACACTCAGTCACTCATACAGCCACTCACATACCTACTCCCTCACTCATGCAGCGACTCACATACCCATACAGCTACTCACATAGACACTCACTCACCCATGCAGCCACTCACACACCTACTCATCCAGTACAGCCACTGACACAGCAACTCACTCTCCCATATAGCTACTCACACAACCACTCCTCACCCATAAAGACACTCACACACACACACACTCACTTACTCACTCATACAGTCACTCACATACCCTCTCATTCTCCCATACAGCTAGTCACACAGCCACTTACCCACCCATACAGCCACTCACTCTCCAATAGAATCATTCACACACCCATTCACTCACCAATACAGCTACTTACATACCCACTCACTCACCAATGCAGCTACTCACACAACCACTCACTCATACAGCCACTCACATACCCATTCACTCAACCATACAACCACTCACATACCCACTCACTCACTCATACAGCCACTCAGACATCCGCTCACTCACTCATACAGCTACTCACACACCCACTTACTCATACAACCACTCACACAGCCATACAACCACTCACATGCAGACACAGTCACACAACCAATCAGATGACATATGTAACAAATAGTATCACTTAATAGTAGTACAGAAAGAACAGTATTTTAACTTTCTGCAATAGATTAGTATATATCTTTAAATCTCAGAAATGTTTGTGAAACACTTAACTCAAAGAATGATGTCATCTGTGATGTCATCAGTGATGTAATTTGAGATCACATCAGTGATATCACTGTCCATGTCATAAATGATGTAATATGTTAGGTCATGAGCAGTGCATTGCAGGGGCAAAAGTTATAGTTACCTCAGGTAACTATAACTGTTGAATTTCACTAGTTTTGTACAAGTGAAATCTGAGCCTAACTATAATGTCCCTACAACCTTCAGTTCTTTCAGTGAATTTCTAAGGTTTTTAAAATAAATTCTATTTCCTACATATAACATCTCTGTGACTTTTGATCTGTACCTTCAAGGATTTCCTTTATTTGTCAAGCAATGTGGCAAACACAAATATCTTACAAGAAGACTCTCTTTTTCATCCATAGGTGTTGGCCAAACTATGCACCCCTTATGTCAGGATAGAGGGAGCAAGTACTTCATGGCTTAGTGTCACAGCATGACCTCTTTGAGAATTGCTAGGTCTATTGTGTATTCATCTCTCTCAGAGAAAGTATTTTACTGGGTGATGCAAAAACATTCCTCCCATGTCACACATACATTATTATGTCATAATCTCCCTCTATCATAATATCCCTCTTCACTTGCCTGATGCACTTAAATGAAACGAAATAGTACCTGGTTTATTGCCACCCACCTCATCTTCAATGTGTGTATCCCCCTCTTCCCACACATGCTTCCATTACATAGGAGTTGGAGGCAGGAAGCCTCTGCTCAACATTGCAGTAGTTCATTTAGACTGAAGCACTAAATGTGACAGATAAGCTGCCTTGTTGTTTCTGAGCCCTTAAGGAAAGGTTAGAGACGGACACTTCAAGATATTGGAGTATTAGTTGTGGGGGGTGAGAACCCATCTCAAATAATAATTACATTCCTTGTCAAGGTGACCCACAAAAGTCATCAAATAAACCTGTATTTAACTCTCTAGTGCCTGGCACAAAGCAGTCAGGCTTAATTTAGAGACACTGTGTAAATCATGTATGCAGTACTCAAACAGTAATAAAGTGAAGAGATAACACAAGAAAAATATCAAACCCATTTGAAAAAAGGAGTTTATTTTGATAAATAAAATGACACCAAACCAACAAAAATTCACTTAGTAGAACAGGAGATGTGATTTATTAAAGTTTGAAATACAAATAGCACCCAAACTCAGACAGCGCCAACTGCAGTTATCTGGTCACACCGTACTGGATCAGAATCAAAAGTTAAGGCCAACTGCGATGAAGAGCAGGTGGGATACAGGGACCTTGTTCATCCTGGTTAGAAAGTTTAGGGAGAAACAATTGTCGTTGATGAGTTGTTGGTAAGGCAAGCAGCAAGCTTGATCAGAAGCGGGTTTGACGAAGCCGGCAAAGCTCAAAGCAGGCAAAGTCCAAAGTATGTGCCCAGTAAGGCCTTGATGTAGATCATATGCTACTTGGAGGCAGTTCTGGTGAAGCACTCTATGTACAGACTTAAAAACTATTCTGGAAGTCAGATGTCCTTCACTGGGGCAAACCAGCAAGTTTAGGCAAACCTGCTCTACATCTGTTCTCTTTGGCAAATGTTGCTTAGTCTTGCTTCATGCAGTTTAAAGTAACCCTGGGCGTAGTTCGCGTAGTAGCGCTACACGTAGCCACGCGAAGTGCACTTCGCACTACGCGAGCTACGCGTAGCACTACGCGAACTGCGTAGTGCGGTAGGAAATGCTGTTCGCAATGATTGCACAGTACCGGATGCTTGTCCGCACTATGCAATCATTGCAAACGGCATCTTGCACAGTGCAAGCGGTCGTTTTCTGCCACTCAAGTAGATTTGTACTCGAGCAGCAGTTTTCTCAACGCGGACTGGTAGTTTCTCATCGCGAGCGGTCGCGAGCATACGCGACCACTCGCAATGAGAAACCTGACCTCCCCGCGTTGAGAATCTCGCCGGGAGGTTTATTTTCCACGCTCGCGATCGGCAACTTGATGTTGCTGATCGCGAACGAGGAAAAAGTCTTGCCGGGTTGTCATTTTGCTCGCTCGCGGTCGCCAACATGACGTTGAGGACCGCGAGCAAGCAAAAAATGCCCGCTACGCTATGCGTTTTTGCACTGTGCTACGTGCAATTCGCATAGCGTGTAGTTGCGCAAACTACGCAAACTACGCGAGCGTAGCATAGTTTTCCGCCCAGGCCTACTTTAAAGGCCAGGTGGTGTATATTCTACCACCAGCCAAGGATTTAGCACCTGACGGGCACCAAGTGGGGTTTAGGACTCACTGCAACAGAAGTCAGCACCAGGGTTCAGGGCAGGTCCAGTTAAACTGGTCAGTTGCAGGGAGAGACGCCTCTGGAAGTTTGTTGTGTCACTGTAGCTCAAAGATTAGGTCAGCCAACCGAACCTTGGAGTAATTTCTGGGGTCCTAGGTTCATGGTAAGCAGGTCCAGTCTTCCTTCAGGTTTCAGAAAGTGGGGCAGTCCTTCTCACGATCTTCACAGGTCCAGGAGTGTTATGAGAAGGGCACTTGGGATGCAAAATGTATGCTTGGTGCCAGCCTGTGGGTGTGAAAAACTCATGACCCTACCCAGTTTTGAAGTACTTCCTGTGTGTTTTACCGTAAACTATTCCACATCCCTCTTCCCCCAAATCCAACATGGCAAACCTTTTTTCCCCTGGTCCGATCTCCCTGTGCCAACCCAGAGGAATGTTTACGATACTGTGCAAACCCTCCCTTGTGGTCACTCCAAACCAGTGGTGTTGCAGCTCCCCCTCCTGCTGGGTTTGGGCACGAGTTGTCTTGGAAGAAACAAAAGGGAGGCAAACCCAGGTGTGGACTACATCTGCTATTGAGAGGGTAGGCATCTTTGAAGTTCATAAAAGGGCCAGGCACAGCCCCCATACCATCCTGCTCAAGGAACAAAAACACTTCCCCAAAACCAAGCCCTTTGCCCACTGTCTAGGAGCAATCCACATTTCACCACAGTAGAGACATGAGCAGCCATTTGACATTGGACACGGACAAAAATGCGTTTTTGACTTTAGGCAGAAAAGGAACCACTTTATCCCCTGGGAGGGTCTTGCCTACTACTCCTCGTACTTACCCATGAAATGGCTACTGAGTGATAACCACCTTTTTTAACATTTGTTTTTATCCTCATATGTCACCAGATACAACAGCCACACCTTCGGGTGCCCATTGACTGTCTGCTGATTCAATAGCTGCAAGTTCAAGATATTAAGACTCTGAGGTGCTGCCAGGTGGGTGGGCGAGCATACCAAAATAAAGACAAACATCCACTCACTCTATCTCATCTTGTCCCATCTACTTTGCTTAATCACAGGACCAAAATAAGTCTGTGTTGCTCTCTCTAAAGCTGACATACAGTGCCAAACACTCAGCAGCTTTCTTGATTCTTTGACAGTCTCGATCCAAACTACATGTTCTAACCTCAAGGCCAGCCATTTAAAAAGAGTTTGTGGAGCGGGCTCAACCAATTCAAGCAGATCTCCCTCCTTGCCAGCAGAATTAGGTAAAAGAGTAGTGACTTCTGTGCAGGTGGCACTCCCTGGGTGGGTTGGGTGGGCTGAACTCTTATTCTAAAAAGGACCAGAAGGGTGATCACCACTATCCAGTGACTCTGAGTCCTGAGTGCATGCTCAGTACCCCCTCCAAAAAGCACTTCAAAACGGGTCATTAAATGAACATATGAATATCCGTTGCAGCTGGGTGGGGGACCTGCAACAAATTTTGCTTGCCATCTGGGGTTAAGAATATCCTGTGCCAGGAAAAAGATGATTCTTCCTTAGTGGGCTGATTTAACTGTGGGGTATAGAAGAAGTAAAGAGGAATGACAGATATCCAGATGTTCCTCTACTGGCTGGTATCCACCCCAGGGATGAGAAGGGACACTGTACCTCTCCTCATCGGCCCTCACCAGTTCCCAATACCAGATGGAGATCACCTTTTTCAAAGGTCTGGGATCGAATTACCTTTCTTCCACCCCCCAGGTCCTTCCACCACATACTTGCCCTAAACTCCATGAGGACAGTTGCAAATACTTATACCATGACAGGGTTCCCTCAGTTCCTGCCTTTAGATGCACCCTTGAGATGAGCCCCGCGCCATCTTGTAGCTGGCCCCACCACTTAATGCGTGCTCTGATTAGGGGAGTACTCAACTTGTCCAGCAAAAAAGATGGGGTACCAGGAGACTTCCAAAGTGGAGCAAACTACGAGTATTAGTCAACTGAAAGGATTCTCCTCATGCAATACCACACTTTCAAGAATGCCCGCAACACGTTCAGCCGAACCTTCTTAAAAACTTCTGGTCCCCAAACTTAAGCAAAAAGCCTTCCTGCCCAATCGAGTTCAGCAGGCCTGCATATGTTTTACCTCTACTGGAATCATTAGGGGAACACAGTTACATTCTACAATTTTTAAATTGGAAGGAGAGATAGTATAGATAACAATCCGGAAGTGCTAGACCACCCTTTGCCAACTTCCTTCTCAGCTTTTTACAGCTCAATATAGGACACATAGAAGCCCAAATGAAACTCCCTATACCCCTGTATCTTATCCAAGCTGCACTTAGGGAAAGGCAAGGGAATGTTATCAAACGAGTAGGTCAGTTTAGGGATAATCATCATTTTCTTTAGATTTACCCTACCGCAAAGGGTCAGTGCTAGACACCCCCATCTCAACAGTAACACCTCAATCTCCCTTCTTACCCACTTACCAGATTACAGTCTGGTACCATATCCAAATTCTGTATAACTGTGATACCCAGATACCTGATTTCCTTTTTGCAACCCACCCCAGAGCTGGGATGATTCCACACCATTACCTCTGTCTTCTTGTTTATAGAGTAACCAGAGAAGGTCCCAAATGCATCTGGTCTTCTGTGGGTCTTTTGTATACAAAATAATATCCTCCGCATAAGGCCCAGCTTAATCTTATGATTCTGAGATTCAAAAGGCTTAGTTCCCATATCCTCCATTAGTGCCTGCACCAAGGGCTCTTGACTTTCCTATCCATCATTCCCGTACACTACAGTGGGCATGAAGGGGAAGCCTGAATGTCTATCAAGAGGCTACTCCCCCAACCTCCTCATACACGTGGGTATCAATGAAGAGCACAAAAGACTCATAATTGCCACCACCACTCTCCCCATACACCACAGTGGGTACCAAGAAGGATTCCAATAGCATCTCGACCTGCCTCCACTGGCAGCCCCATACATGCAGTGGGTAACAATGAGGAGCGCAAAAGACTCTTGACTGCCACGCCATGATCCCCATACACCACAGTGGGTATGAAGAAGGATCTGAAAAGTTTCTTGACCTGCCTCCACAGGCAGCCCAATACACACAAGTCGAAACAGGAGTGAGGCCGAAAGTCTTTTTACTGCCCCCCTTCCATCATTTTCATGCTCAGCAGTGGACCCAGTGTATCTGACTTATCTCTAAATGATCTTTGAATGACCTCTTATTTTAAGCAGGCTCTGACAGTCTGCAGAAATCCCTTACTTCCTTTTCTGGATGAGTTCCAGCAAGTGGCAGACCAAACTGTCTTGTTTCTCAAGTTGGCCAATGACATGGCTCGGTGTCGTGGGGTAATTAATGCAGAATGGAATGTGTTCTCTCCCTGCTCTGACACTGCACTGTTTGTGCAGCAAAATCCTGCACATGTAGAAGTGACCAGGTGTTGTTCTTCACACATTGTGTACATGCCCATTACATAAGCTGCTTCTCGGCGCACTTGAGATAGGCTTATAGACTTATAGGATTCAAAGGTACATGAATGCAAGGGCGAGGTTGGGGTTACAAAGATAGTGCCTTGTCATTAACCATACATGTCGTGCCACTCAGCGCCTAGAGACAATCTTGCTGTGTTTGGGCGCCACATATATAATCTTGACATAATAAAGAAGTGACGTGCTCTAGGCAGAGGTGGTTAGGTTGTGTTGAACAAAGCTATTCAGGAAAACATTCTGCAAAGGCCAACATGTTCTTGGTGCTGATATAGCAGAGAGCGTCACATGTAACTAAAAGCAATGTACCTTCAGAAGACTATGTGAAATTCCACTCCATGAGATACACGTCATTCAGGTTGAGGGCTGCTTCCCGGAACCAAATCCACTTTCATGGATATAAAAGGCTCTGTATTTTAGAAGCTTTGGATAGTTACAAATGACTGATATTAATTCACGAAAGATGTACATGAGGAGGGTGAGAAAGGATAGTTAGATAATGGAGCAATACAAATCCAGTCTTCTGAGAGGATCCCTTTTTGAAGACATGATGAGTAACAAATTATCAAAATTAATGAATGAAAGGTGTGCATGAGGAGAGTGAGCAGGTATAATTATATCATGGTGGAGAAGTAATAAAAACCCACTCTGCTGGGTTTAAAAGCTTTGTATGTTAGAAGCCAAGGGTTATCGGCAAATTATCAATAGTAATCAATGAAATATATATGTGAAGAGGGACAGAAAGTATAATTATATCATGTAGCTATAAGAATCCACTCTCCTGGATTTGAGATTGTCTCTTTTAGAAACCATGGCTATTAACAAATTATCAATATTAAGCAATGAAAGATGTACATGAGGACAGTGAAAGGGGACAAATATATATTGGAAGAAAAGCACTAAAGAAGTAAGGGGTGCCAGTGTTTTAAGTCAGTGCTGGTTCTTGAGGGTTCTACTTCATTCTATATTTCTATGGCAGGAGTAGCAATTGAAAGAAATAAGCACATATTCCAAACATTTTGGATCGTTCGAATGATGGTTTAATGTCCAATTGGTGGGACTCCACAATCCAAATCAAATTCTTCATGAAATTTCATTTGCAGGCACTTGTAATTGTGGAAGATTGCTAACAAATCATTTTGTTAGACTAATTAAGGCAGGTGTGTGTTAGTTTTTGTGTGTGTGTGCGTGATTTCATAAATATTTCTCTCATAGCCTCTACGCATATTTATTTGTTTCCAACAGAACCATTATAAACCTCACTTTCCTACTCTGATTCTTCCTCCCTAATCCCTTTCTACAGGCTCTTCCCTCCTCCATCTCTCCTAAACTCATCCCAGACATCAACTTACTACTATGATCTCCCAATTAACACTTCTGGTTTTCTTCCCTCTTCTATCCCTCCATTACTCTATTCAAACCTACTAACAGACTCTAGTGTCCTCCACTCAAATTAACTCGTACCTCCTATACTGATACCATTCTTATATTCCCCAATACTAATCCACCACTAATCCTTTTGGGCTCCAGAGTAGGGTGCTACTCATTGAATAGCAATACAATTACAATTACCATATATATATATATATATATATACCACATGGTGCGAACTCTGTTGTTGGGATATTTATATATATATACACATATGTAGATGGATGGATGGATGGCTGGATGGAAAGATAGATAGATAGATAGATAGATAGATAGATAGATAGATAGATAGATAGATAGATAGATAGATAGATAGATAGATAGATAGATAGATAGATAGATAGATAGATAGATAGGTGCATAGATACATAGGTACATATATTGGACTTGTCAGGATTGTGATATAAAATCTGGATAAGTTATTGAGCACCAGAGTTTTATTGGCCCACTGGGGGAATTGACAATCACTATTTTTTTATGACAAATCTGTTGACAAATATGTCCTTTGATTTATATTTGATTTATAATGATTTATATTGGTTGAAATCACGTTGAACGCACTCGATAAATATGCAGTTTAAGTGACTGTTGCAGCTCTAGTGAATCCTATATAGAAGGTCACCACTTCAAAATGGATGCCATTTTTCCTGTATATGTTTGAGCATTGGGATATGTAGTCCTACTTCTATTTTGTATATGTGCACTATATGTAATTGATCAACACAAACAGTCTTTGACCCGTGACCAAGGTGCAGATGCACCGAAATGCATCGGGCGTTTGTTTGCCACTTGTTTGATTAAATATTTACGCTTTATGGAATTGGGCTTGATAACTTTTTGTTAACCGACATTGGATTGATTGCATTTTGGAGGTTCGCGCCCTCTATCGAGCCCGCTGCCGTTAGAGGCAGAGAGAACCCGCGAACTGTGCTGGCTTTCATTTTTCCTCGGAAGAAGCTCTCTGCCTGCACCTGTGGAGCTGGCTTACGACGGACGCTGTTGTGAAATCTGACACCACCCGTTTAATCGGCAGAACCGCTGCGGTCGGAGGACGGCTGCGGAGCGGCAGTGACTGCAGGAGGTGAGTGGTTTCTTTCCAGTCCCTTTAAGTGCACACAGCAACCGGGTAGCAGGAGGAACCAGCGCGGTTGACGCTGTCGGCTGCAGCTGAGGATAAGCTTACGGCTTGTTATTCACGAGCCAGGGGACTGTTTACATCATTTCCTCAAATATTAACAAAACATGAATTCGGCAAGCCCTGAGGCAACGAGAAGGGAAGCAGCAGAATTGCTGTTTGTACCCATTAACAGAAACACTACGGATGTGCACAGATTGGGCAACAGCACAGCCAAAGACTCCTTGAGCAAAAAAGAACTCTGGGACAAATTGTGGAAAAGCGCCAAATTAGAACAAGTGAAGTGGTGGGAGGCCACCGCTCTCCAAAAGTATGTTGATTGCGAACGCGTACCAAGAGGGTTACGCATTTTCATAACTCCCACGTTCAATGACCCCGATCCGGAGTTGATTGAGGAGACAGTTCCCTAGGGACCAATTGGGTTATGAACTGGGCCAAATTTTTAAGTTTGGACGCAAATTTGATCACTTAAGGGAAACAAACCTGACAAGAGTGGACAATATAGAGCAATCTAAACATGTGAACACAGATGATACATCAGGAGGTGCTATGGTGGAAAGTGTCAACCCACGTACGAGCACAACGCCAGAAGGAACGGAAAATGTAGCCTCCATTCATCAAGATGAAGCAGGAGTAAAATCCAAAATTTTAAAGGAATTTACCTTAATGGCTCGAGGCCGACAAGGTGAAGGAAGCCTGGGACCTCAAGAAAAAACAACTTGCGGTCGAGGCGCCAGAGGAGGAAGCAGAAGCGGTGCAAAGAAACAAGGGGTTCTAGATGGCTTCATTGGAATGACAACAAGGGGCAAATCGGCCGTAAAATGAAGGACACATTCACCGTGGTAAATTTGTCAGATACTTTATTGACATTCGATCAAATTGATGTTTTATCATTACGCCTCACTTTTTGTCCCACTAACAAATTTAATTACACTGAGGGAAGAATTGATTTATTCCAATTTGTTAGGAAATTAAAAAATGGTTTGAACACAAAGGAAATGAGATAGTATCTGTTACAAAATACAACACCAATCTAACTATTGGGGATATTGATTTCTTACAAACCATGAAGGCTTTGGAAAGTGGTGAAGAGTGTACTCACAATCCACTAGAGAATTTGGCTGATGAAATGATGTCACTTGACTGTATCAGTGGTAGCAATTTTAAACCAAAATCCAAGTTTGTGCCCCAAATACATAATGAGGCCATTGAGGTCTTTGAGAAAGGGGTAAAAACTGAATTAAAAAAACTTGAGAAGTATGTCCTGTATAAACTCAGCAATCTTACCCCCAAACAACAAAAAGCAGTCAAAGAACTGCAAGAAAATAAACACATTATCATTAAAAATCGGACATGGGTGGGAATGTCGTGATTTGGCCGAGACAGATGTACTTAGATGAAGACAAAAGGCAACTAAATGATGCTGAAAATTACATTGTTACCAATAGAGCATGTTATGATATCAGCAATGAACAATATAAAGTCAATTTAATAAAATGGAAAAATGAAATATTATTGACAGATGATGAGTACAAATATCTTAACTGTGAATATCCTAAACTGGTGGCATTGTATTTATTGCCCAAAATACACAAAAACAAGTTGAATTCTCCAGGGCGACCGATTGTGTCATCCATAGGAAGTACCTATGAGAATACATCAAAATATATTGATTCTTTTTTACGTCCATATGTACAAGCCCTTCCATCATATGTACAAGATACTGGGGATTTTCTCAGATTGACAAACAATGTGATGTGGGAGGGAAACATGCTCTTGATGACACTAGATGTGAACAGTTTGTACACATGCATACCCCATACCCTGGTTATGGAAGCTAGTCGCCATTTGTTGAAAAAAACTTGACTTATCTTATTACATGCATACTGAAATGCTTCTAAACATGATGTACACATGTCTAACAAATAACTATTTTTTGTTTGATCATGTAATCTATCGCCAAACCCAGGGGATGGCGATGGGAACCTGCTTCGCCCCCAGCTACACAGGTCTGTACCTAGGCTGGTGGGAGGAGCAGGTGGCCAATAACATCACGGCATTTACCCAACACGTCATCCTCTGGGCTAGGTATATGGATGATGTTTTCTGTATCTGGAGGGGGACTGAAGGTGAAGCTGCACAGTTTGTAGAAACATTGAATGACAATCAATGCAATCTAAAATTTACAAGCACTGCACACACTGAATCCATTGAGTTCCTGGATGTAGAAGTCAAAGTCCAGGATAACAAACTGGAAAGCAAACTGTTTCGTAAAGTTACTGCCGGGAACAGTTTGCTTCATGCAAACAGCTGTCACCCGAAAAACCTGATAAATAGTATACCGTATGGTGAGCTTCTCAGAGCGAGAAGAAGCTGTAGCTCTGAACAGGCATTCCATGAGGAAATGACAAACATGAAGATCAGATTTATTGAGAGGGGTTACCCCAATAAAGTTATAAAACAAGCATGTGAGAAAGTTATGGCAGTACAAAGAACAGATACATTGCAAGTGAAACACAAAGAATTGAGCAAAGAAGAACCCATTCAATTCATAACCACGTATAGTAGCCAATCATGAGAGGTCAGGAAATGTCTTAAAAAATACTGGCATGTTCTCAATTCAGAGGAGACATTGAAAACATATATAGGCGGGAACCCCAGTATCACTTTTAGAAAATGTACGGCATTAAGTGACATACTATGTAGCAGCACTTTGCAAACTGAAAAAGAATCCAAGCCCATACAAGGTTTTTTTGTATGTAATTCATGCAAAGCTTGCAAAAAGAGCGTGAACCGCAAAGAGATTAAGTTATCCCGAGACCAGAAACCATTTATCATCACCAAGCATTTAACATACAAATCAGATTTCTGTGTGTATGCTTTACGCTGTCCTTGCTCATTGATATACATTGGTAGCACCATTCATCAGGTCAAAAAGCGTGTCCTGGAACATATGAGGGCTATTGCCAATGAGGACAGGCAATATCCGGTTGCTAGACATTTTAAGGAGTTCCATAATAAGAACAGTAGCCTTTTGCAATTCTGTGCCTTAGATAGAATTACTATATCAGAAAGAGGAGGCAACAGAGTGAGGGAACTCAGACGTTTAGAGTCTAGAATGATTATCGAGTTTGGAACCGCACATCCAATGGGATTGAACAAAGATGAAGAATTAGCTGTCCATTTAGGCTGATGGTTGTACCCAGAAATGCTGTCCTCCACCAAGCTGGATTTTACTTATGTTTCTCGTATGCTTAGTTTTGTTTGTTTCATTTGACCACATTGTATTGATTGCACTGTTTTTATTCTTGTAGCAGATGAAGATATCAGCTTGCCTAATGAATGGAATACAAAAGAGCTACAATATCAAATTAGTTTAAGATCGACACTGAAGATATGTTTTGAGTAAGAACTTTTTTGTGATTTGTTCATGCCCACTTGGGCAGGATGTACAATATATTGGACTTGTCAGGATTGTGATATAAAATCTGGATAAGTTATTGAGCACCAGAGTTTAATTGGCCCACTGGGGCGGAATTGACAATCGCTATTTTTTGTTGACAAATATGTCCTTTGATTTATATTTGATTTATAATGATTTATATTGGTTGAAATCACGTTGAACGCACTCGATAAACATGCAGTTTAAGTGACTGTTGCAGCTCTAGTGAATCCTATATAGAAGGTCACCACTTCAAAATGGATGCCATTTTTTTCCTGTATATGTTTGAGCATTGGGATATGTAGTCCAACTTCTATTTTGTATATGTGAACTATTTGTAATTGATCAACACAAACAGTCTTTAACCCGTGACCAAGGTGCGGAGGCACCGAAATGCGTCGGGCGTTTGTCTGCCACTTGTTTGATTAAATATTAACACTTTATGGAATTAGGCTCGATAACTCTTTGTCTACCGACATTGGATTGATTGCATATATATATATATATTCACTGAAAAAACCATAGGTTTTAGGGACAGTTATAGTTAGTTGGACATTTCACTCGTACAAAACCATAGAAATTCCCCTGTTATAGTTAGTTCAGCTAACTATAACTCGCGCCCGCAATGCACTGCTGATGACGTCACATATTACATCACTCATGACATGGTCAGTGACATCACTGATGACATCACTGATGACATCTCAAATGACATCACTGATGACATCATCCAGTGACTGTGTTTCTGTAAAGTTTAAATATTTTTAATATATAGGGAAAGGTGTATTGAAGAATGAGTGGGTGTATAAGTGTGTGGATGAAGGATTTAGTAGGTGAGTGACTGACTCTATAAGTGAGTGATTAAACGTATCTTACTGAATGCAAGGGTTAGTGACTAAACTGGGTGAATGTCTGTAACCGTCTGTCTGTTGCTGTGTAAGTGGATGCATGGGTTTGTGAATAGCTACATGAGTGTCTATATGAGTTATTGATTGGTTGTCTGAGAATCTGTATGGGTGCCTGAGTGTTTGTGTGGGTGGGGTGTGTGCGACTCTGTGCATAGATGTGTGAGTGGGTGATTCACTGGGTGGATGGTTTCAAGAGTGCATCTGTGATAGGCTGTATGGGTGGGTAAGTGTGTGTAAGAGTGTGTTAGTGAGTGAATGTATGTCCCAGTGGTACATGTGTGAGTAACTACATATGTGAAAGGCAGTATATATGTGTGTTGGAGTATATAAATAGCTATAAGCGAGAGTGTGTGATTGTGAGAGTGACTATATGGATGAGTGTGTGCTTGTATCAGTGATTGTATAAGAGCGTAAGAATGTGCTAGTATTTGTATGAGTAAGTGAGCTGGTGTGTGTATAACTGTATAGGTGAGTAAATGGCAGTGTGTTTAATTATTTGCATGACTGACTAGGTGTGTGAGCACCTCTGTGGATGAGTGGCGGTGTTTGAGTGTCTATATAGGAGTATGAGTGCATATGATAGTCCTGTACTGAGTGACCGTAAGTATGAGTGACTGTACGGGTGAGTGAGTGGATGTGTGTGTAGACCTAAGAATCAGTGATTGGGTATGTAGTTATTGGTGTTGGAGTGTCTATGGTTTTGCGAATGGCAGTCTGTAATTTAGAGTGGGTGTATCAAAGGTTATATTAGGGTGTGAGAAGGTGCATCAGATTATCACGTGGATGATGTCATCAGTGATGTCATCAGTGATGTCATTTGAGATGTCATCAGTGATGTCATCAGTGATGTCACTGACCATGTCATGAGTGATGTAATATGTGACGTCATCAGCAGTGCATTGCGGGGGCGTGAGTTATAGTTAGCTGAACTAACTATAACGGGGGAATTTCTATGGTTTTGTACGAGTGAAATGTCCAACTAACTATAACTGTCCCTAAAACCTATGTTTTTTTCAGTGAATTTCAAAGGTTTTTTAAATGCTAATTTCTAACTATAACGTGTCTGAAACCTATGGTTTTTTCAGTGAATTTCAAAGGTTTTTTAAATGCTAATTTCTAACTATAACGTGCCTGAAACCTATGGTTTTTTCAGTGAATTTCAAAGGTTTTTAAATGCTAATTTCTAACTATAACGCCCCTAAAACCTATGGTTTTTTCAGTGAATTTCAAAGGTTTTGTAAATGACAATTTTTAAATGTATTAATTTTTATATTTATTTTTTTGATACTGATTTACTACATTTTTTTAAACTATTTATTTTTACATATTTTATTTTTTAAATTACATTGTAATTACATTATACATTACATTACAAAATATACTTTCTCAGAATGAATTACTTTAGTTTAAATACTTTGCAAATAGGCAATAGACTTTTAAGTACAGTAGTTACAGTTGTTGCAATGGGCAACACCATTTCAAACACAATTCAACATTGAGCTCAATGTGAATTTCTAGTTAAATGCAATTAGTTACTTTATGGATTACTTTTTCTAACCACAGGACTGGATCCTAGATTCAGTCCTGGGACATCTCCTGTAAACAGTTGAGTAAAAGCGTTTTGGTTACAGTAGTGATTTTTAAGGAATATTATTGTATTTTAAAAGTTGACACAGAAACTTTTTCACATAGAATCACCAATGTTATCCTATGGGAGGAAATTCACTTAGCAGGTAAGTAGTGTTATCGTTACTTTTTCTTACTCAGTGGTGGATCCTGTATCCAGCACTGGTGCATCTCCTGTAAACAGTTGAAAGAATGCGTTTAAGTCATACAGGCGATTTTTAAGGAATATTTGTAGTTTGTGAAAATCGACACTTTGAAACTTTTCTGCTGAAAACCAGACAATGGATTCCAATGGAAGGAAATACAAGTTACTGGTAAGTACGGTTAGAATTACTTTTCAGGGTCAGTGCTGGGCTAAAAGATGCAGCACTGGGTTCTCTCCTGATAACAGGTGAGTAAATCGGAATTCGTAGTTCAGCTGATTTTAGAGGAATATTATACAGTTCCAAAACTCCACACACAGAAGAATTTCCAAGTGAAACTAGTCAATGTTAGCCTATGGAAGGAAATTCAAGTTACTGGTAAGTACGGTTAAAATTACTTTTCAGGATCAGTACTGGGCTCAAAGATGCAGCACTGAGGTCTCTCCTGATAACAGGTGAGTAAATCGGAATTCGTAGTTCTGCTGATTTTAGAGGAATATTTGTATGTTTCAAAAATCGACACTTTGAAACTTTTCTGCTGAAAACCAGACAATGGATTCCTATGGAAGGAAATACAAGTTACTGGTAAGTACGGTTAGAATTACTTTTCAGGATCAGTGCTGGGCTAAAAGATGCAGCACTGGGTTCTCTCCTGATAACAGGTGAGTAAATCGAATTCGTAGTTCTGCTGATTTTAGAGGAATATTATAAAGTTCCAAAACTCCACACCTAGAAGAATTTCCAAGTGAAGCCAGTCAATGTTAGCCTATGGAAGGAAATTCAAGTTACTGGTAAGTACGGTTAAAATTACTTTTCAGGATCAGTACTGGGCTCAAAGATGCAGCACTGAGGTCTCTCCTGATAACAGGTGAGTAAATCGGAATTCGTAGTTCTGCTGATTTTAGAGGAATATGTGTATGTTTCAAAAATCGACACTTTGAAACTTTTCTGCTGAAAACCAGGCAATGATATCCTATGGAAGGAAATTCAAGTTACTGGTAAGCAGTGTTCCCTCGAACCTGCGCGCGTGCGCGCACACGCACCTCTTTCATTCCGAGCGCGCATTGTCCTAGGTGAAGCGCGCACATAGCCGATCCTTCGAGCAGCTTGCAGCAGGGGGCTGATTCACTCAGCTCAATCTGGGCTGTCAACAAACGTAACATTCACTCTGCGACATCCCGGCGTGGCACATTCAAATTCACTAGCACCGACGTGACAGTCAATTAACCAGCCAAATATGATGGCCTAACGTCGTTCATCTCAGTCATCCACGCAAAGACCACCCACTCAGCTGTCCATCTCCTAAGCGTAGCACATCCACCATTGCGACCTTTCAGAACGGAGACTGCCCCCTCTGCCGCCCCCGTAAGAAACAGGGTCGTCTGGCAGTCCAGGCGCGCAACGCCCTTAGGGCTGAAAGGGCTACAGCTCCCCCCCCACCTCCCCTGTCGTGTGTGTCAGCCTGGGCTGAGACAGCTTCCCGGGCACACACACAGACACTTTTTCAGCTGCCAGCCTCACCCGAGTACTTCACAGGTCTTTAAAAGACCATACACTTGTTAATGAGGCTTTGTTTCACCCCTTTTTAGAGCCCCTACATCTCCACTCTGCATATTGCTGGAAGAATTAGCATTCACCTCCCCCCCACCCCGAAATTTTAATTAACCCCCTCTCCCCGAAATTTGGCTCTAGTTGCGCCTCTGCCTGGCACATTACAGTGTAAAGCAGTGTACTCGCGCTGCAGAGAAGCACACAACAGCATGTGAGCAAAGCTACTGACTGGGATCATGTAATGTGGACTCCCTAGCCAGTACTGGCTTTTAAGTAACCTAACAGCGCTTTGAAAGCGCATACCACTGACTGGACCCACACATGCAACCTTAATTGCGAAACTGCAACTCCCTGACTGTACATTTCAAACAACTTCTTCTCTCGGCCTGGCTTTCCCCTTTCTGCATGTCTTATCTCTGACTCTCGCGCTCCTCAGCCAGAACTTAATTCATTCAACCGTTCTTTATTGCTCTCTTTCGTGCTCTTTCTGGCTTTTTTCCTTTCTTTTTTACTGATTTTCTTCTTTTTTTTGTTCATTCTATCCCTCCATTTCTCGTTTTGTCCCGTTCCCCTCCTTCTACTCTGCACGTCTTTTTCGTGGTACATTTCAGAACGTGCCATGGGTGGCCTCTTGGGAAGGGGTGGGAGATAATTTCAACGCCTATCTAAATGGGCAGCACTGGGCTGTGATTGGAGGTTTTGTCTTAAAACTACTGAACCTTGAGATATCGGGTAAGACCTTTTAAGCAAACATCTGATGGAAAATGTCAAAAACACATGGAGTCCAGTGGCTCAGACTGGTTTGTGTGTCAGGAACGGCAGTCAGAGGGGGCGAGGACTGTCAGGAAGGGCTTTCACTGTCAAATATGGGTACGGCCAGATGTGGAGATATTTTACGGGGTTTCATGAAATATAAGAACAGGTAAGGGGCGAGGAAACAATATATAGATGTTTACTCTGGTAGGAGCCAGAGTGCTAGAGAACCCTATAGCTTGGATGTTCACTTTGCAAATGTAAAAGAAGCTGAGCTGTCCCAGTGACTTATGTTATTTGAGATTTTATTATGTTAATACATGACTTAAGAGGGAACAGCAAGAATCTGTAAATAATGTAACAGATTCTCTCTCCTCCGACATGCCGACACTCCAAATGCAGACATCTGCCAGTGGAGACTCCTGCTCTGCCATCATAGAGCTGTTATCCCATAGCCAGGGCCACACTTGTAGTCCCAGTCAGATGTATACACAAACCCATATAAAAGAACACAAGAGCACAAACAGAGACAACACCTTGTTGTTGGAGAAACATTGGCATAATTGCATTTAAACTTAGGCACAAGTAATGTGTTATCTTGCCAGCAATCCAAGGGTAGCTGGTGATTGTAGGAACTAAGCTGCTTGCCTGCCTGATTATCCACTGAGCTCCAGACTTATCCTTCATCGTGTGCTTAGACCTTCTGAGTCAGCTTAGCTGCAGTGGTCAAAAGAGGTGTAAAATCATGTAGGATGTGAGTAGGTTGTGCAAGTTCTTAGAGTTCTTGTTGCTCAATGAGTGTAATTTCTGATATTTATATGTTTCTAGTGTCTTCATTGCTTGATTTTTGCTCGCGAGGAAGTGTCACTCATAGTAGTTGAATGTCACTCATAATTACACTGAAATTGTGAAAATGTCACACAAGCAATCTGAAACCTTGGCAGCTATGGAGAGTGTTCGCGTCGCCGGGAGTGGCAGGGCAAACATTGAAGTTCATTAATAGGAAAACTTATTTATTTGTTAACTGCTGTTCAGTGAGGACGTACCAGGGGGGCAAGTTGACTGCTTAATGCGACAAGACACAGTGATCATGCACCTTGGAGCATTGACATCAACAGCCCCCCAGTGCAACACCTCCCTACCTCGGGTCAGTTCAAAGCAGAATAAAAGCAAGCACACAGCTGTTTCTTTATTAGCGCTTACTTGTCCTGAAGTTCCAGCTTAGTCTGGGAGACCGAGGACGCCAACAATACGGAGGCCAGAGTCAGACTGGCAGCATTGTGAGTGCAGCGATTTCTGGCTCCTCAACTGCTCCCAGCCTCGCTCACTGCCCGCAGTTGCCATTTCAGATCCTGGCTCCATCCCTTCTTCTCCTCCTCACCCCAGCTCCTCTGCTCTCCTCGAAGGCCCAGGTGGTGTATAGTGTACGCGCTCAGGGTAGGAAAGAAACAGAAAGTGGTTCACGTTGACTTTGTGCCAGCGTGAACCTAACTCAATCCTGGAGCTGCTCTCAGCATGAGAGAAGCCCCAGGATTGGTTTGAGCAGGCTAACCTAGCGCTCCTTTTGAGCCTAGGTCCCTGTGCCTGCAATACCCGTCAGGTTAACACCAGCTGTGCGTTGTGCAGTGTGAAGTGCGCATGTCTAGCTGGCCGTCGCAAGACGGCCGGCCAATCCGACATGCGCACTGGGCAGCCAGCTTCAAAAATCACCCCGATCCTGCTGCTGCCAGTCTGACCACCCTGAAACTCCGCCACTAGAACAGCGCACACGTGCCTGACTGCCTGTGATAATTATAAAGTAGTAACAATGGTATGGTGTAGAGGGTGGGGGAGAGTCACCGCAGGTGGTGCGACGCTCCTCCGCCCTTTAAAAGGAACCGCCCCAGGGGTCATATTAGATACAGTGCCCTGGGGGCCCAACTGGCAATTTTGCACATTTTCTTCACACAGCGCCGTATCATTTTAGGCCAAGCGCCTGTTTGTTTTTAGTTCGAGCCTGGGCAGCGCATGTGCTGCTCTGCGAGGCATGCTATATTGAGGTATGGCATAGAAGCTCTGCCCATTTCCGACCCATCTTTTTAATTGGCTCCTGTTACTGTCCTTTCGAAATCGTTGCTTTTCATTTGTGAATAGGCCTAGTAGTCCCTCCTTGGTACCGCCTTGTCTGCATTTGTATCCTCTCATAACGACTGGACTTTTTACTAGTGTTGTTACACGGTCTGCTTTATCTAGTGGGTGAGCACTGTTTTCTTTAATGATCTTCCCTATTCCACCCACGACGTCGCAGCACGCCGCCACCTTTTATATCATGTCATATACTCATGTATTTTTTCATTTCCAGCGCAGTCCGCTTTAACTACCGTGGCCGCGCTTATTTATTTAATTTACGGCGCGGTCCGCTTTTACTTGAGCAGCTGCGCTTATTTATTTATTTAATTTACAGCGTGACTGCTTTCACTTTAGTGGCTGCGCTACAAAAGCTTTCTTTCTTTCTTTATTTTTATTACACTTTGTGTAAAAGTGCCCCATAGGCACTTTCACTTTAATGATGGCCGCGCCCCTTTCTTTAGACGCTGCACCCACATACGCGGTCTGGTTCCTGGCGCACATAACCTTGGCTGCAGCGCACAGAGACCTTACACTGCGGCACAAATAGGAAAAATATTAGAGGGAACATTGCTGGTAAGTACGGTTAAAATTACTTTTCAGGGTCAGTGCTGGGCTAAAAGATGCAGCACTGGGTTCTCTCCTGATAACAGGTGAGTAAATCGGAATTCGTAGTTCAGCTGATTTTAGAGGATTATTATAAAGTTCCAAAACTCCACACTTAGAAGAATTTCCAAGTGAAACCAGTCAATGTTAGCCTATGGAAGGAAATTCAAGTTACTGGTAAGTACGGTTAAAATTACTTTTCAGGATCAGTACTGGGCTCAAAGATGCAGCACTGAGGTCTCTCCTGATAACAGGTGAGTAAATCGGAATTCGTAGTTCTGCTGATTTTAGAGGAATATGTGTATGTTTCAAAAGTCGACACTTTGAAACTTTTCTGCTGAAAACCAGGCAATGATATCCTATGGAAGGAAATTCAAGTTACTGGTAAGCAGTGTTCCCTCGAACCTGCGCGCGTGCACGCACGCGCACCTCTTTCACCCCGAGCGCGCATTGTCCTAGGTGAAGCGCGCACATAGCCGATCCTTCGAGCAGCTTGCAGCAGGGGGCTGATTCACTCAGCTCAATCTGGGCTGTCAACAAACGTAACATTCACTCTGCGACATCCCGGCGTGGCACATTCAAATTCACTAGCACCGACGTGACAGTCAATTAACCAGCCAAATATGATGGCCTAACGTCGTTCATCTCAGTCATCCACGCAAAGACCACCCACTCAGGTGTCCATCTCCTAAGCGTAGCACATCCACCATTGCGACCTTTCAGAACGGAGACTGCCCCCTCTGCCGCCCCCGCAGAAATGTCTGAATCTGCGCTGACCATACCATATAACTCACCCGTGGGAGGGCTCCATCCGGACCATCTGGTGTTCACCTGAAGATGACTGTTTGATATCTTGATAGAAGGCGCCAGGGCACTCCAGACAGGTTTGTTCATGGGGCGTGCAAACGCGCGCACATTCAGCCTTTCAGTGCCCCCTCAAATACAGATGTCCGTGCGCCCATGCACCAGGTAGGCCGTAAGAAACAGGGTCGTCTGGCAGTCCAGGCGCGCAACGCCCTTAGGGCTGAAAGGGCTACAGCTCCCCCCCACCTCCCCCGTCGTGTGTGTCAGCCCGGGCTGAGACAGCTTCCCGGGCACACACACAGACAGTTTTTCAGCTGCCAGCCTCACCCGAGTACTTCACAGGTCTTTAAAAGACCATTCACTTGTTAACAAGGCTTTGTCTCACCCCTTTTTAGAGCCCCTACATCTCCACTCTGCATATTGCTGGAAGAATTAGCATTCACCTCCCCCCCCACCCCGAAATTTTAATTAACCCCCTCTCCCCGAAATTTGGCTCTAGTTGCGCCTCTGCCTGGCACATTACAGTGTAAAGCAGTGTACTCGCGCTGCAGAGAAGCACACAACAGCATGTGAGCAAAGCTACTGACTGGGATCATGTCATGTGGACTCCTAGCCAGTACTGGCTTTTAAGTAACCTAACAGCGCTTTGAAAGCGCATACCACTGACTGGACCCACACATGCAACCTTAATTGCGAAACTGCAACTCCCTGACTGTACATTTCAAACAACTTCTTCTCTCGGCCTGGCTTTCCCCTTTCTGCATGTCTTATCTCTGACTCTCGCGCTCCTCAGCCAGAACTTAATTCATTCAACCGTTCTTTATTGCTCTCTTTTGTGCTCTTTCTGGCTTTTTTCCTTTCTTTTTACTGATTTTCTTCTTTTTTTTGTTCATTCTATCCCTCCATTTCTCGTTTCGTCCCGTTCCCTCCTTCTACTCTGCACGTCTTTTCGTGGTACATTTCAGAACGTGCCATGGGTGGCCTCTTGGGAAGGGGTGGGAGATAATTTCAACGCCTATCTAAATGGGCAGCACTGGGCTGTGATTGGAGGTTTTGTCTTAAAACTACTGAACCTTGAGATATCGGGTAAGACCTTTTAAGCAAACATCTGATGGAAAATGTCAAAAACACATGGAGTCCAGTGGCTCAGACTGGTTTGTGTGTCAGGAACGGCAGTCAGAGGGGCGAGGACTGTCAGGAAGGGCTTTCACTGTCAAATATGGGTACGGCCAGATGTGGAGATATTTTACGGGGTTTCATGAAATATAAGAACAGGTAAGAGGCGAGGAAACAATATATAGATGTTTACTCTGGTAGGAGCCAGAGTGCTAGAGAACCCTATAGCTTGGATGTTCACTTTGCAAATGTAAAAGAAGCTGAGCTGTCCCAGTGACTTATGTTATTTGAGATTTTATTATGTTAATACATGACTTAAGAGGGAACAGCAAGAATCTGTAAATAATGTAACAGATTCTCTCTCCTCCGACATGCCGACACTCCAAATGCAGACATCTGCCAGTGGAGACTCCTGCTCTGCCATCATAGAGCTGTTATCCCATAGCCAGGGCCACACTTGTAGTCCCAGTCAGATGTATACACAAACCCATATAAAAGAACACAAGAGCACAAACAGAGACAACACCTTGTTGTTGGAGAAACATTGGCATAATTGTATTTAAACTTAGGCACAAGTAATGTGTTATCTTGCCAGCAATCCAAGGGTAGCTGGTGATGGTAGGAACTAAGCTGCTTGCCTGCCTGATTATCCACTGAGCTCCAGACTTATCCTTCATCGTGTGCTTAGACCTTCTGAGTCAGCTTAGCTGCAGTGGTCAAAAGAGGTGTAAAATCATGTAGGATGTGAGTAGGTTGTGCAAGTTCTTAGAGTTCTTGTTGCTCAATCAGTGTAATTTCTGATATTTATATGTTTCTAGTGTCTTCATTGCTTGATTTTTGCTCGCGAGGAAGTGTCACTCATAGTAGTTGAATGTCACTCATAATTACACTGAAATTGTGAAAATGTCACACAAGCAATCTGAAACCTTGGCAGCTATGGAGAGTGTTCGCGTCGCCGGGAGTGGCAGGGCAAACATTGAAGTTCATTAATAGGAAAACTTATTTATTTGTTAACTGCTGTTCAGTGAGGACGTACCAGGGGTGCAAGTCGACTGCTTAATGCGACAAGACACAGTGATCATGCACCTTGGAGCATTGACATCAACAGCCCCCCAGTGCAACACCTCCCTACCTCGGGTCAGTTCAAAGCAGAATAAAAGCAAGCACACAGCTGTTTCTTTATTAGCGCTTACTTGTCATGAAGTTCCAGCTTAGTCTGGGAGACCGAGGACGCCAACAATACGGAGGCCAGAGTCAGACTGGCAGCATTGTGAGTGCAGCGATTTCTGGCTCCTCAACTGCTCCCAGCCTCGCTCACTGCCCGCAGTTGCCATTTCAGATCCTGGCTCCATCCCTTCTTCTCCTCCTCACCCCAGCTCCTCTGCTCTCCTCGAAGGCCCAGGTGGTGTATAGTGCACGCGCTCAGGGTAGGAAAGAAACAGAAAGTGGTTCACGTTGACTTTGTGCCAACGTGAACCTAACTCAATCCTGGAGCTGCTCTCAGCATGAGAGAAGCCCCAGGATTGGTTTGAGCAGGCTAACCTAGCGCTCCTTTTGAGCCTAGGTCCCTGTGCCTGCAATACCCGTCAGGTTAACACCAGCTGTGCGTTGTGCAGTGTGAAGTGCGCATGTCTAGCTGGCCGTCGCAAGACGGCCGGCCAATCCGACATGCGCACTGGGCAGGCAGCTTCAAAAATCACCCCGATCCTGCTGCTGCCAGTCTGACCGCCCTGAAACTCCACCACTAGGCACTAGAACAGCGCACACGTGCCTGACTGCCTGTGATAATTATAAAGTAGTAACAATGGTATGGTGTAGAGGGTGGGGGAGAGTCACCGCAGGTGGTGCGACGCTCCTCCGCCCTTTAAAAGGAACCACCCCAGGGGTCATATTAGATACAGTGCCCTGGGGCCCCAACTGGCGCTTTTGCACATTTTCTTCACACAGCGCCGTATCATTTTAGGCCAAGCGCCTGTTTGTTTTTAGTTCGAGCCTGGGCAGCGCATGTGCTGCTCTGCGAGGCATGCTATATTGAGGTCTGGCATAGAAGCTCTGCCCATTTCCCACCCATCTTTTTAATTGACTCCTGTTACTGTCCTTTCGAAATCGTTACTTTTCATTTGTGAATAGGCCTAGTAGTCCCTCCTTGGTACCGCCTTGTCTGCATTTATATCCTCTCATAACGACTGGACTTTTTACTAGTGTTGTTACACGGTCTGCTTTATCTAGTGGGTGAGCACTGTTTTCTTTAATGATCTTCCCTATTCCACCCACGACGTCGCAGCACGCCGCCACCTTTTATATCATGTCATTTACTCATGTATTTTTTCATTTCCAGCGCAGTCCGCTTTAACTACCGTGGCCGCGCTTATTTATTTAATTTACGGCGCGGTCCGCTTTTACTTGAGCAGCTGCACTTATTTATTTATTTAATTTACAGCGTGACCGCTTTCACTTTAGTGGCTGCGCTACAAAAGCTTTCTTTCTTTCTTTATTTTTATTACACTTTGTGTAAAAGTGCCCCATAGGCACTTTCACTTTAATGTTGGCAGCGCCCCTTTCTTTAGACGCTGCACCCACACACGCGGTCTGGTTCCTGGCACATAACCTTGGCTGCAGCGCACAGAGACCTTACACTCCGGCACACAGAGGAAAAAAATTAGAGGGAACATTGCTGGTAAGTACGGTTAAAATTACTTTTCAGGATCAGTACTGGGCTCAAAGATGCAGCATTGAGGTCTCTCCTGATAACAGGTGAGTAAATCGGAATTCGTAGTTCGGCTGATTTTAGAGGAATATTTGCACAATGGTGAAGGGAGGGGCGGGGCCTGAGGTGACATCTGTGCAAACGCGCCCCATGGCACGTTTTAAGTTGGGGGATTAAGTCCCCTTGAATCATGAGGGTCCCTGGGGTCCAACTAGCCCACCCTGTACCTCCAGTATGCGCCAGGAGGCTGCGTTGCAGAGAGGTGTTCAGAGGCCACGCCCCTTTTGCAACTCTCTGCAACGCAGCTCTGTGGCGCTTTCTGGACGTACCTGGTGGGCTAGTTGGCCCCAGGGACCCTCAGGATTGAAGGGGATTTCATTCCCCATCTTAAAATGCGCCACAGGGCCTGTTTGCACACATGTCACCTGAAGCCCCGCCCCCTCCCTTCACCACTGTGCAAACGCGCCCCATGGCGCGTTTTAAGTTGGGGGATTAAGTCCCCTTGAATCCTGAGGGTCCCTGGAGTCGAACTAGCCCACCATGTACCTCCAAAAAGCGCCACAGAGCTGCGTTGCAGAGAGGTGTATAAAGGGGCGTGGCCTCTGTACACCTCTCTGCAACACAGCCCCCTAGCGCATACTGGAGGTTCCTGGTGGGCTAGTTGGCCTCAGGGACCCCCAGTATTCAGGGGAATTACTTCCCTTCTTAAAACGCGCCAGGGGCGCGTTTGCACACTGCTGCAGGGATGGGGCGGGGCCTCTGGCACGATGCCGTTTTTTTTTCCATTTCCTTTTTTTTATGGGAGGGGGGCTGCGTGGCCCCCCTTCCCTCAGCCACTTTTGGCCCCGGGGACCCCATCTCCCGGGGCCTGAACATTTTTATTTTTTATTTTTTTTAAACGGGAAGGGGGCCGCGTGGCCCCCCTTCCCTGGGCCTCTATTGGCCCCGGGGACCCCATCCCCCAGGGCATGCCCTCTTTTTAATTTTTTTTTTTTAAAAATATTTGGAGGGGGGCTGTGTGGCCCCCCTCCTCAGGCCATTTTTGGCCCCGGGGACCCCATCCCCCGGGTCCGGCCTTGCCCTTTTTTTATAATTGGGGAGGGGGCTACGTGGCCCTCCTCCCGGGCCACTTATGGCCCCGGGACCCCATCCCCGGGGCCTGGCCTCTCGTTGGAGACTGTGGGGGGTCCCCAATCCCCCACAGTCCCAGCCGGCTCCCCGCCTCCTGCGCGAGCCGGCATTGCTTTCCACATGGGGAGCAGCTAACATGCTGCTCCCCGTGTGAAAAGCAGTTGAGTTTGCATTTTGAAAGAGAGAGCAGGTTTCCTGCTCTCTCTTTCAAAATGCAAACAAGATTTAGCTATGACAGGACGGGAGCCGCGATGCTCCCGTCCTGTCATAGCAAACTACAGTGTCCCGGGGGTAGGCACCCGGGACACTGCAGGAGCCGGCCCTGGGGGTGGTGGTCCCCAGGGCCATCACTGGCTCCATGAGGGGGCACGCGCCCCCCTCCCAACTTGTTCAAAGCCCGGGGAGGTGGTGGTCCCGGGGCTCTGAGGTCCGTAACGGACCCCCATATTTAAATCTTTAGTGCCCCGGGAGGTGGCGGTCCCAGGGGCGTGTGGGGGCTGGAGCCCCCACACAGGTTCTTAATTAAAAAAAAGCCCTGGGGGTGGCGGTCCCCGGGGCAGCGGGAGGGCGCACAGCCCTCCCGCCATCATTTTTTTAAAAAAGCCCTGGGGGGTGGCGGTCCCCGGGGCTTGGGGGGCCTTAGAGGCCCCCCCATAAACAATAAACCCACCCCCGCATGCCCCCGAGACTTGGGCCACCCTGGGGCAATTTTTTTTTTTTTCGGCAGGATCCATGCACCCTGAGCGCATCCTGCCGATTTTTTTTTAAATGCTTTTTCTGCCCAGGGGTCCTTGTGGGACCCCTGAGCAGACCTAGGAGTCAGGGTGTTTCTACCCTGCCCCCTTTGTGCGTTTGCGCACTTGTTTCTTTTTTCTCGGCGGGATTCGCGCACCTAAGCGCATCCCGCCGATTTTAAAAAAAAATGCTTTTCTGCCCAGGGGTCCTTGTGGGACCCCTGAGCAGACCTAGGGGTCAGGGTGTTTCTACCCTGCCCCCTTTGCGCTTTGCGCACTTATTTCTGTCCCTCGGTTCTACCGCGGGACAAAATGGCTGCCAACACTTCCTGATTTGGAGTGTTGACAGCCAATTAGCAAGCAGCTCGTGATCGGGAGGGTGCGCGAATCCGACGCGGCCATAGATATATATGTGATTTTATTTTTGATTTTCATAGGAACTACTGAACGGATTTACACCATTTAACAAAAAGGGTTCTTTCTGAACCAAGAACTACCTCTTTGCTAAATTTGGTGTAATTCCGTTCAGCAGTTCAGGCTGTAGCCGTGGCTGAAAGTTTCCTATGGGAAAATGAATGGGGAAAACACGTTTTGGGACCCCCTTTTTCTCGGCCCCGCTTGACGAATCACCCGAAACTTTCAGGGTAGGAGCGGACCAGAGCGGGCTATAAAGTTTGAAAATTTCGCGAAGATTCGTCAACCGACGCAAGAGTTATTTCAAATAGAATGTCCCGGATTTCCTATGGAAAATAGGTCCTAACTATAACTATCTACTGGCGACCGCCAGTAGATAATATATATATATATATGTGTGAACAAGGGCTTTTGGAGCCCGAAACGCGTCATCGTTCGTGAGGACAAGGTTTAAATAAAAAACATCTTGCCTGACACTGTGGGGTCTGTTTCTCCTTCATCGCCGTCAGGAGGTTGCGGGAGTTCGAGTCCTTGGATATATATATATATATATATATATATATATTCACTGAAAAAACCATAGGTTTTAGGGACAGTTATAGTTAGTTGGACATTTCACTCGTACAAAACCATAGAAATTCCCCGTTATAGTTAGTTCAGCTAACTATAACTCGCGCTCCCGCAATGCACTGCTGATGACGTCACATATTACATCACTCATGACATGGTCAGTGACATCACTGATGACATCACTGATGACATCTCAAATGACATCACTGATGACATCATCTAGTGACTGTGTTTCAGTAAAGTTTAAATATTTTTAATATATAGGGAAAGGTGTATTGAAGAATGAGTGGGTGTATAAGTGTGTGGATGAAGGATTTAGTAGGTGCGTGACTGACTCTATAAGTGAGTGATTAAACGTATCTTACTGAATGCAAGGGTTAGTGACTAAACTGGGTGAATGTCTGTAACTGTCTGTCTGTTGCTGTGTAAGTGGCTGCATAGGTTTGTGAATAGCTACATGAGTGTCTATATGAGTTATTGATTGGTTGTCTGAGTATCTGTATGGGTGCCTGAGTGTTTGTGTGGGTGGGGTGTGTGCGACTCTGTGCATAGATGTGTGAGTGGGTGATTCACTGGGTGGATGGTTTCAAGAGTGCATCTGTGATAGGCTGTATGGGTGGGTAAGTGTGTGTAAGAGTGTGTTAGTGAGTGAATGTATGTCCCAGTGGTACATGTGTGAGTAACTACATATGTGAAAGGCAGTACATATGTGTGTTGGAGTATATAAATAGCTATAAGCGAGAGTGTGTGATTGTGAGAGTGACTGTATGGATGAGTGTGTGCTTGTATCAGTGATTGTATAAGAGCGTAAGAATGTGCTAGTATTTGTATGAGTAAGTGAGCTGGTGTGTGTATAACTGTATAGGTGAGTAAATGGCAGTGTGTTTAATTTTTTGCATGACTGACTAGGTGTGTGAGTACCTCTATGGATGAGTGGCGGTGTTTGAGTGTCTATATAGGAGTATGAGTGCATATGATAGTCCTGTACTGAGTGACCGTAAGTATGAGTGACTGTACGGGTGAGTGAGTGGATGTGTGTGTGAGACCTAAGAATCAGTGAGTGGGTATGTAGTTATTGGTGTTGGAGTGTCTATGGTTTTGCGAATGGCAGTCTGTAATTTAGAGTGGGTGTATCTAAGGTTATATTAGGGTGTGAGGAGGTGCACCAGATTATCACATGGATGATGTCATCAGTGATGTCATCAGTGATGTCATTTGAGATGTCATCAGTGATGTCATCAGTGATGTCACTGACCATGTCATGAGTGATGTAATATGTGACGTCATCAGCAGTGCATTGCGGGGCGCGAGTTATAGTTAGCTGAACTAACTATAACGGGGGAATTTCTATGGTTTTGTACGAGTGAAATGTCCAACTAACTATAACTGTCCCTAAAACCTATGGTTTTTTCAGTGAATTTCAAAGGTTTTTTAAATGCTAATTTCTAACTATAACGTGTCTGAAACCTATGGTTTTTTCAGTGAATTTCAAAGGTTTTTTAAATGCTAATTTCTAACTATAACGTGCCTGAAACCTATGGTTTTTTAAGTGAATTTCAAAGGTTTTTTAAATGCTGATTTCTAACTATAACGCCCCTAAAACCTATGGTTTTTTCAGTGAATTTCAAAGGTTTTGTAAATGACAATTTTTAAATGTATTAATTGTTATATTTATTTTTTTGATACTGATTTACTACATTTTTTTAAACTATTTATTTTTACATATTTTATTTTTAAATTACATTGTAATTACATTATACATTACATTACAAAATATACTTTCTCAGAATGAATTACTTTAGTTTAAATACTTTGCAAATAGGCAATAGACTTTTAAGTACAGTAGTTACAGTTGTTGCAATGGGCAACACAATTTCAAACACAATGCAACATTGAGCTCAATGTGAATTTCTAGTTAAATGCAATTAGTTACTTTATGGATTACTTTTTCTAACCACAGGACTGGATCCTAGATTCAGTCCTAGGACATCTCCTGTAAACAGTTGAGTAAAAGCGTTTTGGTTACAGTAGTGATTTTTAAGGAATATTATTGTATTTTAAAAGTTGACACTTAGAAACTTTTTCACATAGAATCACCAATGTTATCCTATGGGAGGAAATTCACTTAGCAGGTAAGTAGTGTTATCGTTACTTTTTCTTACTCAGTGGTGGATCCTGTATCCAGCACTGGTGCATCTCCTGTAAACAGTTGAAAGAATGCGTTTAAGTCATACAGGCGATTTTTAAGGAATATTTGTAGTTTGTGAAAATCGACACTTTGAAACTTTTCTGCTGAAAACCAGACAATGGATTCCAATGGAAGGAAATACAAGTTACTGGTAAGTACGGTTAGAATTACTTTTCAGGGTCAGTGCTGGGCTAAAAGATGCAGCACTGGGTTCTCTCCTGATAACAGGTGAGTAAATCGGAATTCGTAGTTCGGCTGATTTTAGAGGAATATTATAAAGTTCCAAAACTCCACACTTAGAAGAATTTCCAAGTGAAACCAGTCAATGTTAGCCTATGGAAGGAAATTCAAGTTACTGGTAAGTACGGTTAAAATTACTTTTCAGGATCAGTACTGGGCTCAAAGATGCAGCATTGAGGTCTCTCCTGATAACAGGTGAGTAAATCGGAATTCGTAGTTCTGCTGATTTTAGAGGACTATTTGTATGTTTCAAAAATCGACACTTTGAAACTTTTCGGCTGAAAACCAGACAATGGATTCCTATGGAAGGAAATACAAGATACTGGTAAGTACAGTTAGAATTACTTTTCAGGGTCAGTGCTGGGCTAAAAGATGCAGCATTGGGTTCTCTACTGATAACAGGTGAGTAAATCGGAATTCGTAGTTCTGCTGATTTTAGAGGAATATTTGTATGTTTCAAAATCCACACTTAGAAGAATTTCCAAGTGAATTTCCAGTCAATGTTAGCCTATGGAAGGAAATTCAAGTTGCTGGTAAGTACGGTTAAAATTACTTTTCAGGATCAGTACTGGGCTGAAAGATGCAGCACTGAGGTCTCTCCTGATAACAGGTGAGTAAATCGGAATCCGTATTTCGGCTGATTTTAGAGGAATATTATAAAGTTCCAAATCTCCACACTTAGAAGAATTTCCAAGTGAAACCAGTCAATGTTAGCCTATGGAAGGAAATTCAAGTTACTGGTAAGTACGGTTAGAATTACTTTTCAGGATCAGTACTGGGCTGAAAGATGCAGCACTGAGGTCTCTCCTGATAACAGGTGAGTAAATCGGAATTCGTATTTCGGCTGATTTTAGAGGAATATTTGCACAATGGTGAAGGGAGGGGGCGGGGCCTGAGGTGACATCTGTGCAAACGCGCCCCGTGGCGCGTTTTAAGTTGGGGGATTAAGTCCCCTTGAATCATGAGGGTCCCTGGGGCCAACTAGCCCACCAGGAACCTCCACTATGCGCCAGGGAGCTGCGTTGCAGAGACGTGTACAGAGGCCACACCCCTTTTACACCTCTCTGCAACGCAGCTCTGTGGCGCTTTCTGGACGTACCTGTTGGGCTAGTTGGCCCCCAGGGACCCTCAGGATTGAAGGGGATTTAATTCCCATCTTAAAACACGCCACGGGGCCTGTTTGCACACATGTCACCTGAAGCCCCGCCCCTCCCTTCACCACTGTGCAAACGCGCCCGTGGCGCGTTTTAAGTTGGGGGATTAAGTCTCCTTGAATCCTGAGGGTCCCTGGAGTCCAACTAGCCCACCATGTACTTCCAAAAGCGCCACAGAGCTGCGTTGCAGAGAGGTGTAAAAGGGGCGTGGCCTCTGTACACCTCTCTGCAACGCAGCCCCTGGCGCATACTGGAGGTTCCTGGTGGGCTAGTTGACCCCAGGGACCCCCAGTATTCAAGGGGAATTACTTCCCCTTCTTAAAACGCGCCAGGGGGCGCGTTTGCAGAGTGCTGCAGGGAGGGGGCGGGGCCTCCGGCACGATGCCGGTCTTTTTTTTTTTTTTTCGATTGGGAGGGGGCTGCGTGGCCCCCTTCCCTCAGCCACTTTTGCCCCGGGGACCCCATCCCCCGGGGCCTGAGGATTTTTTTTTTTTTAATAAAATTTAAAAAACGGGAAGGGGGCCGCGTGGCCCCCCTTCCCTGGGCCTGTTTTTGGCCCCGGGGACCCCATCCCCGGGGCAAGCCCTCTTTTTTTTAAATAAAAAATGTGGAGGGGGGCTGCGTGGCCCCCTCCTCAGGCCATTTAAGGCCCCGGGGACCCCATCCCCGGGGCCGGCCTTTAAATATTTTTTATTTTTATTTTTTTTAGGGGAGGGGGCTGCGTGGCCCACCTCCCTGGCCACTTATGGCCCCGGGGACCCCATCCCCGGGGCCTGGCCTCTCGTTGGGGACTGTGGGGGGTCCCCAAACCCCCCACAGTCCCGCCGGCTCCCCGTGTCCTACTGGAGCCGGCATTGCTTTCCACATGGGGAGCAGCTAAGATGCTGCTCCCCATGTGGAAAGCAATTTGCTTTGGATATTGGAAGCGAGAGCAGGTTTCCTGCTCTCGCTTCCAATATCCAAAGCAAGTTTGCAATGACAGGAAAGGAGCCGCGAGGCTCCCGTCCTGTCATTGCAAACAGCAGTGTCCCTGGGGTAGGCACCCCGGGACACTGCAGGAGCCGGCCCTGGGGGGTGGCGGTCCCCAGGGCCACCACAGGCTCCAAGAGGGGGGCCGCGCGGCCCCCCTCCCACATCTAGAAAGCCCCGGGGAGGTGGTGGTCCCCGGGGCTTCGGGGGTCCAAAACGGACCCCCATTTTAAATTTCTTAGTGCCCCGGGGAGGTGGCGGTCCCCGGGGCGTGTGGGGGGGCTGGAGCCCCCCCACACAGGTTAAAACATTTAAAAAAAGAAGCCCCGGGGAGGTGGCGGTCCCCGGGGCAGCGGGAGGGCAAAGAGCCCTCCCGCACCATTATTTTTTAAAGCCCCGGGGGGTGACGGTCCCCGGGGCTTGGGGGGGCCTTAGAGGCCCCCCCACATATTAAAAAGGAACCCCCCCATGCCCCCGGGACTTGGCCCACCCGGGGGCCAATTAACAACGAAGCGCGGGAGACCGCGCTTCATTTTGTTTTTCTCTCGGCGGGATCCGCACACCCTGAGCGCATCCCGCCGATTTAAAAAAAAAAATGCTTTTTCTGCCCAGGGGGTCCTTGTGGGACCCCTGAGCAGACCTAGGGGGTCAGGGTGTTTCTACCCTGCCCCCTTTGTGCGTTTTGCGCACTTGTTTCTTCTGGGTTTTTCTAATCGGCAGGATCCGCGCACCCTGAGCGCATCCTGCCGATTAAAAAAAAAAATGATTTTTCTGCCCAGGGGGTCCTTGTGGGACCCCCTGAGCAGACCTAGGAGGTCAGGGTGTTTCTACCCTGCCCCCTTTTGCGCTTTGCGCACTTGTTTCTGTCCCTCGGTTCTACCGAGGGACAAAATGGCTGCCAACACTTCCTGATTTGGAGTGTTGACAGCCACTGAAAGCCAATTAACATGCAGCTCGTGATCGGGACGGTGCGCGCAGGGTGCGCTCAGGGTGCGCGAATCCGACGCGGCCATAGATATATATGTGATTTTCATTTTGATTTTCACAGGAACTACTGAACGGATTTACACCATTTAAGCAAAAGGTTCTATTCTGAACCAAGAACTACCTCTTTGCCAAATTTGGTGTAATTCCGTTCAGCAGTTCGGGCTGTAGCCGTGTCTAAAGTTTCCTATTGGAAAAATGAATGGGGAAAACGCGTTTTGGGACCCCCTTTTTCTCGGCCCCCGCTTGACGAATCACCCTGAGACTTTCAGGGTAGGAGCGGACCGGAGCGGGCCATAAAGTTTGAAAATTTCGCGAAGATTCGTCAACCAGACGCAAGAGTTATTTCTAATAGAATGTCGCGGATTTCCTATGGAAAATAGGTCCTAACTATAACTATCTACTGGCGACCGCCAGTAGATAATATATATATATATATATTCACTGAAAAAACACCCGTTTCAGGGACGTTATATTTAGTTGGACATTTCACTCGTACAAAACCAAAGAAGTTCCGCCGTTATAGTTAGTTCAGCTAACTATAACTCGCGCCCCCGCAATGCACTGCTGATGACGTCACATATTACATCATTCATGACATGGTCAGTGACATGACTGATGACATCACTGATGACATCTCAAATGACATCACTGATGACATCACTGATGACATCATCCAGTAAATGTGTGTTTCTGTAAAGTTTAAATATGTTTTTATATATATATATATATATATATATTCACTGAAAAAACCATAGGTTTTAGGGACAGTTATAGTTAGTTGGACATTGCACTCGTACAAAACCCGTGAAATTCCTCCGTTATAGTTAGTCCAGCTAACTATAACTTGCGCCCCCGCAATGCACTGCTGATGACGTCACATATTACATCACTCATGACATGGTCAGTGACATCACTGATGACATCACTGATGACATCTCAAATGACATCACTGATGACATCATCTAGTGACTGTGTGTTTCTGTAAAGTTTAAATATTTTTAATATATATAGGAAAAGACGTATTGAAGAATGAGTGGGTGTGTAAGTGTCTGTATGGATGATTTAGTAGGTGCGTGACTGACTCTATAAGTGAGTGATTTAACGTATCTTACTGAATGCATGGGTTAGTGACTAAACTGGGTGAATGTCTGTATCCGTCTGTCTGTTGCTGTGTAAGTGGCTGCATGTGTTTGTGAATAGCTACATGAGTGTCTATATGAGTTATTGAATGCTTGTCTGAGTATCTGTATGGGTGCCTGAGTGTTTGTGTGGGAGGGGTGTGTGCAACTCTGTGCATAGATGTGTGAGTGGGTGATTCACTGGGTGGATGGTTTCAAGAGTGCATCTGTGATAGACTGTATGGGTGGGTAAGTGTGTGTAAGAGTGTGTTAGTGAGTGAATGTATGTCCCAGTGGTACATGTGTGAGTAACTACATATGTGAAAGGCAGTATATATGTGTGTTGGAGTATATAAATAGCTATAAGCGAGTGAGTGATTGTGATTGTGATAGTGGCTGTATGGATGAGTGTGTGCTTGTATCAGTGATTGTATAAGAGCGTAAGAATGTGCTACTATTTGTATGAGTAAGTGAGCTGGTGTGTGTATAACTGTATAGGTGAGTAAATGGTAGTGTGTTTAATTATTTGCATGACTGACTAGGTGTGTGAGTACCTCTATGGATGAGTGGCGGTGTTTGAGTGTCTATATAGGAGTATGAGTGCATATGATAGTCCTGTACTGAGTGACCGTAAGTATGAGTGACTGTACGGGTGAGTGAGTGGATGTGTGCGTAGACCTAAGAATCAGTGAGTGGGTATGTAGTTATTGGTGTTGGAGTGTCTATGGTTTTGCGAATGGCAGTCTGTAATTTAGAGTGGGTGTATCAAAGGTTATATTGGGGTGTGAGGAGGTGCATCAGATTATCACGTGGATGATGTCATCAGTGATGTCATTTGAGATGTCATCAGTGATGTCATCAGTGATGTCACTGACCATGTCATGAGTGATGTAATATGTGACGTCATCAGCAGTGCATTGCGGGGCGCGAGTTATAGTTAGCTGGACTAACTATAACGGGGGAATTTCACGGGTTTTGTACGAGTGCAATGTCCAACTAACTATAACTGTCCCTAAAACCTATGGTTTTTTCAGTGAATTTCAAAGGTTTTTTAAATGCTAATTTGTAACTATAACGTCCCTGAAACCTATGGTTTTTTCAGTGAATTTCAAAGGTTTTTTAAATGCTAATTTGTAACTATAACATGTCTGAAACCTACGGTTTTTTCAGTGAATTTCAAAGGTTTTGTAAATGACAATTTTTAAATGTATTAATTGTTATATAAATTTTTTTCATACTGATTTCCAAATTTTTTAGAAACAATTTTTTTTAAATATTTTATTTTTTAAATTACATTGTAATTACATTATACATTACATTACAAAAAATACTTTCTCAGAATGAATTACTTTAGTTTAAATACTTTGCACATAGGCAATAGACTTTTAAGTACAGTAGTTACAGTTGTTGCAATGGGCAACACATTTTCAAACACAATGCAACATTCAGCTCAATGTGAATTTCTAGTTAAATGCAATTAGTTACTTTATGGATTACTTTTCTAACCACAGGACTGGATCCTAGATTCAGTCCTGGGACATCTCCTGTAAACAGTTGAGTAAAAGCGTTTTGGTTACAGTCGTGATTTTTAAGGAATATTATTGTACTTTAAAAGTTCACACTTAGAAACTTTTTCTCATAGAATCACCAATGTTATCCTATGGAAGGAAATTCACTTAGAAGTTAAAAACTGTTATCGTTACTTTTTCTTACTCAGTGTTGGATCCTGGATCCAGCACTGGTGCATCTCCTGTAAACAGTTGAAAGAATGCGTTTAAGTCATACAGGCGATTTTTTAGGAATATTTGTAGTTTGTGAAAATCGACACTTTGAAACTTTTCTGCTGAAAACCAGACAATGGATTCCTATGGAAGAAAATATAAGTTACTGGTAAGTACGGTTAAAATTACTTTTCAGGGTCAGTGCTGGGCTAAAAGATGCAGCACTGGGTTCTCTCCTGATAACAGGTGAGTAAATTGGAATTCGTACTTTGGTTGATTTTAGAGGAATATTATAAAGTTCCAAAACTCCACACTTAGAAGAATTTCCAAGTGAAACCAGTCAATGTTAGCCTATGAAGGAAATTCAAGTTACTGGTAAGTACGGTTAAAATTACTTTTCAGGGTCAGTGCTGGGCTAAAAGATGCAGCACTGGGTTCTCTCCTGATAACAGGTGAGTAAATTGGAATTCGTACTTTGGTTGATTTTAGAGGAATATTATAAAGTTCCAAAACTCCACACTTAGAAGAATTTCCAAGTGAAACCAGTCAATGTTAGCCTATGGAAGGAAATTCAAGTTACTGGTAAGTACGGTTAAAATTACTTTTCAGGATTAGTACTGGGCTGAAAGATACAGCACTGAGGTCTCTCCTGATAACAGGTGAGTAAATCGGAATTCGTATTTCGGCTGATTTTAGAGGAATATTTTAAAGTTCCAAAACTCCACACTTAGAAGAATTTCCAAGTGAAAACAGTCAATGTTAGCCTATAGAAGGAAATTCAAGTTACTGGTAAGTACGGTTAAAATTACTTTTCAGGACCAGTACTGGGCTGAAAGATACAGCACTGAGGTCTCTCCTTATAACAGGTGAGTAAATCGGAATTCGTATTTCGGCTGATTTTAGAGGAATATTTGTATGTTTCAAAAATCAACACTTAGAAACTTTTTCAACAAAAAGCAGGCAATGATATCCTATGGAAGGAAATTCAAGTTACTGGTAAGTACGGTTAAAATTACTTTTCAGGACCAGTACTGGGCTGAAAGATGCAGCACTGAGGTCTCTCCTTATAACAGGTGAGTAAATAGGAATTCGTATTTCGGATGATTTTAGAAGAATATTTGCACAATGGTGAAGGGAGGGGCGGGGCCTGAGGTGACATCTGTGCAAACGCGCCCCGTGGCGCGTTTTAAGTTGGGGGATTAAGTCCCCTTGAATCCTGAGGGTCCCTAGGGGCCAACTAGCCCACCAGGAACCTCCAATATGCGCCAGGGGCTGCGTTGCAGAGACGTGTAGAGAGGCCACACCCTTTTTACACCTCTCTGCAACGCAGCTCTGTGGCGCTTTCTGGATGTACCTGTTGGGCTAGTTGGCCCCCAGGGACCCTCAGGATTGAAGGGGATTTAATTCCCCATCTTAAAACGCGCCACGGGGCCTGTTTGCACACATGTCACCTGAAGCCCCGCCCCTCCCTTCACCACTGTGCAAACGCGCCCCGTGGCGCGTTTTAAGTTGGGGAATTAAGTCCCCTTGAATCCTGAGGGTCCCCGGAGTCCAACTAGCCCACCATATACCTCCAAAAGCGCCACAGAGCTGCGTTGCAGAGAGGTGTAAAAAGGGCGTGGCCTCTGTACACCTCTCTGCAAGGCAGCCCCTGGCGCATACTGGAGGTTCCTGGTGGGCTAGTTGGCCCCCAGGGACCCCCAGTATTCAAGGGGATCGTTCCCCTCTGCAAACGCGCCAGGGCGCGTTTGCAGAGTGGTGAAGGAAGGGCGGGGCCTGCGGGCCCGATCGTTTAAAAAAAAAAAAAAAAATTTTTGTCCCCTGAAGGGGGGCTCTGTGGCCCCCCTTCCTTTTTCCAGTTTTTATGCCCTGGGGACCCCATCCCCCAGGGCCTTACCCCTTTTTTTAATTACAAATTTAAAAAAAAAACGGGAAGGGGGCCGCGTGGCCCCCCTTCCCTGGGCCTGTATTGGCCCCGGGGACCCCATCCCCCGGGGCATGGCCTCGATTTTTTTTTTTTCGTAGGGAGGGGGGCTGCGTGGCCCCCCTCCTCAGGCCATTTAAGGCCCCGGGGACCCCATCCCCCGGGGCCGGCCTTTCCGTTTTTTTTTTACTTTTTATTTTTTATTTTTTGGGGAGGGGGGCCGCGTGGCCCCCCTCCCGGGCCACTACTTGCCCCGGGGACCCCATCCCCCGGGGCTGGCCCTCTCGTTGGGGACTGTGGGGGGGTCCCCAATCCCCCCACAGTCCCGCCGGCTCCCCGTGTCCTACGGGAGCCGGCATTGCTTTTACACATGGGGAGCAGCTAACATGCTGCTCCCCATGTGGAAAGCAATCGGCTTTGGATATTGGAAGAGAGGCAGGTTTCCCTGCTCTCTCTTCCAATATCCAAAGCAGTTTGCAATGACAGGACGGGAGCCGCGAGGCTCCCGTCCTGTCATTGCAAACAGCAGTGTCCCGGGGTAGGCACCCCGGGACACTGCAGGAGCCGGCCCTGGGGGGTGGTGGTCCCCAGGGCCATCAAGGGCTCCAGGAGGGGGCCGCGCGGCCCCCTCCCATTCAGTTCACAGCCCCGGGGAGGTGGTGGTCCCCGGGGCTCTGGGGTCCGTAACGGACCCCCATATTTAAATGTTTAGTGCCCCGGGGAGGTGGCGGTCCCCGGGGCGTGTGGGGGCTGGAGCCCCCCACACAGGTTTTTAATTAATAAAAAAAAGCCCCGGGGAGGTGGTGGTCCCGGGGCTGCGGGAGGGCTCAGAGCCCTCCCGCACCATTTTTAAAAAAGCCCCGGGGGTGGCGGTCCCCGGGGCTTGGGGGCCCTTTGAGGCCCCCCACACATTAAATTATCCCCCCCCCACCATGCCCCCGGGACTTGGGCCACCCGGGGGCAAAATACAATCGAAGCGCGGGAGACCGCGCTTCGATTTTTTTTTTTTCCGGCAGGATTCGCGCACCCTGAGCGCATCCTGCCGATTTTTTTAAAAAATTTTTTTATTTTTTTTTGCCCAGGGGTCCTTGTGGGACCCCCTGAGCAAACCTAGGGGGTCAGGGTGTTTCTACCCTGCCCCCTTTGTGCGCTTTGCGCACTTGTTTCTGTCCCTCGGTTCTACCGAGGGACAAAATGGCTGCCAACATTTCCTGAATCGGAATGTTGACAGCCAGCTGACAACCAATTAACATGCAGCTCGTGATCGGGAGGGTACGCGGACCCTACTCGGCCATAGATATCACTATCTTTTTACTTTTGATTTTCTCAGCAACTACTGAACGGATTTACACCATTTAACAAAAAGGGTTCTTTCTGAACCAAGAACTACCTCTTTGCCAAATTTGGTGTAATTCCGTTCAGCAGTTCGGGCTGTAGCCGTGTCTAAAGTTTCCTATGGAGAATTGCATGGGGAAAACGCGTTTTGGGACCCCCCTTTTTTCTCGGCCCCCGCTTGACGAATCCCCCGAGACTTTCAGGGTAGGAGCAGACCGGAGCGGGCCACAAAGTTTGAAAATTTTGCGAAGATACGTCAACCGGCAAGAGAGTTATTTCAAATAGAATGTCGCGGATTTCCTATGGATAATAGGTTGTAACTATAACTATCTACTGGCGACCGCCAGTAGATAATATATATATATATATTTATATAGATATATATATATATATATATATATACAAATATGTAGATGGATGGATGAATAGATAGATAGATAGATAGATAGATAGGTACATAGATACATAGATACATAGATAGATCAAAAAGAAGAGGGGATAATGGGCATCCCGATGTGTCCCTCGCAAAATATTGACTCTCTTTGTCAAGCACCCATTCACCAATATCTGTGCTTCTGGTGTTGAATACAAGGCTTTAACTGCATCTACTGTTGCAGGGATTCTGCTCAGGAAAACAACTATGCTTGGGACCTTAGAACATCAGTGTGTAGGGGACTGAGGCGCCATACCACATCAGTATCCATGAGCCCGAGTCCAACTAGCTAAAGTGCCTCACTTGCCCTAATAGCCTTTCCAGAGAGACAAGTGACGTGGCACCCCAGGATACAACACTCTTGACCCTTTTAGGGATTGCGGTAACAGGACACATCCATTCGCTCTTTCACTCATATTTGTCCACAATAAGATAGAAAAGAGACATGAAGGAAGTTTACAATGTTTATTTAAACTATTGTGCTCTAAGATGCAATAATTGTGCCACAATTATTTAACAGATACATGTCAAGAATGTCATCAACATGGTTAATAATGCTTATACAATAAACTGCCGTATCATGTTATTTGACAGATCTGCCTAAACCCTCCCCCACTACTAAAGTTAAGGGATTATAGATTATAGATCTCTGGGTTCAGTGGCAGACCCAGTACCTTAGCATACATATGTGGTTGTTCTACAGCTCGACTGACACCGTGCTCTTGTCTCAGGACCTTCCCTCTGTGTGTGTTTCTTCAAAACTCCTGTCTCCAGTTATATGACAAGATATGTGCATTCAAAACAGCAGCTGCATTCGTCTATTATGTCTAGGTGATAGAGTTTCACCAGAGAGAATAACAAGGGGCAATGTTGTTTGACCTTGCCTAGGCTGTTCAAAATAATTCCCAGGAAAAGAATAAAATCCAAAAATATTAGCTGGTTCTGTGTGAAAATACAAAGTGGCACAAAGCAAGCATGATACTTAGTAATGTGTGCAAAACCAAAGCGGCCTACAATGTGCATGATTAGGCTAACAAAGGGAAACCAACAATGGGCCATTTAAGAAACACATGACACCACAAACCCAGAAGCAAGTCCATGGACTCCCATGGCCTCCCATAGAGAGGCCCAGTGCACCCTATCAAACGCCTTAGCTGCATTGATAGTAACAATAGCCAGGGATCTGAGTTCTCAGTCACCAGATCTATTGCCGATATCCGTTAGTGTGTCAAGTCATGCACCTGTCACCCTGGCACAAAACCCTTCTGATCTGGATCTACTATCTTATTGATAATCTGGGAAAGTCTATCCGCTAGGATGCCTGCATAGATCTTATAATCAAAATTTGGTAATAAGATAGGCCTGTATGAATCAGCCCTCCTATGGTCTTTACATGGTTTTAGAAGTAATACAATTAAGGCCTCATTCTACGAAGAGGGAATTTCTGACAACCCTGCTATTAGTAAATTAAACAGAACCTTCCATATTGGAACTATTATATCCTTCCTTGCTTTGAAAAACTCCCCAGGGAGGGCATCTGGGCCGGCGGTCTTCCTGTTCCGAGATTTATTTATTTACAAAATAATTTACTCCTCTGTGATATCCTCCAATATTTCCTCTTGTTCTGAGCTAGATAGGGATGGTACTTGGAAGCCTGCCAACCACTCCCTTAAATCTGATGCCCTAAAGATGTCCTTTTCAGAATAAAGATCCTAAAACATTTTATAGAGGTAATGCTACATCTCTCCCAAGTCTACTGACACAGTACCATTACCACCTACTATCAGGCTTTCAATATAGTTTTATCCTCTGTCCACTCTTGCCTTCCAGGCAAGCAGCTTACCTCTGCTCTCCCCATACTCAAAATTGGCAAGCTTGCTAATATGCCATTTTACCCTCACTCTATTTTTGATAACCTGGATGTACTCTGCCTGTTTTCTTGTCAGCCTCTCTCTCATTGCTTGTGCACAGCTCCTCAAGGCAAAAGAAGGCGTTCCCTCTCCATAGCACCTAGCTCCTCCTCAAAGCCCCTATACTCTTCTTGCAATCTTCTCAAACTAATGAACCCTTGATTTCACAAAACTCCATGGTCAACTCAACTGCCTTCATTAAATCCCGGACTATCCTCAAGGGGGCTGACCCCAAATTAACACTAAAGTAATACCCGCTCTCCACCCTCAATGCCTGTATTATGTCCGAATCTGACAGCAGAACTCTATCCACTGTCCACCTAGAGCTAGTCTGCACTATGTGGAAACCAGTCTCTAACAGGACTGCTGTATGATCGGAACAATGAACCGGAACATGTTTTATCACTTTGACATTTGTAAATAGTGATTTATCGATTAAAAAGTAATTGATTCTACTAGAGCTCCGGTACTTGCTGCTGAAAAAATTATATAGCCTCTCTTTGCCCCCACTTTTTTCCACCACACATCGCACAGATTAAAATCTATCATAATGAACTTCCCCATCTTAGTATGGCCTGCTGCTTGCCTCTGTTAGGATCTCTCTAAGACTTCATCCAGAAATACATTAAAATCATCTCCAAGTCTTATGGGAAACGGAAAGCCCAACATGATTTCCCCCAAATCCTGCAAAGAAATGACTTGATCACAGTTTGGGCCATAACTCCCACAAGTAAACTTATCCTGCCCAAAGGTCATACAACCTACCACCCACCTACCTGAGCTTTCTGATTTGAAGTCCACAATGTTTACCCCAGCGTTTTTCCTAACCATAAGTGCTGCACCTTTGGTGGAGTGAGGCTGATCAGAGTAGACGAAATGATGAACCGAAACCTACTAAAGAGACTATTACATTTTCTTGCCAACAAGTGCATCTCCTGCAAGGCAATAATATGAGCCTAACAGTTCTTCAAATACTGACAGATTAGATACTGTTTTCTTTTACCTCAAAGGCCATTGACATTCCATGACAGAAGCACTACCCTCTACCTACAAACATTCTATTAAAGTCCTCAAACTCACCTGCCTCATTGCAGTCGGTTCTACTAATATACTGATATATTTATTACAGCTGTCCTTACAAAGACCTAAGACTTCCGTTTCTCCAACATTTCCAAAGTGGTCATGAAGACACATTTTTTTACCATTCAACCTTTTTTTGTCTTTTGTTCAGTTTTTACCCTTATCAACCCCCTTCCCTGTGAAACCTCCCCAGGGAACCCTCCTATTATAAATAACAGCATTCCACTATGCCGTTTATGAGTCCTATCTGGGGAGAAAAAAGAAAAAACATGTGTTACCAACACCAAATGTGCCTAACCCACCTCAACTCAACAGTGAATGCCGCTACCTTGTGAAAACTGTGGGGGAAAGGGATACCAAAATCTAATACTAATATTAAAAAGCAAACAGCTGTTAAAGAAAAGCCTACAAAGGGGTGCACAGCCAGGATCAGGACAGGGAGAGCACCAAGTTACAGCTGAGGGCGAGTCTACATCCTCTGTATGAGGTTCTTCAGCCTGCTCAACACTCCTGACATTGCGCATTTGGTTATCCCACATCACTTTGAGCTTGGCTAGAAATCTAAGCTGGACTATCACCCCCAACCTCTGCATCTCCCTCATCTTCTGGCCCAGCTTTCACTGCTGCTGCTCTCTAACTCTACATATATCTGATCTAATGGTACATGTAAACCCATCAGCTTCCAGCTTCCCCTGTTTTAATGCTGAACCCAAGAACTTTTTTTTATGTTATATGATCGGAAGTTGAGCAAGATCTTCCTGGGCTTACTTTGCCCCACTGTTCATTTGAAGGGGTCCCTATGAATCCTTTGTATCTCTCTTTCCAGATCCACCTCTGAATTTCCCTTTAGGACCCCTTCCCTAAGGAGTTTGATCTCAAAACTCTTCAAATCAATCCCCTCCACCATCTCAGGGACATTAAGAATCCACAAATTGTTCCTCCTGGAATGATTTTCAACATGTTTCAGGTCTTCCTGAACAGTTTGGCACTGTGATTTGTGGTTTTTTAAGCTGTCCAAGTTTCTCCTGACCACTTGGTCCAACCTCTCAACACTGACCTCCAGGACCTTGGTCCTATCACCTACCTCGTCTATCTTCACCTCAAGGGCATGGCAGACCCCCCTTATTTCTTTCTGATTAAGCGCCGAAGTAGCAAAGCCTTCTGCATCTCTTGACAAACCCAACAAGATTTGTTCAACCATTGCTGGGGTATATGGGCTTTCTGCTTAGGTCATCAAAGGCATCCTTAAGTCTCTGCTGTCACCTGAGCTTGAGCAGGGACCTGGACCCCAGAGGGGATATCATGCAGATCCACCTGGTCCCCTTCTTCATTTTCTTCCCTACTTAATATCTGATACGATTAACAGTTGGGATGGCAAACACCATACTATCTCGAGAACCTACCTGAAGAGGGGGAGCTGAATGCGCGGGACCATACGCCTCTACTCCCACACCTTCTTGCCCAAATTGGTGTGGGCGGAACATGGCAGCCTCATAGACGCCAGTTGCAAGCTCACACTAGGGAGCCTTTGCAGTATGTGCCTTACCAGAGGATCTTGATGGCAGATTACAGGCTTTACTTTGTGTTTTGGTGCCGCAGCAGGATGAAGAGGGCAATACATGCCCCCAGAGATCTCTTCACCACTCTGGGGCCCGGCAGCAGAGGAGCTGCACCGACGATGGAGTGTCCAGTTGCCAGTAACACCCAGCATCTGAGTTGACAGAGGAAGCACAAGTTTTTGTGGATGGCTTGCCGGGCAGGCTGGTGTCATTGTAAGAGTGAAGGAGAGTAAAGTGAGCTGCATTGGGCTCCCACAAACTCTGTATTACAGAAAGGAGGGGGTGATGTGACTCTGGATGCTGGGAGGACCAGTTGGGCTAATCTGGTTGGGGTTTTCCAGGTGGGCACGCTCCCAGAGTGGATGGATGCCATATCTGATGGTACAGGAGAGGATGGTGGCATGAGGGAGTATCAATTAAGATCCCGTTTTACAGCAGGGTTATTGCCAGCTCGCAAACAAGGCAGCGGGAAGAGACTGCAGTTAATGTGGCCTACCTACCAGATCAGGCCCATAAATCAGCCACAGGGGTGGATAGGAGAAGGAAGGAGGAAGGGGGAAGGAGAAAGTCAGAGGGGGTTCTATGAACAGAGACAACAACCGCAACCTCTAGATTCCACAAATTTAAAGATATTTCCATCTGTTATTTCATTTTTTAAGATAATGGCAGGAAATAAGGGAGATCACAAGAGGCTGATAAAAGAACAGACAAAGGAGCTCAATCAGGAGCTCTCTAGTCAGAGTGTTGTCTCTAGCATCAAAGCTCCCAGAGTGATAATCACCTTAAATGAAATATTGCTCTAGGTATGAGTTCCTTTAGGGTATTTGTGCTAAGTTCTTGGTCACTGTTTTACTATAATTAGTCAAAATTCTTCAGAATATCATTGGTACACACTACAACAGAAGATAAACAATCAAAACAGCCAACTGTTCTCTATTTCAAGAGATTCTCTTTTATTGTTCTTTCGTGCTTGCTCTTTTATGAAATGAGCAGAGACAGTCAACACGTGTTTCACCCCATCTTGGCGCATGGGCCTGGGGCTTTTTCAAGGATCTGGTTCATGAGAGGAAATTTTGCCTCATGAAAATAATGCTTGTGTCCAATATAGTATCTATCTGCTTTTAAATTATATTCAGGTCTAGTTGTTAAAGGCTCTGTTTAGTGTTGGTTTCATCAAAAGAAATCCTCAAAGGTCAGTGACCAGATTGAGAATCAGGCTTCTTCTCAGTGTCTGCAGTCTCAGAAATGAATAGAGACCGCAATTACTTCCTGGTAGCTCACCTTAGCAATACTGGATGGCATTTCTTACTGACCTGAAATGGGGATTTGTTGCTTGAGGAAAACTGTGTATATGCATCTTGTTCACCCAATTATTGCTCTCTATCCATCCAGAGGTGAGGAAGGTGCCTATACCTTCATGGTTTAGGGATCATTCAGGAATGCCAAATCCTAAAATATTTAATACAAATGAGCATTGTAAGAATAAGCTGATGCATAGTATGAATTGAATGAATGAATACACTTTATTTGTTGAATTGCTTAAAATCATTACAAATCAGTAAAACCAGCAAAGACGGAAAAAGACAATTATTAAACTCAAATTCAATAAATAGATCTACAATTCAGGATCTAAGATGGAAAAGAATTATTATACTGCCAGATATAAGCCATTAATCCTGGGATTGCAAAATTCCCACACCACAGAAAGTTCCAGTAGGAGCAGCAAATCTAATGATGTTTCTTAGGTAAGGGTGTATTGTAAAACACATGAATATAAATTGACTTGTAGTGCATGCTTTATGACAACGTATGACTGGTTAAGTTTAACGGCATTCCCTATAAACCATAAGATTGGTCATTCATTTAATGTAGAATAAACAAAGCAATAAAATAGTGAGTAATAATTAAAATCAAGTTTCATCTGGTATAAAAATGATCACAACAGTGAAATAGTATGCATCTAGATGTTCTAAATGGGAAACATCCATTACAACGCAGGCATTACATCGTAATGCTTTTACTACGCATATGCTGCTACAATGCATGCCATTACAATGTATGCCATTACAACGCATGTGCCATTACAACGCTTGCTATTACAACGAAAATGTAGGTAAGTGTTGAAGGTAAGTACTTATTACTTGAATATTAATCAATATTGATTATGCTTGTGTTTTAAAAATATTTTTTTATTAATATTGATTTAAAATTAATGTATTAATAATTTAAAAACATTTAGGTTGTCGCCCAGGTAGAACTTCTCCAGTGTTGCTCTTAAGTAAGACCAGTCAATCTTGTCAAAAGCCTTTTCGGCATCCAGCGTGATTGCCACTGTGGGGGTGTCTGTTACTTTGGACTTCCCAAGGGCATGGCATAATATGCGTGTATTATCACTGGAAAACCCACTTGTGAGGGGTGAATTAGTCTGGATATATGCTTTTGAAGGCGCTTGGCAAGCATTGTGGCGTAAATTTTGCAATCTAAGGGGTATATTCACAAGAACGTGTGATAACTACCCAAGAGTAGTGTAACGCAACTTCCAATAACGCAGCCTATCATGGGAATATAACCCCGTGTCAACGTGGGATTCACAAGAAGGCGGTAGCATGCAATAGTCACCAGATAACATGTCAAATGCCAGCGTGCAAATCAACACCACGCCCAAAAAATGCGAAACGCGAACGCGAGAAATCATGCGATGAGGCCAATCGCGGTACAAAAAGCTGCGAAAAGCAGCCTCAGGCCTGCAACTCCCACGCGTCTGGCGGGCAATTGCACCATAAAAACCACAGGCACAACACACCAGAAACAAGCCAAAGCACGTAGCAACATCCATGCACCCTGACCAAGCGCAGAGGGCAATGCGAACCCCACAACCCCCACAGACCACCAGCAAGGAACAAGTGGGTCGGGGAAGGCCAAGGAGAAAATGGAGAGGAAGACGGGGTGCAGACCGCAGGAAAACAAGACCAAGGCCACGGAGGCGACAGAACACTACCAGCAAATGACCCACAAGCAGACCGCCTGGAATGCAGTTGCAGAGCCCAGGAGGCCAATCCAGGAGGCCAAGAGGCTCCGCCAGGACGTGACAACCTAAACCAGGCACAAACCCGCTGCCAACAGGAAGGCAGCAATGGCGACAGGAGGTGGCAGTCCAGCGACACAGGAGGAGCAGGAGGAAAGCCAGGCCACAGTCATCAGTGTGGAGAGGGTGCAAGGAGTAGGGAGTACGGACACAGCTCGACAGGACCTGACACAACAACAACAGGGTGAGGATCCAACAGGGACTGGGGGTATGGGGGGTGATGGGCACAATTCCACACATGCACAATGAGGTGTAGCACACTGCACATCCACAAGTACCCAGGGACTTGTCCCCCATCCCTGTAGCACACTGCAGCACACACACATTGCAATCACAGCACATACCATGACAATGTGGCACAAAGTGCAACACCCACACTGCAGAACAGGGGACACAACTGGGTCCACCCAGGCGCAGAAACAGAACAATCACATTGGACAGAGCAGGGAACTGTGAGATGCACATATACCCCTACAACCCCACATCAGACATGTAGGTCAAATGTACACTGCCCCAACTCAAAACAGTCACAATGTACATTGTCATACAGTCTGCATGTCGACAAGAACAAGGCGCCAACACAATTCCAACATGCACCTCCCCTTCACAATGCAGAGGGACAAACAACACTTCCAGCAGGTCTGAACAGACAACCCATCAGGGATGCCCGAGACGAACACCACACCCCCGACCCCGACGCCCTACAACAGCCCATGGACATCCCACACAACCCACCACCAGGACCAGGGCAGACAAGCTACTCAGAGGAGAACCCAGACTCTGCAACAGACCACACAGCATGAAGCACCCGCAATCACGGCTGCCTCACAACATGTCACCCACCCACACATGGCACCCCAATGCCAGGTGGCCGAACGCCAAAAGGAGGTGGCCCAACAGGTGAGGGTGTTGCTTAACCCATGGAATGTGAAGTAGAACACATACGAGGGTGTCCAATACCCTTCAGGGACCACCTACACCCCACAAAGGAGACCCACACCTCCACAGAGACACATGCACATATCATGTTGAACTGGCTACGGGCACGTGCGCCCGGCCCCTTTATTGGCAGGGCCACATATACAGTGATGCCTGTGCTGGATGTGTGTGGGGTGAGTATAAGTCAGCCCGCACGGAGTGCTTGGTGCTGGCAACAACCTGAACAGTGGACACCAGTGCAATGGAAACAGAAAACACCAGCATAACAGAGTCAATTGCAGAGCAACATGGAGGGATCCGGAGTAAGGACAGAGGTCACCCAATATTCAGTCTGGACGTTCCGTGAGTTGCAGTGCACTGAGGTAGGGGCACTAGAGAAGAGCGGGCTCATGTGAAGGAATTGCTAGGATTGTGTCCCTTCGGGTTAGTCCTGATGCAGATGCAGTGGGGTGTGGTACACCTGCATCAACTTCCTCATCAACGTCCCAGGTCTCCCACACTGCCTGAGGTGACAGTTGCGTCGGCAGTCCACTGCGCAATACCCAGTATCAGATCCGGGTGTGTAGCTTGACTACCGCCACCAGTCTGCATTCCTGCCTTGGGGCTGCTGCCACCTGCCCTCCCATTGTCTGTGCCTTCTCCCGTCCGCACACTTGACACATCCTCCTCCTCATGGTCCCAGGTCTTCCCCACTGCATGAGGTGACATTGCTGCGCAACCTCACAACAGCACAAAACTCAATCAGTAATGGACAATGGCTTGCGGTGCACTGAGTCACTGGCACCTGGAGTGCTGAGCAGGGCAGCAGGCCGATGATGGCATCCACGACAGGTCTGGGCAACTCCGTAGGTCTGTCAGGACCACCCTTTCGACTCTGGCAGATGGCGGTTGGAGGAGGTCCTTGCCGTGGTGGTGTGTGCCTCCTGCGGTGATGTGACGTCCGGGCCGGTCAAGACTCAATGCCATGTGTGGGCCCTTGTGTCCCGTAGTTGGGGCCGGAGGAGGCGGACAGCGCAGGGCCACAGACACATGGTGTTGATGACCCCAAGACCATCGCTACAGAGGCCATTCAATGTCTCAGAAGAAGGGGTCCCAGGCGTGACCAGCCCAGAGTTAGTGGGCCCGGATGCACTGCGGCCGGCACAGGCACCAAGCCATGGGACGGTGACTTGCGGTGCACTCAGATGGGCCATGCGACCTGAGCGGGTCCCCATCAATATCCGAGGTGTATGTTGCGGAGTGTTGCGGGGGACAGTGGAAGGTGTCCTCCAGGGCATGATGCGGAAGGTCTGATGTTATCCGGAAGCAGCAAATTGAGGAGTGGAAAGCGCAACCCTCGTTGTCACCAACAATTCGGGATCAGCTACATGAGGATGAAAACTAGCCCCTATTCCATTGACACAAACGCCACCAATGTACGACCAGTGAGTGCCCATGAATGTCGGGGAACACACTTAGTGGCACAGGTGCTCAGAGGGGATGCAGTCTGCGATGATGCCGGTACACAGATGTGAACTCCAACATTGCCAAATCAAGTCTCTGTGACCTACTGGACCGCAGTGTAGGCCGGAGGCAGCGGTCAGCATGGGCCCACAGCCACCTGTCGCTGGCTCGCGGGGCACAGAGTTAGTGACACAGTGGCAGTTGTCGGTAGTGTTCAATCACCTCCGTGATGATGATCCTGTTCCCTCCGGCCTGCAACGCATCATCCTCTTATGCCCCTCCGTGAGTGCGAAGACATGTATTCAGCCTTTTGAATTACCGATGTTCAGTTCCAATTCTGTGATCCCACTCGAGCGCAGCGTAGGCCAAGGGCAGTGGTCCGCGTAGGCCCACAGACACGAGTGGTTGTGATGCCATGCACAGACTTGTTGCCACCACATCGAAGGGTGTATGGTGAATAGTTCTCTGCCTTAAATAATGTTCACTGCCATGGTGTCATCAAGACTCAGTTCCAAATGTGTGACCTACCTGACCGTGGTGTAGGCCTGAGGTAGCGGTCAGCATGGCCCATTCACCTTGTGTCGCCTGCATAGGTTGGATGGCCACACCGGCCTGCGTAGTTCAGGTTCAGTGGCACCACGTGTAGCAGGCTGGCGTTGAACAGGGTTAGTGGCACCACGTGTAGCAGGCTGGCGTTGAACAGGGTTAGTGGCACCACGTGTAGCAGGCTGGCGTTGAAGAGGGTTAGTGGCACCACGTGTCGCAAGTTGCCCATATGGAACTATGCCTCACTGAAATGGGTGGGTCTGGTGCTGTGGCCGCTGGCCGGGATATGGGGACACTGCCATTCATGACTCAAGACACAGTTCCACATGTGGGACCTACTGGTCCGAAGAGTAGTCCGGGGCGGCAGTGGAGTACGTCAACGAAAAGGGAATAAAGCAGGCCGGTGTCGTGCTGGCTGTGATGGTCTGAGGTGGCTGCCAAGGTCTCGGGCCTCGGGCTTGTGGCTTGCGCCGGCATGTGGGGGCCTTCCTTGACACACGCCGGTGTCGGAGGGTGATCAGTGTGGCCTGGCTGCGCAGGGGCTGGCCTGACGGGTTCGTGGACCAGCGTGCCTGGGTCCGGCAGGCACACGGCATCGAAGGCAACTCCGCTCACGAGGATGGCGTCGGCCTCGTGGCGAGGTGGGAGGTGCCGCCCTGGCAGAGACGTGGGTCTTTCCGGAAGTGGACCACGCCCAGGCCTACATGGTTTTTATTCACACCCCTACGCTGGCGCGGCGTACGCCGGGCCATCCCACTCCGCTGACGCTTAGGGGGGGCGTAACAGGCAACATTTCCGTGAGGACCCCCACTGGCTGTGGTGACATGGTGGCGTCTACTGCCCACTACACTCCATACGCAAGCGGTGTATGTCGCCATGGATATGGGTGTGTTCTGCATACTGTGAGGTGTCCAGCACATCTCCGGCACTGTTGGCATTGTGTACTTTCCCAATCATGGTTCTACTGCATCCTTCACACATGCCTGGTTGCCACCTCTCCCCACATTCGGCTAGTATGTGGCTGGGGTGCCATGCCATTGCTGGCTCATTTTCAGGGCTTGCCCATGTGGACATCGTAAGTTGTTTTATCGTGTCTGGTGTGTGGGCATATAGTTGTGCCTGTTGTATGTGATTTTGTGACGTGTGCATTGCCAGAGTTGTGAGTTCCATGGTTGTGGTGTTGAGGTGTGTGGGATGTTCATTTGTATATTGCCAAGGGGCTGTACATTTCCCTTGTTGCCATCCTGGGAACGCTGGTTGATGATGGACTGTCGGAGGATGAAGGTATCATGCACACTGGCTGTGTATTTGAAGGCGACATTGTTGGGTGTTCCACAGTGTTCTGTTGTTGACTGCACATTGGTGTAAGACGTGTGCTTCCTGTTGCGGTGATTGTGTGCTGTGTCACCAGGGGGCACAGGTAGTACATGTGTGCTGTGTGTTGCCCCCAACACGTGCGTGCCTCCTGCTATGGCGTATGGTCCTTGCTTGGTCTCCAGCGGATCCTGCGCCTTGTGTTGTACGTATGGGAACTGGGGTACCAGGGTGATGGTGATGTCCAGGACAGGTGTGGGGGACTTGTATGTGGCTGGCTGTGAGACTCCTCTGACTCTGGCGGGTGTTGGATGGGGGTCCCAGGTGCCAACAGGTGCAGCCAGGCCATCAGCTTTGTGTGGGGTGGGATGTTGGTTGTCCGCTGTGTTGTTGCCGTAGGCCTGTTAGGCGATGATGGTCAGGATGCGTAGGTTGGTTGTCCCTTTCAGCCTGTAGTGGAAGGTGACATTGTCAGATGTTGGGTCTGTGCGGCTGGTACGTTTCCTAGGGTTCCGCTGTCTTTGTCTGCGCTGCGTCTGTGTTCGTCCTAGGGAGGAGTGTTCCGGGTGTGGGATGGGGTCCTGGGGTGGTGGGGGTGGGTGTTGTGGCCCTCTTGGGTGTCCAGGCTGCATGATGTTTGGCTCCATGGCATCTGTTGCCCTTCGGTTGTGGCCCTGGGCTGTGCTCCCTTTTGTGGTGCTGGCTGCCGTCCGAGTTTACACCAGGTCAGAGCAGGTGTAGATTTCCGGATGCTAACGCGCCTTATCGCCTGTTTTGTGTTTTTGTCGCGGATGTGGCTGGTCGTTGTGAATGTTGAGGTGTGCTGTTGTCTTTGCTTTTGTCACGGGAACGCCTAATCTGCATCTCATTAGCGATATTTGCGAGAGTCCTTTGTGGCGAGTTTTTTTGCGGCTGCTATTGCGGGTAAACTGGTGCTGTGGGCTGTTAACACCGGCTTGTGAATGGGGGGGTAAATTTATCACGACTTTGGCTGCGATAAAGTGCCGTTAATTCGGCGATAGCTCCTTGTGAATATGCCCCTAGGTTTATAGGTTTATTAGCGAGATGGGCATGTAATTTTTGGGCTGTGATGGATCTTTCCCATCCTTGGGTAACACTGCTATAATTGCCTCGGCAGGGGTACTGTTTATTTGGCCCGAGTCAGTGAATTGATTGAACAGGTTTAGGAGAGGAGGAATCAGAGGGGTTGCGAAAGTTTTATAACATTTGCCGTTGAACCCATCAGGGCCAGGGGCTTTCCCCATTTTTAGGTTTTTTATTGTGTCCAGTATTTCGTCCGAAGTTATTGGGCCATTGATCGCTACCTTGTCCTGTTCTGAAGGGGTTGGTAAGTCACACTTACTTAAGTAGTTAAGGGGCTTAGTGGTGTTTAAGTCAGGGTTTTTACTATATAGTTTTTGATGGAAGGCCTTACATTTTTCTGCTATTTTGTCTGGGTCTGAGCAAGCGTTGCCGTTAGGATCAAGTAAAGACTTGATCGTATTTTCTCTGCAATTTGAATTTCAGATAGGAAGCTAGACTCTTCCCTGCCTTGTTTGATGCGCAGATTTTAATGCCCTTTTGCTTACTAATCCAAACCCCAGCTCTGGAGCTTACTAGCTTGTTATACTCGTATTTCTTTATCACTATTTCATTCAAGATTGAGGTATCCCTAGAAGCAATGTGTTTCTTTTCCAACAATGATATTTCCTTTTCTAGTTTCATAAGGTTACTATTTCCTTCTCTGTTAATGACTGATCTCATTTTGATGATTTCTCCCCTTAATGTACTTTTAAGTGCCTCCCACCTAGTAAGGTCAGAAGTGTCCCCAGGTTTATTTTCATTGAGGAAGTAGTTAATTGTATCTACGATTTTTTGCCTTTTAGACTCTGATTCACTGACTTCATTGTTAAATCTCCATAAGGTTTGTTTTTTAAAAGGCGTTGGATCAGAGATGGTTAAAGTGATGCAAGAGTGGTCTGAGATCACTCTTGGTTCAATGGAGGTTTGGTCTATTCTGTTTATAGAGTTGCCGGAGATGAGCAGGAAGTCAATGCGGGAGTAAGAGTTATGGGGAATGAGTAAAACGTGTATTCCCTTTCCGTGAGATTCTGTATTCTCCAAATGTCAATCATATCAAATCGTTTACATAGGTTAATAAGGACTTTATGAGATTTGTTGGCACAGAAGGAGCAGTGTGAGTTTCTGTCTAGGCTGGGTCAAGGGGTAAATTGAAATCTCCTGCAAGAATGTGTGTGGCAGTGTCTGGAATCATTTTAATTTGTTTGGTAAGTTCCTCCCAGAAACCTGGTTCATCTTTGGTTGGTGCGTATAAGTTTGTAATATAGAATTCCGAGTTGTGTTTTGTTAGTTTAGTAATGACCCACCTACCCTATGCGTCTGCAGTGCTTGACACAAGGTCAATGTTAGCTTTTTCAGCTACTAGGGTAAGGACCCCGTTTTTTTTCCCGATTGCAGCCGAGCCTGCGACCTCATTGTATGATTTATTTCTAAGTGAGTTAAATTGCTTGGAGTCAATTTTCGTTTCCTGTAGTAGGATTATGTCGCCCTTCTGCTTGTGTATGTAATCAAGGATTTTCCTTCTCTTGACTGGATGATTGATGCCTTTGACACTCTTAAAAAAATCACCATGCTACTGGACGGTTGGTCACCAAAATTCTTATCATGGTGGGGAAGGGCTGAAACATTAAAAATTATGATTACTCCACTAGTGAACTATCTGTCCAGTATGCTACCTATGACCCTTTCTAATGAATTCTTAACCAAGATATATAGTACCTTCAACTCTTTCCTATGGCAAGGGAAGAAACCCAGAATTTCTCTTAAAAAACTACAACTATCCAAAGAAAAAGGGGGACTGGGACTTCCAAACTTTAGGAATTATCAAACTGCTCACCTTTGCAAACAGGGGTTCAACTGGTTGATAAACGATCCAGAGTATCTCCCAGCCTGGGTAGACATAGAGAAATCACTCATCAATGACATTCCTTTGCCTGTTCTACTCACTATGAACATATCTAACCTCCCCCATTCTAAATATATTATTCAGAATACGAGAAGAGCCCTCCTGCGCCTAGATCAACTCTCGACCATGAAAATCAACAAATCCAATTTAGCTTCCCTTTGGCACAATCCATGCCTAAAGTTAGACCGGGAAACAATATACTGGCAAAAGTGGTCCAACAAGGGCATAAACCTAGCCAAGGACCTTCATGTAGGAAAACTACCCGTCCCCTTCTCCGACCTTCAAACCCGTTTTGACCTAGAAACCTTGGACTTTTATACATTTTTTAAATTAAAAGCACAACTCAACTCATAAACTCAGGACATATTGGGCCAGATGTAGCAAGCGAAATAGCGATCGCAAATGCTGAAATTCGCAGAATATCAGCGTTTGTGATCGCAATTTAGCTGTGTGCTATGTAGGTAGGCAAATACCTACTTGCAAAATAAGGAATTGCAAAAATTGTGATTCCTTATTTTGCACAAGCATTTAGTGAATCGCAATTTGCCATTCCCTAAATGCTATGCTAGTAGACATCGCAAATTGTGATATTGCCTTAAGGAATCGCAAATTACCACCAACTCGAAATTGGTGGTAAGTTGCGATTTTCTTTAAAAAAGCACTTTTTTAATTATTTCAAAGTGCCATGTGGCACACATACATGCCCTTAGGGCATGTATGTGCGCCACAAGTGCACACATGCACAATTCAGGGGTGCAACAGTGTGTCCTTTTGGAACCCTTGCACCCTTGAAATTGCACGCACAATTTGCGAGTACCTACTGGGTACTCGCAAATTGCGCGTGCAATTCCCATTCATTCCTATGGGCCTCTTGGCCCATACGAATGAATGGGAAGCCATTCCTTATTTGCGACTCGCAATTTGCGAGTCGCAAATAAGGAATGTGAAGGAATCGCTAAAATTATTGGGATTCCTACCTACATAGCATTTGCGATTACTTAATAGCGATTCCCTAAAAATCGCTATTAAGGACTCGCTAAACTGATTTTACCTACATCTGGCCCATTGTGTCTAAAATTTACAAATTACTTCTCCCGAAACCATACAAATCTCACTCGTGTAACGAAATGAAATGGGAATCCGAACCCAATACTAGAAATATTCCCTTTAATTGGAATACGATTCACAGAACCCATTTCTCAAATAAAATATCTCCAAAACTCTCACAAACGAAATTCATGCTAATAAATAGAACATATTGGACACCAACCAAACTCTTTAAACTCAACCTAAGTCAGAGCCCAACTTGCTGGAATTGCAAAGCACAGGAAGGAGATTTAGCTCACATGCTCTTACATTGTCCTACCTTGAAAACCTATTGGGATAACATATTCAATTGTATAAAGGTCACATTTAATATCGACCCCCCTAGAGAATTCTCCTATATCTTACTAGGATTTTTAGACCCAAAACTAAGGGATGAGAATGATCGATTTCTGTTAGATCTATTTCTCACACTCGACAGCAAACTAATTCTTAACAACTGGAAGAATACCAAAGAAGTTTCCTTCAAGAAGTGGCAAGAATGGTTGACCTTTCTCAGAGGGGCAGACAATGCCTCTCTTCATTCCTCACCTTGGCGTCCTTCACATAGGAAACTATAGAAATCTCTTGATGCCTTTTCCTTCAAATATGAACCACCATGAGCCTATCGATCTCATTCACTCTCACTTTCACTTTACTGACTTTCTTCTGGATAGTCAATATAAAATCCCCCGTTGACATAGCATTTCTCACTTGAGACGTATTTTACAAACACATACAATCTTAATTTGTCCATCACTTAGAGACCGTTACTAACAGAATAGACTTCATGTGATCCCCACATAGGGGCCGATTCCGATCTCGGCCGGTAGGGCTCCGAATCGGATTCGGCTTAACCGGATCCGATTCGGAGCCCTATTTCCCGACCGATTCGTACGCGCGTCCGGCCGAGCGAGTACGATGAGAAATCGCCGACCGACTCGTTCGGGCGTCCCAACCGCTCCTACCGACTCGTTCCCGGGTCGGACCGCACTCACCGACTCTCTCGGACACGACTCGCACCGCGCAATGGAGACGTTCCCCGGCCGGGTAAGTACGATGCGCGCCGCGAGCAGTCCGACCGACACACGCCGTCCGGCTCGAAAGAGCAGTCGGAGCCATACTTCGGGGGTCCGTGTCGGACCCCCCTGTATGCGTAGCCGCGCGAGTCGCACACAGGGGGGACCCATGGGTCCCCCCTACCTGTGCATGTACGGCGCGAGTCGCTTCGCTGCGTACCCGCTGTAGGGGGCGCCCCTGTTCGCCTCGCACCCATTGAGTCAATGGGAGCCCGCGTACGCGTTGTACGACCGGCTCCCATTGACTTCAATGGGAGTCCGACCGAATCGAGTCCGATAGCATACGGACGCATCGTACTCGTTCGGTCGGGCTGCACGGGTCCGATTCAGTCGGAAATCTCTCCGGGTCCGGCTCGGTCGGAGAGATTTCCGGCCCGAATCGGAATTGGCCCCATAGTCTCTAATAGGATACCAAAGATGTAACAATGATGGGTTATGATGAAATATGATAACGTGGCATACTAGGTAGACATAAAGATCGTATCCAGGGTTTGTTCTTATGTACAACACAATACGGCTCAGGATGCCATGTCACTCTACTCAAGATGATGTCTCTAATATAAACCCTCAAAGCGGACAAAATTCATGTCTACAATGCAGCTTACGTAATTACATTTGTAATATCGTTTGTATTTTCATTTGTAGCTTCAGTTGTATTTCACATGTATTTTCATTGGTAATTCTCCTGTTACCCTATATCATTTATTGTCATCTTATCATTTTCTTTATTTTCATGCTCCCTATTTTCATTATGTACCTGTTTTGGAAAACCCAATAAAAAAATAAAAAAATAAAAATAAATACATAATTTAAAAACATTTAAAAATAATTTTTAAGAGGGTCTGACACCCATCCACTGGGATGGGATGCAAAAGTGACATGGGTTTTGGGTGGGGAGTGTATTAATACCCAGGTATATTTGGATATTAATTATTATTAATTTTAAAATAGTTTTTTATCATTTAAAAAAAATGTATGTAAGGAGGGTGTCTCACCAATCCTTTGGGTTTGGATTGGAAGGGAATGTTGGGTTGTGGGAATTTATTAATACACAGTTAATACTTGTGTATTGATTAATAGTGTTTACTATTTAAAATGTTAATTTAAAAAAAAACATAAATAATATTTATGAGGGTCTGACACCCATTCTCTGGGACGGGATGCAAGGAAATAGGGATTTTGGGTGGGGGCGTATTAAACCCAGGAATTAATTTTAATACTTGGGTATTAAATTATTATTAATTTTAAAATTTATTTTTATTCATGTTAAAATTAAAAATTAATTTATTATTAATTTATAAAAATAATAATCCTTTTTAAGAGAGTCTGACACACATCCACTGGGACAAGATGCAAGGGAAACAGGGTTTTTGGGTGGGGAGTGTATTAATACCCAGGTATTAATTTTTATACATGGTATTAATTGTTAATACATTTTTAGACTTTCTAAAAAAAAAATCAATGTAAGGACGGTGTCTCACCCATTGTTTGGGATGGGATTGGAAGGGAATTAGGAGGTTTGGGTTCTGGGAAATTATTAATGCACAGTTAGTACTTGTGTATTAATTTAGAGTGTTTACTATTTAAAATGTTACTTAAAAAAAAATATATATCCATAATATTTAAGGGGGTCTGACACCCATCCCCTGGGACGGTTTTGTCATGTTGAAAAATTTAAATAAATCATTGTTTACAGGGTGTCTTACCCCTCCTCTGAGCTGGGATGGAAGGGCATTAGGTGTTTTGGGTTGCTGGAATTTATTAATACACAGTTAATACTTGTATATTATTTATAGTGATTTCTATTTTACATTTTAATTTAATAATACAAATTATAAATAATATTTATGAGGAATTGACACCCATCCCCTGGGACAGGATGCAAGGGAAACAGGGGTTTTGGGTGGGGAATGAATTAATACTCAGGTATTAATATTACTAATCCATTATTAATTAATAATAATATTGAAATTGATTTTTAAAGTTTTAAATTACAATATAAAAATCTAAATTATGAGGTTCCATCCTCTGGGATGGGTTGTAAGGGAAAAAAGGGTTTTGGGTGGAGGAGTGTTTTAACACCTAGAAATTAATTTAAATACTTGGGAATTATTTATATTTAAAATAAATAATATTTTAAATTTAAAAAAAATGTGTTTTACCACTTTCTATATGGTGTGGGATGTTAGAGTAGAAAGTGTTTGAAGTAGTGGGGTGTACAATTTATTAAAAATAGTTATAAAACATTTGTGAAAGAATTTAAATAGATATTACAATAATTGACCTTGGAAACATGCATATATGTACATTTTAACTAAGATAATATATACAGATCAAATGTAGAAAATATTTAAAATTGATTTAATAAAATGTATTAGAGCATAAATAAAATAGAACGCATACAATGTTTTTTTAATAGTTTATTTTATTTAAAAAAATAGGACAGATAACAAATGTTAAAAATTAAAGTCTTAAAAATAACATATTATTTATTAAAAATGAACATTATCTTAGCTGTACAGTAACATATTGTTTTTTATTTTTTGTATATTTTCCCACGCTTTCACATTGAAATGAATGAGGGGAATTGTAATTTTTCCTTTTTACTAATACAGATGAAGTTGCCGGTTGTACGTAGGTTTCTACAGTCGGTGGATCGTCGCGGTCAAGAATGGAAGTAAGGAAAATCTGAGCTCAGGTAAGGCAAATTTAAATTTAAAAAGATAGATTGTGGTGGCATAGTTTATTGTAAGGAGAGAGGAAGGTGGTAGTTAGAACTTGGATAGTACTTTTATGCATGTTTTGAATGTTTTAACCAACTTTTTCATTCCTACGCAGGTAGCGTTTTTAGGCCCACGTCGGGTGGATTGCTTTCTTGACACTTTTGGTTCAAGAAAAATATTTTAAAGGGAGAGATTTTTATTCCTTTTATGCCAAAGTGTAACGAAAGCAATATTTTTGATAAAATTTTTAATGCGTCCCGTTTTCAAAACACAGTATCGTGTAGTTGCGGATTTTCAGCCACGTGGAAGGTTCAAGAACACAAATGGCATGGATGAATGAATTGATGTTTTGGACAGTTTGGAAGTTTTGCTTAATAATTTTTTACTTTATGCAGGATTTCTGTGGATAGTGGATTGCAACGATGGATTTCTTGTTGCGATTTTTGGCAGAAAAACTTAGTTTTTCGGGATTTTTTGGGGGATGCGTTTGTTTAGGTGGACACAGTACAGTTTGCAGCACTATGGGGGTCACTAGGATGGCAGATGGACTTGAGTCCATCCGCCATCCTGTGGTAAACCGGGACCGTCCGCAATACATGCGGCGGTCCCGCATACGAAATCAGGATGCGACCGCCACCATGGCGGTCGCATTTTGGTATTTAACATTGCGGAGGATGCTGCTCACAGCAGCACCCGCCGCAAAGCAAAAAAGCCATGATGTGCATTTCACTGCACTACGTGGCGATCACCACACAGTGCCTGCCACTTGGTGCAGTGAAATGTAGGGGGGTACCATGGGTATCCCCCGTGCACCCACACCTCCCCCCAACACAAGGGGGGCCACCAGCCTTTCCATGGCAGCATCGCCGCCATGGAAATGCCAGTTTTAGCCATCATCATAATTTTGTGGACAGTGCCTGCTAGGCACCGCCACCATTTATGGTCCCTCGACCGTCCGCCAGGCAATCTGAATGATTGCTTATGGCGGACAAGTGGCAGACGGTCTTTCCGTCCACCGCGGTCAGGAAATGATTCCCACCGCCATCCTAATTGGGCGGTGGGAATATCATGGTCCTTCTTCAAAATTTCCAAAAAATGATATATATTAGGGCGAGGTCTTCCGATTGATTTGTTGAAGGAGTTGCGCCATCCCTCTATGGCATTATTTGTTTTTGCTCCTCTCTCTAAGCAAGTCGTGTAACAGTTCCACCACTTCACATGAAAACGTGGCTTCCTCCTGTGACCTGACCTGCTTAGATGGCCAATCATGTGTTCTCAAAGTAATTTAGATGGGGGGCAATTTATCTTCATTTGTAGTGAAGTATTCTGATTCAGTAATTGATGTGTAGTAGTCATCCACACAGTCAGGAGGAACAAAGCACAGGGCAGACAGTTTTTTTAACTCAAATTACAGTTTACTGTCTGATATGTAAACCTCAACTAAGGATGTTTTTTAATTTTTCTCCAATATGCCTGTGAAAAGTGAAAAAAATCCTTGAATTTGGGTATATAGATACATTTTGGTGATGGTGTTAATCATGGGTAATTCAAAGTTAATTAACACTTTTCTAGGACTTTTGTTCATGGTTTTATATTTTACCTCTGTTAAAAATTCAGTGCATGTTGAGGTTTGCTTATCAGGGAGTAAACTGTACACTATAAGAACTACAGTGTGATTAATGTAGGCGTGAATAGGGTATATTTGGGTGAATGGGTGGGGTGCGGATTTAAATGTTCCAACCATCATCCAAATATCACAAGTCTCCAATTTCACTAGGTTATAGGGTGTGCTAAAGATTAGTATTAGTTTTTGAGGGTTTTTGTTGTCGTGCAAAAGAAAGGTTTCATTAGTAACAGTGACAGATAGTTCAGGAGGTATGTCAATATCAGAGTATGGTTGGGGTGTTACACGTTGGGGGTTACTTGCCTGTTTTTTTCGCTGTATAATTCTGCATAGGTTTGGGATTGTGGGCATACAACTTGCTACATGCATAGGAATGTTTTGGGATACCTCCCATAAAACTGTGCCACAGGGTTCATTGGAGGTGGATGCAAGGTCTTTCATTTGATTTATGTTTTCTCTAACCTCAATCTCCATTGCACAGGCAGAGTGGTTATGCTCTGTGGTCCTTTCAACAGTGTCACCAAGAGTAACCGCTCTGCCTGTGCAATGGCAAAACCTCCAATGACACCTGGGCTCAGTTAATCTCTGCTTACAATAAACGTAGTCACTGTACTTCAATAATCTATTGCCTCTGTTGGATTTCATGTATGTTGCCTGTCTTCCAGTTGCCATCTTGATTTTTGTCTGAAAGTGATTATGTGTGTTAGTTATTTGATTTTTTTTATTTATTGCAACCTGTGAAAAAAAATCTGGTTAATAGTTTTTTTGACTGCCTTATGACTTTTCAAATAACATGCTGTTTATTAGATTGTTTGTCTTTGATTTTGCAAGCTAAGATTTCGTATTATGGTTTGTAGTTGACTCCTGTGGGAAAAAAATAGGCTTTATATATATCGGGTAATGTAATTTTTCTCACCTTATTAAGGTTTTATCGTTTGTTTGCTTGTCCTTTTAGAGGTCTAGGACTTGGCTGACTTAGTATTCTCCCTTCTGGATGATGTTGGGTATGTCTGATAGAAAAAGTTGAGATTAACTGAGCTCCTTGAAATTAATGTTTGCTTACCTTGCTTTAGCCATTTTGTATTTGGTTTTTAAAGAGATTTTTGTTTGTCTTTCCTTTTGGATACTAGGGCATAATGTTCTAGTTAGTTTGGCTGTATCGTTAGGGTTTCCAAATATTTTACCTCTGAAAGCTGTTTTGCTTGTTGAGTTAGTGCTGGTGACAATGGGTGGTAGTTCAGCTGTTGGTTATGTTCGTCCTGTTGTTATTTGCAGATTTATTGAACCTGTGAAAAAAAGAATATTGATTTTATGTTCCACTGTTAAATGATTAAATTTCTGAAAGCAGAAACTGACCAACATCTCACATTTTGTACCTCATCACTGTCCAGCACCTTCTCTGTGGCAAACACCTGGGGAGGGTAGAGTTAGAATAATAATGTTGCTCCCACCTCTGTCCAACACCTTCCCTGAGGAAAACACTTGGCAGAGTTAGAATAATAATTTTGCCCCCCACCACTGTCCAGCAGCTTCCCTGAGGGAAACATCTGGTGGAGTTAGAATAATCATTTTGCCCCCCACCTCTGTCCAGCACCTTCCCTGAGGAAAACACCTGGAGGAGTTAGAATAATAATTTGGCCCCCCACCACTGTCCAGCACCTTACCCAAGGGAAACACATGGCGGAGTGAGAATAATAATTTTGCCCCCACCACTGTCCACCATCTTTCCTGAGGCAAACACCTGCCAGAGTTAGAAGAATCATTTTGCCACCCACCTCTGTCCAGCACCTTCCCTGAGGAAAACACTTGGAGGAGTTAAAATAATAATTTTGCTCCCCACCACTGTCCAGCACCTTCCCTGATGCAAACACCTGGTGGAGTTTGAATAATAATTTTAACCCCCACCACTGACCAGCACCTTCCCTGAGGCAAACACCCAGCGGAGTGAGAATTATAATTTTGACCCCCACCAAGGAGCAGCACCTTCCCACAATATTGTGAAATATTTAAAGCAGAAAATTTTTCTTTGCTTGGGCAAAATAAATTATATAGTATACTTACAGATGATTGTCCAAAGTATTGTTTTCCACAATTTATAATTGTTCTGCATGTATGATCAATCTCTGTAGAAATTTTTAAAAATTCAATTGTTATTTCCGATTTATGGTTTTATGATATAAATAGATGTAGCTTGATATTCACTTACTTATGAACGGAAATATGTATTCAGGATTAGATGTTATAGATTTGAGGCTGCTTTTGAAGTGCTGTAAATAATTTCAAAATAAATTGAAAGTATATGAATTATTTTTTTTCATTTTGCTGATGTTTCGTTTTAAACGTACACTTCAGTCAGTAGATGGCAGTGTAATTCAAAAGAATGAGATGTCTCCTCCTACTGCTGCGTGTGGTCACCATGGAAGTCAGTGCACCATTGAGCACAAAATGCTGGTCGGCTTCTTTTATGTTTTTTAGGGGTAAAGAAAATTTGAAAGAAAATATGTTTTGGAAACGATTTTTCCGCGTGACTTAGAACCTGACAGAATGTTTAATTATTATGTGTTGTGTGAAATGCTGGTTTATACATTCTGTTTCAGAATGTCAGCCATTTTGAGTAGATGATGGGTTGGCTCCTGTAATGGAATATTTGAAGGACACCCGCTTTCTCTGCTTTGTGTGCATTGTATGTAGATGCTGCTTTTGCCACTGACTGTAGAGTGTATTTCTTAAAAAAATGCTTTGTATATATAAATAAAAATCAGAGTTATTCTTTTTTTTTTTAAATTGTAAAAACAAATTAAACAAAAAAATAAAAATTATTAATACCTATGTATTTGAATTCTTCGGTATTAGAATTAATTCACAAGTATTAAAATAAATACCTGGGTATTAATATACTACAATTCAAACTATGGCATACAGGGAGAGGGAACTCCCTGTGTCCGAAGGGTTGAGAGGCTACCTATAGTGGGAGTACGTCCTCCCGTGTGTAAACACTTCTTCACAAAAAAGTACTCTACACTCTTATGACCAAAGTTCACGACTTGTCTCGGGCATAGGGTCCCTCCTGGAACCTCTGTCCAATATACGGATTGGTTCCTAAGGCCACTGGTTACACGCATAGGATCATACGTCCAAGACACCAAAAAACTGCTTAACCTGCTTACAGATCTCCAATACAACCCGGAAGAAAACACCATGATATGTTTGGACGTTGAAGCACTGTACACCAGCAGCCCACAAGAAGAAAGCCTCCGTGTTGTTGAAGAACTGCTAACACGAGACGAGTGGCAATGGGATGCACCGGTCAGCTGGATTACCACTTTAGCAAGACTGGCCCTTACAGAGAACTTTTTTAAATTTGAAGACCAGATGTACCTACAAGTCCATGGGACTTCCATGGGCAGCACGTTTGCGCCTAACATAGCGTGTCAGTACATGGGCCATTTTGAAGAACAGCACATTTGGCCAAAAAACCCTTATTCAGACCATATTTGTAAGTGGTATAGGTATATAAACGACATCCTGGTCATCTGGAAGGGTGATGCCACCAGCCTTACCGAGTTCTCAGAATGGATCAACCAACTCAACCCCCACTTACGATTTACTATGTCCTCAAATAGTGAGACGGTCTCCTTCCTTGATATAAATTTAAAAGCAAGGGATGGCACACTGGTCAGCTCACTATATACCAAACCCACGGACAGAAACAGCTTATTACCTTTTGACAGTGCCCACCCATGTTCCCTGAAGGAAAACTTACCAGTGGGACAGTTTCTGAGGATCCGCAGAAACTGCGGGGACCTCTCTGATTACAGGAAGGAAGCAGAGATTCTGACGACGAAATTACAACACAGAGCCTACCCCAAAAAAATTATTGAGAAGGCAAAGAAAAGATCACGTAATACTCCCAGGGAGGCCCTGTTAGAGACAAATCAAAAAAGTGAGCCAGGCGCATTAATCTGTGTTACTACATATAATACTTCCTCAAATCAAATCAAGAAGATTATTAATAAGAAATGGCCCATTCTCACTTCTAACAAATTAACTTTTGAAAGACCAACGTTTTCCTTTAGAAGGAATAAAAGCCTGAGAGATACTTTGATACATACTGACACATACAAACCAAAAATTACCAGTCAGCTTACACTCTGGAACCATCCACCAGTGGGGTCATTACCCTTGCGGGTCATGTGTGGTATGTCCCTTAACTGAACATACTAAACAAATCGATTTAGGCTTGAGGTTTCCATGGGAACAACGAACACAAACTAATTCTAATACTGACATGGTTGTGTATTTGATCAAATGTCCCTGCCAGCTAATGTATGTTGGTATGACCAGCGGGAAAATAAAAGTAAGGATGAGTGAACACCGCAGTACTATTAGGCGTTCCATTACAGCCACGAAACTCACCGCTCACTATCTAAAGAAAGGACACAGTGACACAGATTTGAAATGGACAATCATTGAAAAGGTAAAGGGCACTGGCAACTTAACCAAGAAACTGCTTGAACGCGAGCAACGGTGGGTCTACAGGCTAAGGACACACGAGAACGGGTTAAATGATTCCATACCTTGGAATCAACTTAATAATAGATTAATATATAGTATGCTGTGCTGTCCCCTGTGACTGGAACCTTATGTCAATGACCACAATAGTTTGACACCAGCACTTTTTTACAATAGACCCTTGGTGAAAGCTATCTGCTACTCCTAGTATATTAGGGTTACTATATTGTTTGAAGTCCTTTTTCCATAGCACAGCTGTCATTCATAATGGGCTTTCGGAATGGGGTAGAGTTACCATCTCACAACCAAACCACTCTGTTCTCTCTCCCCATAACAACGACCCAATATAGGCACAGTACTACATTTATAATGGGTGTTCACATTTATGCGCAATTAATAAAGTTAGCGCGCTTTTGAATATTGAAACCTCCACTGACAACTTGCTTGTCCGTGAAAAACATCACAGGGTTTTGGAAGAACTTATATGTACATATTACGCATCCTGCAAAGTTGGGACTAACTACAAGTGCATTACTAGCGTTTAACGGTTACACATCGTTAATTTATTATCAAATTCAGATACCATAATGATGGGGACTACAATTCCCATCTTCCCCACGGACACGTGATCTCGACGTGCCCGGAAACAAGAGACTGCCGAATATTGAAACTTCCACTGACAACCGGTCTGTTCATGTATAACACCACAGGGTTTTGGAAGAACTTATGTGCACATAGCACGCATACTGCAATGTTGGGACTAGCTATAAGTGCATTATTAGCGTTTAACGGTTATAACATCGTTGATTCACTATCAATTCACATACCATAATGATGAGGACTACAATTCCCATCTTCTCCACGGACACGTGATCTTGACGTGCCCGCAAACGAGAGTCTGTCATTTCCGCAGAGCCGGAAGGGCGGGCCACGTATCTGCTTCTCCCGTGTAGATGTGGGGCATTTAAATGGAGACTTTTCAAGGTCTCGTAGCACAAGCCCGGGGACACAAACCTAATAGGTAACGTCGTGGGGCAGGACCCTTGATGGCGTAAGTAGATGGCAAACTTTTTCCACATGAACAGGTATGTTAAAAATGCCGATATGACTGTGGATTTTCCTGGACACTCACCTTTTTTGTCTCAATTTGGTTTTTTGTCTCTCAACATACTGACCATGTTGACTCCGGTGCATTGTGGCATGACGTTGGAATTAACACAGAGTTTGACTAAAGGGCTACCCCATTCTCGGAGTTCCCTGAGAAACGTTGACTCTCCTAAGAAGGGGTAAGGGAGACAAGTATGAATGTGAATGCGTGCAACAACACTACGAGTGAAAGTAGCTTTTTTTGCGGTTCGATGAGAGTGACACAAGTTTGATTTCACACTGCGACTGGACACACACACACGTGTGGATACCGATAGCATGCGACTCATGTCGCCACAACACTGTATTTTACCACTTAGTTGAGCGTGGTAACAGTATATGATACCTGACACACATATCAGTCGGTATGTGATGTGACATGTTCCTTGCACCCTGTCGTTCTGATAGCATGGGTGTATCTATGAGCACGTCACTCTTGGGAAACAATGAAGTGTCCTGACAATAATGGTACACTATGATCTTCTTTTTGTTCTGTTTTACAGATGGAGTGCGAATAAATCAAAGATAAATAATCTGTTACTATTCGGCTTTAGGAGCAGCTATCTGCCCTAAAAATAAAAACAGGGTAGGGACCCCCCCTTCCCGCACTATCCAGGGAGGATTGTATTCTAAGCCCTGAAGAAAGTCCAGGACCAATTTGGCCAATATAGGACTGAAACATGTTGGCACTAGGGTGATAGGACCATAAATCTCCTGACTGACCCCCAGTAACTATTGTTTTTTAATATCCCCGGCAGATCCACGAATAAAGGGAAACTGGGATCTGACGGCGGATTTTTAATCTATAACTCCCCCTGGCCATATCTATCTAAGAGCTCCCTGAAACACGGTCGAGCCCACCCTGACTTTTAGGCATCAGGGTGACCCGATGATGAAGCATGACACCACTAGGGTGTGTGAGGGTAATATAAACAAAAGGATGTGTGTCCTTCCCCACTCTCTAGTGGAGTTCAGCTCATAACGTCAAGAAGGACCTTCCCATCCCTTGACAACCAGGGTCACCCTCAGGGAGTCGTGAACTTTGGTCATAAGAGTGTAGAGTACTTTTTTGTGAAGAAGTATTAATATACTACCCCACCCAAAACCCCTGTTTCTCTTCCATCCCGTCCCAGAGGATGGATGAGAAGAAAAAAAACTTTCATAAATTTTACTGTAACATAGGAAACTTATTATGCATGGTAATGGTATGAGTTGTAATGGTATGCGTTGTAATGGTAGTTTTAATATAACCTTATGAACATGTGTTGTAATGGCTTGCGTTGTAAAAACATGCATTTTAAAGGTATTTGCGTTGTAAAAACTGCGATGTAAAAGTATGCGTTGTAATGGTATGTGTTGTAACATCATATATTTGTTGTAAACTGGCTCAACAAGTAGTAAACTTGACCCTCTGGAACCTACACCAGGTTGCTATCCATTTTTAAAACTAGCCTGTAAGAATTTTGGGTAATGACAGAGCTCGGAAATGTTGTTAGTGTTCAGGCAGTGTGATGCTGCTTTCTTACAGGTGTTTAAATTGTTTGAAAGTATAATCTGTTTGATATAAAAATTCCGCTCAATGCTCACTACTGGACATCAGCATAAAAGATGAATAAAACATTCTTGTCTATAGGAGCACAGCTTGCAACATAATAAGGAGAAGTAGACTGAGGACCAATATTTTCTTTCAAATAGTATTTCGGGAGCAGAGAATTGTAGGAATCCAGGAGTAAAGAAGCAACCTTATTCTTGGTGAGCTCCACCACGTCTTCTGCCGGGCTCAGAAGTATGACCTGAGAGTTTAATTTATTTAAGGGACAATCTTATTGGAATGTTATGCCAAATTTCAGCAATGTCTAAAGATTGAATTTCCTCATGTAAAGAACTCACCCAAGGTTTCATAGGAGCACTTTTTTCCCTGACCAGGAGTGAACGAATAATGGACTTCAGAATCCCTTCTTTTGCCCTAAGCGTCATAAGACAGTATTTTAAAAATTAAGCTTTCCAGGCAATATCTTGCTTCAATAGGCCAAACTCAAGATTAGCCAGAGGTGCTGCTAAGAAGCCAGAATAGTTTCCTGTATACTTCACATGGAATCTGATCTATGGTTGAAGATAGCCTGCCTCGGAAACTATGATGACTGTAGGTTAAAACTGGCAGGAGTTTGGCTTTTGTCACAGTTAAAATAGAGGAGGTTGAAAGACTGTAAAGCTTAGCTTGTAGTCTGCACAGAGTGTAGGCAAGACTAGCTCTCTTGTTCTTCAGTTTAGTCTGGTGCAGTTTCGGAGAACCTTTTTCAGTTAACCATACAGCCAAGTAGTTGTATACAGCTTGACCATAGAATTTATTTTTCAAGTTGAAATCATGAAGTTTGTTGAGAACCCTTTGAAGGCCGATGTGAGTCCGATCCAATAAAAGTATATCATCAGCATATTGAAGAAGTTGAATGTGATGGACATAGATTTTGGGTAGAAACAATCTGGCAAAGCCCAGAGTGAAACAAATTTCGGCTGTGTACACATTAAAAAGAGCTGGGACCAGACCACAACCATATTTCAGGCCTCTGTTCATATAATTCACTGCAGACACCACCCAGCTGTTACCAACTTTTATATGCACCCAGGTGTCGGAGTATAGTGAGATTAAAGCATGCAGTAAGGGAGTTGGGATACCCCAAGCTCGAAGTTTGCTCCAGAGCATGTCAGTCTTCCTTGTCAAAGGCAGCTGAATAGTCTATGAAGCAGGAATATAAGGGAGGGATCTTGTTGGCAATAGCCTGCTGTGCCAAAAATGAAATTACAAGAATGTTGTCTTCAGTAGTGCAGCTGCACTTAAATCCCGATTGACAAAAGGAATTATTTGTTTTTCCTCTATCCAGGGTTCCTACTCTCTCAGTAGAATTCTAGCATAGACCTTTACTTCCAAATCTAACAAGGCAAGGAGTCGGTAACATGAGGACTCACCCCCCTCCCCGGTTACCCTTTTAGAAAAGGGGGCAAAGGATGGACCATCTCAAAGAATCCATAACCGTTGATACTTAAAACGCTGCCTTATATAATGGAGTAATCCAATCACTCCAAAAGTCCAAGTCAGTCTTTAACACAGTGTTTGGAAAATTACTCGGCCCTGGTATGCCAATGTAATACTATGAGTGTTAATCTAATGAAATCGCCCCTTGAGTAAGATCCCTGCTCTGTGTAGCATCCCTGATGGGATACACTGAGCTCCTCATCAACACATAATTGCATAATGTGGGATTCCCAGGGCTCAGAGCTGACTCCATTTTCAACCACTGGGCTATGGCCTCCATCAAGACTGTTGATAAATTTCCAGAATTTGCAGTGATCTCCAGCTTTTGAGATCTTGTACTAGACTATCCATTTTGAGTCCATGTATTTCCGTTTTGTTTCCCAAATCTTCCTCCTATACTCCGTTTGCAGACTGTGGGTCCGATTCTGATGCGGGTTGGAAAAGCTTCCCGACCGAATCGGTTGGGAAATGGTGTCCGACCCACTCGGATCGGGAAAGTCCGACCGGCGGAGTAGGATGCATCCGGATGCTTCCAGATACGATTTGGTTGAACTCCCATTGACTTCAATGGGAACATTTGTTCCTAACCGCATCAGAATTGGGCCCTCGGTCGGGAAGACACGTTCCCGATCCGATTTGGAAGGAGCAAATGCCGTTAGGAGGCCTTCCTAACCGCATCAGAATCAGGCCCTCGGTCGGGAAGCTTTTCCAACCCGCATCAGAATCGGGCCCTGTGTGTTTGAGCTTGGAGCAATGGGTCTGTACCGATGATTTGCATGTGTCTTGTTTGCATGCTGACTTTCCTTTTTAGACAGATTCATTCAGCAATGAACCATTTCTTGTGCATTGCTCTAGTTGGTAGTGAGGCATTGAGCTATGCCTACCTGAGCTCACTTTATCCAACAATGATTGAATACCTCTTGGACACAAAGCACCAAGGTCATAGACTTTGCAGGGCGAAAGCCATCTTAAGATCTAGACACTCCAGACAGTTTTGCCAAAATTGTAACCTGTCCTTATCCTTTACTTTCCGGATCGACCTAGTCAACGACCTAAGAGGAGTGAAAGCATACCATAGACAAAATCTATTAATGATTCGTGGAAATGGCCAGAGAGATCAATACAGGAAAATGAACACGGTCTTGTCTGTTATCAATTGCATAGACCAAACAAGCTAAAAATATGGCGCAAGAAATGTAGGTGTAGTCTAAAATTGAGCTTCTGCAAAAATAACGGTGAGTAAAGTTACTTGCAGTGCTAAATTGAGGACAACCAGTAAGAGGACCTAGCCGGATCCTGGAGAAGAAGAATTCACTAATTTACCCATTGTGTTTGTTTGAGATTTTCTGGACCTGGTTTTGACAGCCTTTGGGCCAAATCTACATTGATGTCTTCTTCCCCCAATAAAATCAATTTGAAGTCCCTTGTAATGGGCAACTCGTGGTCACAGGATACGAGAAAATTATTTTCTCAAGCTCACTAATAAGGTCCTCAACTTAATAGTTGCTGTCATTTCGATGCATATTAACATGAGTCAAAATAAGGTGTGTGCGCACTGACGGGTTCTTCATTGGGCACTGTCCTTACCTGCACTGCATTACTTGCCGCTTAGCTCCCCGGTCCACCGCGGGTTTTCCCGTTTGTTGTGGAGGGAGCCGCAGACTTTGAATTTCTGGGTAGGAGTCGGGGGGAGGCGGTGATTGGACGGCAGCAGACCAGCTGCTGCACCGGATATAAACCGATGCCTCTCAATTCGCTCAGCAGACGCGCGCAGCGGGCGCGCCGACTGCACGCCGAAGGCGTGCCAAAGGCAAGCCCGTCTGGGCCCGTCCGCGTCCGACCGGGGCCAGGGGCCACAACCCCTGCTCCTTCTATAAAGGATATAAAGAAATACTCCTCTAAGGTGCTACATGGATTACAGCTTAAATCTCAAGGAAATTGTATCTCTTTTAAACCAGGTAACTCACCTGTGCCTTGTCCCTGTTGTGGCTTCACTTGCACCACTTTACTTAATAAGCTACATACGCCTAATACCCCCACGAGTTCTATTAAACAACCGTCCACTGTGGGTAGGAATAAAGAAGTTCATGTAAAATAATTTACCTTTTTTAACATAAATTGTAGATCCCTTTCTAAGCATAAAGAGGATATTTATGACCAATTACAGAACACACAACCAGACGCAATTTTCCTTACGGAAACTTGGTTACATGAAAGCTCCGGGCCCGATGTTGCTGTTGCCCTACCTCCCACCTACACGATCTTTAGAAAGGATCGTGAGAATAAAACCGGTGGTGGCATTGCGGTAATTTAAAAAAAAGATTTTTCGTGCAAATGGGAGAATTTACCCTTTGAAGGCTTCTTCTTTCACCTCAATTCACGTTGTCAGGGATCTTAGTGTACCGTCTGCCAGGTCCTGCGGGGCCATGGGCGGCGAGGTTTCCGGAACTGATTGCCCCTTTTTTACTAGATGCTGCCAATTTTACCATTGTGGGCAACTTAAACATTCACTTTAACGATCCCATATGTAATATTAATAATACCTTGATAGCCGATCTAGAAGCTATGAATGTGTCACTCTGCAACACAGGTCCCACCCATAGGGCTGGTCATTTGCTAGATCCTATTTTCTCGAATTTACCTAACATCTCATGCCAGGCAGCCCTCCCTATACTTTGATCGGACCATTTTCTGGTCGGCTTTAAGGTGGTGATTGATCTGCGGCGGAATAATTCACTCACCTCTTCTACCAAATCTAATTGCAGAAATTGGAAGAATCTAGGGGCATATTAGCAAGACCGGCGATAAAATTATCGCCGTTTTAGCGGCAGGAAACTGCCGCTAAAGCGGCGATAATGGGCTTGCTAATATGCGTTATAAATTCAATAGAAGCCCAGGTTAGATGTGCAGGACATCTAACCTGGGCTTCTATTGAATTCTATAACGCATATTAGCAAGCCCATTATCGCCGTTTTAGCGGCAGTTTCCTGCCGCTAAAACGGCGATAATTTTATCGCCGGTCTTGCTAATATGCCCCCTAGATTTAGACTCTTTCAACCAACATCTTGTGAACAACATTCCGGTTATTTCCTCCATTAAGACAGCGGATTCGGATACCATCCATACTTGGATCATGACATCTGTTAATACATGCCTTCCAACGTCTATCAAGAAAATGAATAACCATCGTCCCCCGGCCCCCTGGTACTCAGAAAAGCTAAAAGTTGAAAAGACTAAATGTAAAGCCTTGGAAAGACGTTGGAGGAAGGATTATGCGCCTGAAGCCAAGCATAGTTATAAACTTGCCAAGAGGGACTATCATTCCCTGTGCAAAGTGGCTCGTGCAGAACATGTTAATAATATTATTACATCGGCACATAATAATTCCTAAGTTTTGTTCAAAATAGTAAAGGAGCTCTCAGGAGCAACTTGCCAACCAACACCTCCTGTGCTTGATGAAGCACAATGTGAGGATGTCGCAATGTTCTTCATTGACAAAGTAAAGAAGATCTACTCAGAACTAAATACAGAAACAACTAAATTGGAGCAGCAAATAAAGAGCACTCCCCCACATTAGGTTGTGCCACTCCACAAGGGACTCCTGACTTGGAACCAACCAATACGACAAAAAACTGGCTGCCACTGGACATTTTGTCATTTAATCGCATTTTAAATAGCCTTAAATCGGGTTCACCAATTGATCCACTCCCGATTCCCATTCTCCAAAAACTAGAACCTATGTCATTGAAACTTATTATGGAGTTACTCAATGCATTATTGAGGAAAGCATTCTTACCAGCTGCGTGGAAACACGCTATGGTGCTTCCCCTTCTGAAAAAACCCAATGCCAATCCGGCTGAACCCTCGAATTTTCGCCCGATCTCATTGCTCCCCGCTTTTTCGAAAATTTGGGAAAAACACGTTAATCAACAGCTTACGCAGTTTGTAGAATCTCATAAAATCTTGCATGCGTCACAATCGGGTTTTAGAGCTGGGTACTCCACAGAGACCACGCTCCTGGGAGTCACTGAAGCACTGCGCCAACATCTTGACAGGGGTGAAACGGTGGCACTTATTTTGCTTGACCTAAGTGCCGCTTTTGACACTGTGTCTCACACTGCTCTATTAAAAGTACTCCAATCTCTGGGCATAGTAGGCTCAGCGCTTAAATGGATTCAAAAAGTTCTAACCGATCAGACTTTTCAGGTCTTTTCCCCAACTTCTAGCTCTAAGACCCATGCGTCTCCGTATGGGGTACCACAGGGCTCGATCCTTAGCCCAGTGCTATTCAATCTCTATGTTAGCCCGCTAGCTACAATTGCGGAAGAAGCTGGGCTGTCTATCTTTTCTTATGTGGATGACACCCAGCTAATCTTCTCCTTGTCCGCCAACGAGCCATCTATGGTGTCATCTCTCCAGGCAGGGCTGCAGAAGATAGCTAGCTGGATGCACACTAATTGGCTAAAGTTAAACGGTGGAAAGACTGAGGTTCTGATCCTAGGGAAAAATAAAGATCTCTGGGGCCCCCGTCACTGGCCTCCCCAAATGGGTGATTTGCCTCAACCAGTGCAAACAGCACGCAATCTAGGCGTAGTCATCGATGATCAGTTATCTATGAGGCAGCAAGCAGTCAAGATCGCCTCAACTTGCTTCACCATCCTAAAATGGCTCCGCAAAGTACTCTGGATGTTGCCTGGTCCCACACAAAGAAGTGTGATTCAGGCGTTGATTATGTCCAGGCTGGACTATGGCAACGTCCTGTACCTAGGAGCAAATAAGGAGGTAGTTCAAAAACTGCAAATTGTTCAGAACTCAGCGGCTAGACTGCTCTGTCATGTGCCAAAAAAGTCCTCCATCTCAGGTTCCCTCCGTGACCTCCACTGGCTTAGGATAGAGAATCGCACTAAATTTAAGGCCTTATGTTATATGCATAAGATCAAGCTGGGCACCGCACCTCAATATCTGAGCTCCTTAGCCCATTCATATCTTCCGACTTGTCTGCTTCGATCCTCTTCTCAAGCCAAATTTCTAGTTCCTAGGTACAAACTGTCACGTATGGGTGGTCGGTCCTTTTCTTATCAGGCCCCCTCATTGTGGAATACGCTACCCGCGCCGATCCGGCACGAAATCAGTTATAAAAACTTTCGTAAGGGCCTAAAAACGTGGCTATTTAATCAGTAGATGTTATCTCTTCCTCGCATTGTGTCCGATGGCGCCGGGAAACCTCTGGGTAGCTGTGCGCCTTATACATTTAATTTAATAATAATTTCTTTGAAGCGGGTGCAGGGCGTAATTAAGCGATGTCAACATTTTAATCTTTGCGCCTGAGACCATATTATATTGTTGCATTTGTTTTTATTTTACCAGCGCTTCTCTGAAAAGACGCACCAAAAATACACCCATGTTTCATTTTTGGATGTGACTGTGTTATCAGTCACTTTCAAACCAGTTTGCTTCTGATGCCACGTCATGCTATATATGCCTACACACACTGATCCTTTAAATCACATGTGACACTTCATGATGCAATGCAGCGCACTGAAAAATGTGCCACATTGATTTATTACTGAACTTCAAAATGTGGAATTCTGCCATCCTGTCCAGAATCTGGGAGTTTATTCAATATTATCCCTGACAGCAAATCATCATGGGAGCTTACTATTTGTTTTTGCTAAGATTAAAAGCATGTGGCTCCATGCCCACAGATATTCAAAATCATACAATTTTGACCGCCGATGACTTTCTTGATTTTTCTGCTGCCAGAAAGGCTCCTTCTATTCAGTCCTTTCACATTCCATCCTAGGGTACCTCCCCGTCAGTGCAGCTGCCTCTGTGCTTTCCAGCTACACTTTTTCCTATTTCATTTTTTCCTGCTCAGTAGTTGCATACCTGAGGCCATTTTTTGTGTCTATCTCCTGTAGTTAAACCAGCTGTTTCGTAATAACGTTGTTGATTTCTCTGAATGAATTGAACAGGCCGTCTTCAAAATTATCATAACATTTGTTAGACACGAGCCCTGAAGGATATATGTAAATCTGCAAAGGCGGGTGCCAGGGAACCACACAAAGGACTCGCGTAGAAACACTGATACTGAGTTCTAGGAGAATAGAGCACTCACTCCCCGTTGAAATGCCAATCCTAACGAGGTGCTCGGGTTGTAAGCATTCTGGCACTAATCGCAATCCCGTAAGGCCGCGCATCTGTTAAAATCTCTACGCAGCGGGGGGAGCCAATAGAATCAAAATCAAGCTGCTTCAGTGCAATTAAAAAAACACTGATAGAAAGAAATGGCCTGCTTTAAAAAACACACAAAGCAATCCTGGCTCCAAATATTCTTTTAAAAAGTAATTTCTAGATGGGTTTGGTTTTTAACTTCCAAACAAAGTCATACTGATGTTTAGGTTTTGACGTCAGTCCATTTGACTACTTTATAAATGTCCAATTTTGGGATTCATTCTGTGGCAAGTTAATAGATGGAGCTAAGCCAGGGGCAGCAGAACTCCATCTCTTCATTCGCCCTAATAGTTTGCTACCATTGGAACCGCGTCCCTTCAGAGCAAAGGAACTGCAATCTCTAGAAAATATCACAATGCAAAAGGGAGAGCTATCTGCTTCCCCTGACGTTTTTACAGTGGAAGTGCTCCTTAACCGTTATCACTTTGCAAATGGATATTCCAGGGCTGGATTAACCATTACGCAAAATAAGCACGTGCTTAGAGCATCAAGGGATGAGGGGCACAACAGAATTTTCCATTGTCGGATTTACCATGGACCATATGGTGCAAAACTGCAAATGGTGCAGTTGACACTATAAATAAAATGGAAGTATACAAAAATGAACTTTATTTTCCATCTTACTGTAAGTTTTGTTACGTTTCAAAAAATAGAATTTTATTTTAAGGTTTATTATTGTTTTTATCTTGAATTACATATATATGGGAGCACCAACATATTTTAAGTGCTTAGAGCCTTTAAAGGTCTTTATCCGGCCCTGGATACTCGCTAACAAGAGCAGTAAGTAAACATTCAGGGCCCTGATTGCAAGTTGTGAGAAGGTGGCACAACAGAAATTTTCCATTGCAGGATTTATCATGGACCATATGGTGCATTTCCGCAAATGGTGAAGTTGAATCTATAAATAAAGTGGAAGTATACAAAAATAAACATTATTTTCCATCTTACTGTAAGTTTTGTTACATTTAAAAAAATAAAATATTATTTTACGGTTTATTATTGTTTATATTTTGAATTAGATATATATGGGGCCACCAAAATAATTTAAGTGCTTAGGGCCTCTAAAGGTCTTAATCTGGCCCTGGAATACTCACTAACAAGGGCAGTAAGTAAACAAGTTGTGAGAAGTTCTAGGCCAAAAAATTACATTTGCATAGAATTCCTGCACATATAAGTTAAACCCCTAAATGGGGAAACATTGTGTGGGCCTGGATTTGCTGATCAGGATGCTGCATGGTATTGCCAATTCCAGGGTGTTTAATGTAGCCATTTATCACCGGGTCTGATCAGGTAGAAAATGTCAGCAAGAACTCCAAAGATTCCTGTGCAGGGAGGTAAGGGAAGGGGGAGGTGTTCGTATGTATCTGGCCCTCCATGCCTTGGCAAAAAGTCATCCAGGAACTGTGGAATAGGCCCAGGCTGCAACTCACCCTGTTCCCCAAATGGTTTTATCAGACATATTTTCCTACCGGAAAAAATTGGGTCTGGTCATAAGCCACTGATACATATTCTAGCACGGATATTATTGCTACTGAATATGGATACGTATAAAGTGTGCTCTACACAATCTGAGCATAATCAAATGAATCACATCCAAGCCTAAAAGATGAATGAGTAGATTTACTCATTTTTATGCAACACAGTGCAGCAACCTAATTTGCTGTGCTGCATTGTGAAAGAGGGAAAATACAGCGCAGTTTAAAGATGACCACCTGTCCAGTGGTCATCATTGTACTTTGAGAGGAACTGACATCACAGAAGTTTCCTTCAAGGTAAAAAATGTTTTATTAATTGGTCTGGATGTTCAATATGCGTGGACTACGCAATACCTGTAATGCAAATATTGTTCCTACGCGACCACGCTTCAAGATCTTCATTCTTAATAGCAGCGGTTCTAAGGAGTGTCTCCATTTTGTCTAGGTGTTTCGTAAGGGACGCAGCACCATCCTCTAAGACCGATACACTTTCCTTTAATCCATCCAGGCGGGTCCCGTGTCTTTTGAACCTTTCCACATGTGATCTAGGTGGGATTTCAAGGCGTTGAACCGGGGATCAATGGAGCGAAATCCAGCACGCAGTTCAGCCACAATGGCTCTTATGCCAGTCGCATGGTCCTCTGCCTTGCCCCCTGCTCCCTCCTCCTCTGAGTCAGATGTAGCTTCAAGCCTTTTGGACTACCTGGCCCTCTCAAACAGGAGTTTTCATTGTTTGGGGTCTCCCTTACCCATGGTGACACTCAGATGTGAGCTAGTGTAGCAAGCAATCACCGATAAGCAAGGTGTGTCCACTTCTTATATACTAATGGGTATAGACTGGTAGTGGTGAGAGGCAAAGTCCATGGGCCGCAGTGAAAAACAGAAGGCTGGTAAAGCTGGTAAGGAAGTAACAAATAGATGGCCCCTGCATTGATCACAGGCTCCAGCTATTAGACATGCACCGCTAATCAGGGCCCACCGGGGGGCGGTCAGCAGAGGAAGTACTAATGCAGGGCCTGGGACGTGCACCGCAGGGGGTAGGTCAACCACAGCAGCTGTAGTGCAGATAAGGGATCCCCAAGCATCAGCGCTTTCTGCCCCCAGCACACGTAAGCCCTGACCTCCAAGGTAGCAGGTAGGGCTCGAGGACCACCAGGCAAGGCAGCATGCTGTCTCAGGCCACTCATCAGATCTGCCCCCTCAGCTAGCACTGGTCATGACGGGGGATTCCGGAACGCCGCAGCTCGGATCAGCAGTGCATACCCCATCCTCCGGGGGACTGGCCCTTCCCACTCTGGGCCAGGACACACAGCTCAGCAGGCCCCTATCTCCATGAGCGATGTGTGCTCGTCCCGGTCAGCCAATGGTCTCCCTCACCGAAGAGCGAGCAGGATGGGCCCAGCAGGGCTCAATAGCCCTATTATCAGGCTTGCCCACAGCCCCAGAGCCCCTGTTGCTGCGAGGCCTATTCGGATAGCTAGGCCATGTCCGCGTCACCACTGGTTCATCACCTCCGCCACCCAGATCATGAAGCAAGGCAAGGCAAGGTGTTGAGTGTCGCATGATGCACACAGGTGGCTTCCAGCTATAGGGAGTGCATATTATTGAAATATTGCCTGTACATCTGCCATTATGGGCCTACTAAGGCCGGAGCTTCAGCGCTGTGCATCCATCATGGTTGCCAGCGTGGCCACGCCCCTAGCAAAGCCAATTTATGTCTGGGACAAGACTTAATGGCATTGCAATTCTTGTCTTTTTAATTCACCCTGGTGTTCAGGTTTCACTAATTCGCAGCCTTTTGCTTGCACCTAGAAGAATCATATGTTCCTGTGCATTAAAACGAAAAGGGTTTTCAAATCTGTTCTAAGCACACCAGCCTAAAATGATGCAGAACTATGATTTTGTTCAAATTATATGTGATTATTTTTTTACTACACATTTTTATTGCAATTATGCTACTGCTTCATTTTGGCACATGCATATTTTTATATGGCCCATGCATTTTCTGTGGAAAAAATAATCATGAGTCTAGTTTGCTAAGATCTATTGGCTTTCGTAATGCTAGTCCTGTTTATTGGTGCTTTATTCTTTCCCTTCATGAGTAGAAAGGGCTCTGTTGCGAATAAAACTTGTAACCTACTGTTTTCATATGAAAGTAGTTAGGGAACACTCAACTCTGTGTGTGATACAGCATAATAAATCCAAGAAATTACTGAAAGGTTTGATTCATATGTCAACACGTCCATTGGCCCACAAACCAATTATATCACAGTCCATGATTTTCCAAGCTTTGCAGGCACTCACCACAAATGGTCAAATTCTTGCCATTTAGGCAGAATAGCATTAGAACCATGCCCAATCGGGTGAAGCAGTGTCCCAAATAGGGATGCCACTCCTCCTGACTTGTAATCCGGCCCAAATGTTTAGATGATACACAATACATAAAATAGCTGCTCCAGTCTGACATCTTAAGATAACTAAAGACCTCTAACAATTGTATGGTTTTTCATATCATGTTTTCCTAACATCTTTATATGATGGTGCAAAAAGGCATGCCAAACGAACGTTTAACACGAACCACGTTTTTCTGTGCCTTTGAGCGGCATTCATATTTTAGTAATGAATGTAAAAGTCACCGAGGTATTGTTTTTCGTCTTTAGCAACCACCTTTTATCATCCAGTGAAATGCTCCATGAATAACACCAAGTATATCTAGGAGGATTATGTCCTACTGCGAAGATAACACCCCACTACCAAAGACTCGCGAACAAGCTAGATTCAATTGAAGTATTGCAACGCTTTGTTAATGAAAGGATTTTTGTTAAATTGATTCTCCATCCTGCCTTTTTATTTCCTTGACACTGCACAGCAGGATGCTATGTCTACATGGAGAAAACAGGATTTTTGCTTTAGGCATGAGTATAAAACAAAAAGACACTGATTAAAGAAAAACACGACTGCTTTTAGGATTTGATCTCGAAAATATTGATCTTGTCACTCATGTAGACTTTCATTTAAATGTATGGTAACTGGTAATGGCATCACAATAGAGTAGATCCGTCTCACACAATTTGCTTGGGGTGAATAGAAGAGAAAGCGGCAGCCGAAAGATGTGTTCAACAAAATCCCAGCCCAGCGCTAATGGGAAAAGTAAATGTCATGGATGTTCAAGGCATTTCTCTGTTGTGATACATCAACGCTGCTTAGACTGATCAGAAGTGGGAAGTAGCAACGTAGAAGTAAGAAGGGGCGGAATAATTTCTGATCAGCTGGGGATGTAACAGGCATTCCTCATGGATTAGAGTGAAAGCTAACCCCAGATTGAGGCTGGCACCATGCAAGATCAGAAGACAAAGCCAATTGGTCTCATCTTTTTAAACGAGCATTGCAAAGGTCAATAGGTCTTGCTGTAAACGAAAATACACGCCAGATCCAGGGCTTTAAGTGGGGGGAAAAAACTGGGGGTGCTCTAAAAGGGGCGTGGCAAATCTCTTCAAGGGGTGTGGCCTACCCGAGTAGGGGCGTGGTCTAAATCAAGATAACTAGCATTGTGTGCTTAAGAAAATCATGAAGTCGCATCCAGCAAAGGATAATAAAATAGGCAAAAAGCAGTAACCCACTGACCTATTTACATTATGTGCACTTTGTGATCTGCATGGTACATGTTCTTAGCAGTGGGCACATTAACCCTCTGCGCTTCCTTTCCATGAGTCAAAACGTCCACTAGACAAAACACCATCTCTCTCTACTAAAAACATTAATCACTGGAGTTATGACATTTTTATTGTTGCCGAAAATTGTTGGAGGTCAGGAACGAGGCAGCAAGTGCTTTTAAAACCATATTATACTTGCAAACAGGACGCCCCCACCTGAAGTTAGCGCCAGCCCCGGTCCGTGCAGGTAACAGTGGTGGGGCCGGGTAAGGGGGGGATTTCGAGGGACGATGCTGAGAGAAAATTAATTATTTATTTAAATTTCCCTCGGCATCGTCCCTGAAATCCCCCTACCCACTGCTGTTAGCTGCACGGATCGCGGGTGGTCAGCGCCTGGTGCGGTCGCACTGCCCTAGAGCCACCCTGCTCAAGGGTCCTTTGACCTCAGTGACAGAGTCACTGTCACTCTATGGTGTGCTGCTTCATAGGCCTGCCTGCAAGACTGGAGGTGAACTTCAGAATAAATTGTGGCGGACAGGCCTTCAAGGTTAACCTACACATGCCACTGCTAGGGTCCACCTGCTGGTGCTAAGACACCAGGGCTTTTAAGATCTTGCGGGGCCTTCTAAGGTCTAGCATGGGAATGTGCTCCCTCAGCAGGAGTGGTCTGGTGGACTGGTCATGAAGGCTGAACCTGGTTCCCCAGTTCCGAATTCAGCAGCTCTGACCATAGTGCCACATCCTCTCCCCCACTGAACACCATACTGCTCCACTGAGAGAAACTTGCACTGCACTGACCCGCTATAAACACCTGGATGTGACTCAATTCAAATTTCGCACTAGACAAGAGCAATATGCTGCCTAAAAAAAATTATTAACAACATCCTAGAAAAACAAACACTCATAAGAAATGCAAGATTAAGTAAAGCATGTGAAATGTAAGCAGGAACAACATGGTTACCTTTTTCTTTTTACACTCATTATTCAGAAATTAGTGAGTGTTTTTGCCTGAAAAGTTAAGGCCATGACTCAAAGAGAGACGAGAAAACAAAAGTAGCGCTTCACTGGCAAACAGTGTAAAGTGGCGCTAATGTGTTTAGGTGTGAATAAATCAATCTGGCCACCTTGTAACCACTCTGTCTTGCTTTAGCTAGTTACTTTTCATATTTTGTATGTTTTAGTTCTCCCCCCCAGGCTGCACTTAGAATTTGAAAAAAGTCAGAAAAAGAGGACGTTTCCAGCAAAAGTGTTTTTCGTTTTTGGATCCATTTCACAGGGGAGCAAATAAACGAAAGGAGGAAAGAGAAGGTAATACCTGTTTCTAAAAGTCTCGGTTTTCACTAAATGAGGAGGAGCGAGACAGAAAGAGAGGAAGAGGGGGAACAAAGAGGGCAGCACTTACCTATCAAGATACGGCTCCACAGGTGAGAAATGCTGAAACCAATTTCCCGACCCTCCAATTCAAAACACGGCGTCCAATTCATCCAATTCAAGCAACAAATAAATAAAAAATAAAAATACACGTGAAGAATGCTAGAACTGTGTAAACTATTCTTAAATTGTTTTGAAAGCGAGGATGTGACGTGACAGCGTAAGCAACAATAGGTACCTTTTGGGGTTGCAAAGTCAGCGGCCTTGAGGAACTGCTTTCCCACCAGCACGTACTATGAGTATTTCTCAATCGGGAGAGAGAACACTACTAACTTCCACTGCAAACGAGAGTAATTAAAACATAAAAAATTCGGATTATTGCCTGTAAGAGAAATGGAAAACCAAAACGAGTTGTCGGAGCTAAATGTGTGCCTCGGGCCGGGTTGCGTCTGGGTTCTTGACTTGAAACTATATTTTTGAGCACAGAGCTGGGCGACGCTTACCATTTTGAGCCTTCCGGGTCCTGGCTGTATTTGGATGTAGGAGGGGGTGGCATTTACTAATCCCAGCAGGGCTTTAACGGCCGCTCCCACTCACCGTATAGTCTGACGTCACAGCCACAGAGAGGAAGCATTTCCATGACAAACCTTCCGGCAATTGTGCATCAGGTAGTCACAACAATGTTTTGTATGATGTATTGCATTGTATTGTAATTGCATTTGTATAGCGCTTACTACCCCTGACGAGGCGTCAAAGCGCTTTTCGGCGAGTAGTGTTGAATTAGTATAGTGAAACAGCCGCGAAAATAGAGCCCGATAGAGACCCGTTTCGAGGGCCCCCCAAAAAAACTGCCGGTGCTCAGACCCGGACGGACCCGGCCCACTTAAAGCCCTGGCCAGATCTATCAGTTTTGATAAAGCTCGTTCATATTGCACATTCAGTCCCACGTGTTATTATTATTGTACGTTGCACCCGACAAAGACATGAGAGTGAAATCAACAGAAAAGGTAAAAAAACATCTCTGACACAACTGCTACACTTACATGCCTCTGGAATTTTCAAAAGGATACATTTTTACTTTCCTGGTGCAGGCTGCACTGCATTGGGCTCTTGATAGAGGACCCCGTAGTTAGACACACTTATTATCCATAGAAGGCTGCAGTAACCTGAATGTGACACAAATGCTTGCGTTAGCAGACTACAATATCTTAAGCCATTACTAGAGGTCCCTTGAGTTAGACAAAATTACTTGTTTTAGCAGCTGCACAATCTTAGTAACTAGAGGTCCCACAGGCATCCATCACTACCCCTTTCTTCTCAGGATGGTCGACAATTAGGAACAATGCCTATGCCCTCGAATGTTCTATTTTATTCGAAATATAAAGAAATAATGGCAAAAAAACGGTGATTTTGCTTTTAGCAGGCTGGATCATAGTTTAACGGTGCTTTTGACAAAGATTTGCACAATCACTTTTGTGAATGTAATGATTTTTGCTTGTCTTCAATGTCCAAATTAAATATTTAAATGGTGGATTATGAGGGTGGTGTCATTATCAAGGCTTTGATTGCAGTTCTGCAGCTCCTCTGTGTTCTGAAACATGTCACACCAGCATTGATAGGCATTACCGGGCATTTAAACATTGTAAATACCAGCATTTACCCTCTAAAACTCGCATTCAGTCGCTTTTCTTTTACAATGTGTTCAAGAGCAAAAGAGCTAGCAGTGTGTGGGGTCTGAAAAAAGGCCCTAGGATGTACAAAAGCAAAGCGAAAGTAACTGAAGGTGCATTGAACCCTCTTCAGATGAAACTGAGGTTATGATGGTTCATGGCTGATAATGATGTGGAAAAGGGAGAGATGCTGCCGGCTTGGCTAAAATAATGAGAGAAGCAAAGTGTTAAAGATGCAGGGGCAATGCAGATGAAGGGAAAAATGAGACGATAGGAAAGCGAAAGATTCAGTACAAGCCGGGGAGAGGATGGAGGGAGAATGCGAACTGAAAAAAAGAGGGCGGGGAGACTGTGGGAGAAGAGAGAGCAAGGGAGGGGAACTGAGAGGTGGGAGAGGGGATGTGGAAGTAAGGGGGTGAGCTCTAGGAGGAATGCAAAATGATGCAGAGAAGGAAACAAAAGCATTGAGAGGACATGGAACAGTGGTGTGTAGGATTGCTTCTTGATGGTTCACCCCAGAACCTAATGGCAATAGTTATGGGACCATTTACCAATTCTCAAAATCCTTCAATGAAGTTTGAAGGAAGTTGACACAAAGCCTGTACTCACTATCCTACTTCTTGTATGTGCGCTTTTTAAAGTACTGGTAACATGAGGTCTCTTAGACAGATAAGGCTGACTGAAGCAATGCCTTATAAAAGAACGTTATAACTGGAGGTGAGTCGTAAAGATTTGTTTCTGCTGATGCAGAGGCACAAATCAAAAGGTGTGCAGGTATTATTTCATTGATTTGTGAAAATAGACTAGTGGCTGAAAGATGGAAGCTGAAACACACCACTATCTGTTTTTTTGACACATTGGATTTAAGATCCTGCAAACCTGAGACGATTGGGGGTGCAGGCCTGCTTTCCTCTACTCTCAAGCCTTTTTCCTGGCAGCCATAGTTTGTATTCATCTTACTTGAATGTTGTCTCTGGCTGTGGTAAACATTGTTCCAGAAGGTAGATAGGGAAAGCAGGTATGTCATGGTAGGGTTGTATGATTTGTCTACAGCAGTGGTTACCCTTATTGATATGTTTGCTGTATATAAATATCAATATATAAATACATCTTGATGTCTCATTATGTAAATGGATGCACACTTTCTCCCCAAAGATAAATCATTTCTTAAAATGGAGGAAACACAGCAGTGATAAACGCTGGACATGATCCCAGGGTTCGCTTGTACTATGTGCAACAATGCTAAAGATTGATCTGGGAAGGTCACTACCAGTGGGTAGATGCTGTCACAGGAAAGACATCGCCTGTGAGATGGGGCTCTCAGTGAATATGTGACAATAGCAAACAGAAGCTTTTTTTCAAAATAAATATTCTATGAACATTTAAAACCATTTCCAATGTAATTATTAGAGACCACTTAATGAAATATTCTATCCAAAGTTCATAACTATATCGGCATAGAATTCCTGTACTTATTATTGTTAGGAATAAAGAATAGGGACTGGAAAATAAATATGTTAATGATGAAATGATTCAGCAATTGATAAACGTGTTGAATTTTGTACGGTTAAGTAGTTCATATAAAGGTGTCCCATTCAGTAGCTGGTCTTGTGGAGCTGAAGCTAGGCTACTTTCCTTAAAATTCATTACCACATATATGGATGGAGGCACATCATGGTGAAATATGTTCTATGATGACAGGTCCACCAGATCCTACCAGCATGGAGGACTTGCAACAAACAACAAATTGATGGAAGGATTGCTTAAATTAATCTCAGCTACTGGTGATATTCAGGGCCACATTTCAGTCCATCATTTTTCACCCCTTGTCTCTCTCCACAAAGATACATTTCATACGCATATCAGTCTTTGCCCTGCTCCAAAAAAGAACACTCTAGCCCAAACTGCCAGGCCTAGATTGGAGCTTGTAGGACATGTCATCATTTTTGTGGTTCCGGGAGGAAGACATTAAATCAGGATTCCATATTTAGAAATCACAAAATAAATGTCTCTTTTACTCGGGGAGATGTTTTGCAACTACAAGACGGGCATGTCTGGGATTCATCTCTCCAGGATCATTATGGCTTACATGGAGGTCTCGGAAAGAAATGGAACCAGCAGGAAAGCTAATAGAGCAGTCATCCTAAATTGGATGATTCCTCAAACAGCATTTATGCCAATATCTTCACAGTTGGGTTTCCACTGACAAAGCGGGTAGTGGCTGCACAATTGCAAATGCAGCGCCCCAACACTTTAAAAGAGGTAAAGGAACTAAAGGGCACATGTATCAACCGAATTTGCGTTCGAAAACGGGCCGATTTGCAGACCGCATTTCGGTCACAAAACATTCCTACATACTGATGCCATTCGGTATTAGGAAGGGACGACCTAAACACGCCCCTTCCTAATAGTGAATCGCAAACCTATTTTGCGATTCGGTAACAGGTTACCGAATCGCAAAATGGGTTTTGATACATGTAAAAAGCCTTTTTTGCATTCTCAAACGGGCCGATTCTGCGAATCTGCCCATTTGCAAACGCAAAATAACTTGATACATGTAGCCCTATGAATTGAATAGAAAATCCAAAATACCTAAGGTGTCATGATACAGTGTACCCTTTCACGACGCTTAGGAGCTATTGTACATAAAAATCTGAAAATATTCACATCAAAACAAAGTAAACATATGCTGTCAACAATAATACAACAAAAACTTTCATTCTACCTAGTAATCTATGTAGTAGATCAATAACTCTGTAGGGATGTCTTATAATGTATATTTGGACCACAGTAATTAGGAAGAACCCTTGCACCTCACTACGCAACTCACCCAACTTTTGTTTAGGATTTGACTTTGCTGCATGTTTTATACATCTCTTGTTGTATTTGTCATTACTGTGTTGAACATTAGGCAATCCACTGTAAAATGCAATGAAGTGTTATGCAAATTGTTTATGACGGGCACATCTACAAATAGACACGTGAGCTCTGCCATCAGCTGACAGGAAGGCACCTCTTATGACTCTTGAGTTCATTAATCTCCTAGATTGGAATTATACTCGACAAGGATAAATGAGTTGGTTTTCGCTACTGGAATGACCCACTAAGCTGCCTTTTGACCTCGCTTTGGGTGTAGATGTAAAGTGAGCAGACATTAAATTTTTACATGTTGTGAGAGAATCAAAAGTGTGACTGACACATCCCCTTCCAGATTGAACTCTCAGAGGAGACCACCTTCTTGGAAGCGGAAACATTGTTGCATATATTGCAACAGAATTATACATGCTTGTTGGTATGGGAAGTAGACTGGCATTTTGGCAGTAATTATTGCCATTTTGTGGGCATGCAAAACATGAGGGTGATCAACCACTACCATGATTGTGGCAAATATTGGCATGTTGTGAGCACTGATTGCATGAGATTGAGCTATATGGGCATGGGAGGCAGAATGTATCCATGTGTGGCAGTAGTACATCTGAGTACTTATAAATCAAATAGGGGTGATGGAGCAAGGTTTCGCAAATGAAACTTGCTCGGATGTAATCTTCCTCATTGTATTAATATTAAAACTTGTATTGTCTGTATTAATATTTGCACACACTACATAGTTAGGAAGCTTGCCTATGTTGTTTTTCTAACAAATAACGCTTGTTCCTAGTCTAAAATGGCCGCTTAAGCGTGGGATTTTAACTGCGCATGTCACAACCTGATCACATGGTGTGACGTCTTTCTTTGCTTGGTGGGAATTTCTGCTTCTGCGCAGTGTGCATTAAAATGGCTGCTCAATGTTCTCACATGCTTAAGCTTGCTCTCGTGTCATTATTAAATAGTCATTTCTTAACGCAATTAATGCGGGATAGGTTTTTTATAATTAAAAGGGATTAGGAATAAGATAAGTGGTATACAGTGAAACGTTTTATTTTTTATATTAATATTTCCTTCTTGCACTTTTAGTAATTCGTAATCTTGGGCCTGGGTTGGTGACTTGAAACTTGAAAAGCAGAAGGTTCTGCGCATGACTCCTGAAAGACTGCCAAAATGAAGTCAACTTGGTCGTCTCACAAGGCCATGACCTATCGGCCGAAGAGGATGTTCTAAATGTACAAAATTGTAACAGTAGATACAATTGCTGTAGAAATTGTATATAATTTGTTGTGAGACGGGTGGGAAATAAAGTGAATGTATTAAATTGAAGGGGCGGGAACGTTAATACAATAGGCTTCACAAATTAAGCCAAATTTGTCATGGTGCGAGAATCCACCTCCTGTCCCTGTCCAATCAGAAGTAGTGGTCCCATATTTTAGCAACATTAAGAGGAGGTACATGGGCGTAGAAGGGTATAATAGAATATAGCATTAGTAGTTAGTTTAGCTCAGACTTTTAGAACATACAGAAGAGCTCCAGGCTGCCCAGCTGATCGGTTGCTGACTGAATCCCTATCCAGAAGAGGTCCTGAGGAGGGGGTGGCGGAGTCCATTAGAGGAAAGAATCGAGGAGAAGTCGAGTGCCAGAGAGGGGAACGGCGCAGGCGTCGTTATAGAGAGGTCTCCAGTCCTGTCCTGATCCTGAAGAAGGTCCTTGCTCTTCATCCTTCCAGGGTCCTATTCTTCAAAATCCTTGGCTAAGGGTTTGGTTCTTGCACTTAGGTAAATATATGCAACTTTTAGTTGCGCTGCTGTTCCTATCTTCTCTTTTCCTTAAACACCGTCATATATTAGTAATAATTATTCTGTACTTCCACATGGGTATTCTGATCAAATACCGTGTCTTTTTCTGTATTTTACTCTGCTAAAACTTTAGATAAACATTTTAAAACTTCCTGACTCTGTGGTTATTTCAGGATTATGTACAATAGTGAATGTCACTCATTTTAAATTTCCCAATTAGCAAAGGATCCATTGGTAAGTTATTACTCCTCAATCAGAAGGTAATTGGTAGCAGGGATTTTGATAAAAGAGTACATCTGACACCCAGCGTAAGTATTAGTGTAGTATGAATGTATGGGCCCAAGTGAGTATATGGAGTATAAATGCTGTTTGCTAATATCGCGCTGGATCAGTTTTCTGGTAAGCAGAGGACGGTTTGTGTTACTCTTTGTTAATTGGGTAATGAGAATTTTATTTTGTATCTTTATGAACTAATACCCGTTATTTTTGAGTATTGTTTTATGTTGTCCAGAATACCCCGGGGAAAAAGAATAGTGGGTGGCAAGTAGAAGCCATACTGCAGTGAGGTTATATGTCAGGCAGAAATAGTACTGAATAGTTAAGCAGGACTATCAGCACTTGTTAGGGATTCTATGTGTATAAGAATAGTGGAAGAAATATGCGAGTGAAAATTTGATGTTATATCACCTAGAAAGGGTAACATTGAAGAAGTAACAGGTATTTCAGAAGCTTGTGTGAAGAGTAAACGGAAGGGTTTTACTCGTAGTGTATGTTTTAGTAAACAGAAAGGTTTTACTAAGTGTGTAAGAGAACCTATCTTTCTGAATTAGAGAAACTGGCACGATAGCGAATGTTTTATGTTTTTACTGAATTTTAATTAAGAAATATAGAGAAAATAAGTTTTGCGTAAGATTTTTGTAAAGGGAGGGTCAGTTACCGGAGAGGGAGCTGACGTCACAAAACGCAGCGCTGGGATTGGTTAGATCCGTGGGTGTGGGAAAACCCTTATAAAGGAGGGGTCAGTAGTCAGGAGTAGTACTGATGTCATAGGTGCCGCGCTAGGATTGGTTGAATCAGCGTGGGAACAGAAAAGAGAAAATTGTAAAGGAGGGGTTGACAGCGAAACGTCACCAAAAAGGCCGCGCAAGGATTGACTTAGAATTTAAAATTAACAAAGGTTTGATTGGCTGAGAGTTTAGAAGCAAAATTATAAGTAGATAAGGATTGCATGTTAAAACGCGATCCGACTTTAACAGGGAATCGTCCAGATAGGAGATTTCTAGGGTTTGCAGAATATAATTTTATACATCAGTATTTGCCTAAAATTTACAGAGAAAAGAAAAAGATGTCAGTTTTACAAAAGATCAAGAATTATTTCAAAAAGGACAAACCAATCAAGACTAGGGAGGGAATTATTATTCCCCCAGCCAAAACACCCGCATCATATATGATGATGGAGAGAGGTTATCATACTTGTGTATGGATAGAAAATTGGAGAGAATATACCAAAAATGACGGAATATTAGAATTTCCTGAAAATGGCACATTCAATGGGCGAATTCTTCAAAATTTGAGACAAAGGATGAATGATTTAGAAGCTAAACCCAGATTAACTCAATACGAAGCTTTAGAGGAGTGGGAAACCGAAGCATTTGAGCGTGATCGATCTCGAAGTAATGGGAGGTATCCAGGATTTTTCCCCAGATATTTACGTGAAAATAGGGAAGGTCAGATGAAGCAATGGAGAAGGGCAATGCTTGTTGAGGGATTATATCCACTACTCACAGAAGTAGAAAAATCAGGAGGCAAGTGTACAGAAAAGACTAAACATTTAATGAGACATGAAGACTCAGAAGATGAGTTTATGGAAGAAATATTGAGGAATCCTCCACCGTATCAGGAAGGGTCAAGTGGAATTCCTCCTAGTGCCCCACCACAAACACCAATGGTACCTCAGGTACTACATGAATTCACCCGAATAGAATACTTCATGAGAAAGAAAAGGAAGCATTAGAAAAGACCAGAGCAGAATTAGTACGGAAAATATCCCAGATAAAAACACATCCTGATTCATTGACTATTCCTGTAACAATTGGTCCAGTAGTACCATTATATGGTATACAAGGAAATTGTCCTCCTCTCATACCCGTATCTTCTCCTATGAATACTCCCGAAAATTTTCAAAAACTTGAAGCTCCGGTTATAATTGAAGATCATTTTAGTGATTGTGATTCCACAATATCTCTCATGGATTTACCTGTCAGAGGTCCAGTAAAGGGTACTCCAAGAAAAGAAATACCTGAGCATTCAAAAGATGTAAGTTTAATAACTTCATCAGGGGCAAAGAGTGCTACCATAGTAACACCTGAAGATTTAGAAAGGTGGGTACAAGGATCAGATAAATTGTGCACTCCTCCAAAATTGCTAGACATTCAGAAATTAAAAGCTGAGTTAGAAGAAATGATAGCAGGAAATATAGGAGTAGAACGCTTAAACACTTATGATGAAGAAGAATTGCTGTTCCTATGCATGAGTATCACTAGAAATGTAAGGTTATTTCATGAAAATTTGTCCAATCTAGCCCTACAAATGGGAATCGAAATAGGAAATCAAAAGTACTACAGAAACCCTATAGAGCAGAATTTTCAGACAAAGATTTAGAAAATATGAATGCTTCTGGAAGAAGACTACAAATACGAGAATTAATGTTAGTTTTGCAAAAATGGGGAGACCTAGATAAGTGGAGAACTAGGTGGGCAAAGAAAAAGGAAGAAGCTCGCTCAAGTCGAACAGCTTCTGAATATGTAATGAAGGAAACAGAAAAAGTTGACAAAATGTACCCGATGCGAGAAGTTGCAGGAGGAGGTTATGTACATGTCCCATGGAGTAGACAGGATATTTTATCATTTACGAATGATTTCCCAAAGCTGAGAGAAAAGCCAATTGAATGGTACAAGCAGGTTGAAAGGTTTGTGAAAGTATCAAAAGTATTGTTGAAGGATTTGGATGGTCTGTTTGACATAGTGGTACCTGCAGATTTATGGACAGATTGTAAGATCACAGTCAATTGGCAGAGTGATGAATATCCCAGAGATCCAAAAACAGGTGCCCCGTCAAATGATCTGATGAAAAAGTATCAGCAGGTGATAACATACCTGAAAGGGAAAATACCACCGAAAGAAACAGATTGGGTAAAAAATAGATCGAACTACCCAAGAAGCCAGTGAAACAGTTCATTCATATTATGAACGCCTTTTGCAGGTGTTCAAACAGTACAGTGGATTTGAGGACATTGGAGACAAAAACATGAGTCAGTTTGTATACCGATTTGTGTATGGTTTGAAGCCCGAGATTTGTCAGATGATTAAGCAGCATATGCTCTGTTGGCAAGGGAAACCAATTGACGAAATTTTGAAATATGCAAAATATTGTGGGGATGATATTGAGGATAGGCACAAGAAATTACAAGAAAAGGTAATGTGGGCACAGGTGAAAATGGCTGAAAAACAGGGAATTAATTTAGATAATCCTAATGAAAATCAGGGAAAAGACTCTGGAACGAATGATGATTCTGGAAATGGTGGAAGAATGAAAGGACGAATGAGTAGAGAAGAGGCTAAAAAGAAATTTCCTTGTCATGGATGCGGAAAATTGGGGCATTGGAAGGATGAGTGTAAAAAGATTCGAAATAATAATGCCCAAATCAAAATTTAAATTCACAAACGCAGAATGACTCACAGCAAGGAGTAAATCCTCAGAGTCAGTTGCCATCTCCACCTGTTCAGGGTAATGTAAGCAGAGCAAAGCACGGTACAGACATCGGATACTCAGAGGGAAGTGGTAAGAATGATTATATGACCTCACAATTTCTTTTGCAGGATGATTTTTGCGGGTTCGACGCATGACGGTGCCTAGGAGAGGGGGAGAAGGAATGCGTACTTGGCGCAAACCTACAGGGAGATCAATCAGGTCCATATGTTGAAGGAAAAGTGAGAGGTAATGATATTACTTTTCTTTTGGATACTGGTGCTACCAGGTCTACTGTGAGAACAGTAGACGTCCCAAACCTTCCTCTCTCTGGTGAAGATATTCAAGTTGTAGGGGTTGCTAACGAAAGAATTAGAACACCACTTACCGAACCAATGGAGGTTAAAATTGGGAATTTCAAAGAAATGCATCAATTTGTAGTATGCGATTCCAGTCCAGTAAACCTACTAGGTAGGGACTTATTGTGCAAAATGAATTGCACTATTTTCTGCACACCGGATGGTGTGGCAGTACAAACACCAGATGAAGATCATGTATATAAAATTATGGTCGCAAAACAAGGAACAGAAGTAGATGAAATGTTTTCATTAATAACAAAAGATGAATTGCCAGAAGAATTAAAAGATACAGTAAACCCCATAGTATGGGATCTCACGGGAAAGGAAGTAGGTTTCATGGCTAAAATAGACCCAGTTCAAGTAACTGTAAAAGAAGGTGCAATTTTCCCAAATACAAAACAGTACAAAATGAGTGCAGAAGTAAAAGGAGGTGTCATTGAAGAAATCAATCGGATGGTCAAACAAAATATACTGAGAGAAGTAATGAGTAGTCCATGTAATTCACCAATCATGGGACTAAAGAAACCTAGTGGAAAATATAGGATCGTTCAAGATCTGAGGAAAATTAACAAAATTGTAGAACCATGTTGTCCTATAGTGCCAAACCCTGCAGTAATTCTGTACCAGATTCCTTGGAATGCTGGATGGTTTACAGTCATAGATCTGTGTCAAGCCTTCTTTTCAATTCCGTTACATCCAGACAGTCAGTATCTTTTCTCATTTAAATTCGAAAATAAGGTTTATGTGTGGAATCGTGTTCCTCAGGGGTACACAGAAAGCCCTTCCATTTTTAATCAGATATTGAAAAAGTGTCTCGAAAAATTAGTGATGCCAGGAAGCTCAGTTTTAGTCCAATATATCGACAATTTATTGGTGGCATCAAGCACCAGAGAGGACTGTGTTGTTGATACTACAGCACTTTTGAATCTTTTGGCAGAAGAGGGACATAAAGTGTCACCTGAAAAATTACAGTTTTGTACAACAACTGTTAAATACCTGGGACATCAAATTGAGAGAGGGAAAAGAAGAGTAACCTCTGAAAGAGTAGCATTAATAAAAAGAATGCAAATGCCAGTAACGCAAAGACAAGTAAGAATGTTCTTAGGAATAGTAGGTTACTGTCGACAATGGATACCAGGATTTTCCATGTTGGCTAAGCCCTTGATTAACATGACAAAAAAGAAAGCAAAAGATCCTGTTGAGTGGGAAGATGAAAGTGTAGAAACTTTTGTAAAATTGAGAAATTCCCTTTGTTCAGCACCTGCCTTAGGCATGCCAGATTATAAAAGAGAATTCACATTGTTCTGTCATGAAAGAGAAAATTGTGCACTTTCAGTTTTAACTCAAAGACATGGTCTGGACAGACGTCCTATAGCATACTTTTCCGCTACACTAGACCCTGTGGCATCTGCGTTGCCAGGATGTTTGAAAGCAGTAGCAGCAACATGTTTGAGCATCGAACAAAGTGAATCAATTGTGATGGGACATCCTGTAAAGGTATATGTTCCACATGCAGTGGTGATTCTGTTGACCAGAACACGAACTCAGCATCTCACTCCTAGTCGGCTGACTAAGTATGAGAGGATAATAATGGGTGCTGAAAATGTGACCATGGTGAGGTGTACAATAATAAATCCAGCAAGTTTACTACCAGATCCATATCATGAGACAAGTAAAGATGACGAAGAAGATGAACATGATTGTTACAGATTACAGAACTATGCACAAAACCTCGTCCAGATATAGAGGAACAGCCTCTTAAAAAGCCAGATAAAGAACTGTTTGTTGATGGCTCTTGCCAGAGACATGAAGATGGCAAACTAACAGCTGCCTATGCAGTATGTGAATTAACTGGAATAGTCGAAGCATCCTATTTACCAGGGGTAAAATCTGCACAAGTAGCTGAATTGATTGCGCTGATAAAAGCGTGCAAAATTGGGAGGAATCAGAAAATAACCATATTCACTGATAGTCAATATGGTTATGGGGTTGTGCACGATTTTGGCCAACTGTGGATGCAGAGGGATTTCATGACTTCTTCAGGATCTCCCATTAAAAATGGACAATTTGTAAAAGAATTGCTAGAAGCAATACAATCACCAAAAGAATTGGCTGTGGTGAAATGTGCCGCACATCAGTCAGGAGATGACTGGGTGGTAGTTGGCAACAGATATGCAGATTTGGTGGCTCAATATTGTGCCAAAACCAGAACATCAGTGAATAAGAGGGTGGAAAGAATGGGAATCAGCTGCCAACTTATGCTATTTATGCCACCTGAAACATGGAATGAAGTGAAAAGATTGCAAGACGAGGTTGATGAAGTTGAAAGAAATTTGTGGATCAAAGTGGGTTGTTCTCAAAGAAGAGAAGATGAAGTATGGGTCAGTACAGATGGCAGACCAGTCATGCCAGATTGTTTACTTTCTCAAATGGCTAGGATGTATCATGGAGACACACACATAGGGAGAGATGCAATGATTAGACTATTCAGACAAAATTGGTACAATCCCAAATTCAGAGCTGTTACAGAAAGTCTTTGCCAGAGATGTCTAATTTGCCAAATGCACAACACAGGCAGGAAAACAATAATTGGGTTTGGGAAGATTGGGAAGGCAGAGGGTCCATTCATAAGATTGCAGTTTGACTTCATACAGCTACCACCATGCAGAGGATTGAAATACGTATTAGTCATAGTATGTCTGTTTTCAAAGTGGGTGGAGGCATATCCAACTAGGAGAAATGACAGCATTACAGTTGCAAAGCTGTTACTAAGAGAGCTCATACCTAGGTTTGGTTTCCCAGTATCTTTGGAATCAGATAGAGGAAAACATTTTAACAACGAAGTGATCCTGATAATCTGTGAAGCATTTCAAATCAAACAGAAACTGCATTGTGCATATCGTCCAGAGGCTTCTGGAGTGGTGGAACAATTGAATGGCACCATAAAGTCAAGATTGGGAAAAATGTGTGCATCAACATCATTGGAGTGGCCTGATGCATTGCCACTCGTTCTGATGGGACTCAGAAGTATACCTGATCGAACAACAGGTTTGAGCCCCCATGAAATCATGATGGGAAGAGCGATGAGACAAACACATGTTCCCACAAATAGACTGGTGAATATTTCTGATGATATGGTGTTGGACTACTGTAAAGGATTGGCTGACCTAGTGCGTTCTGTCTCTCACCAGGTTGGAGAAGACGCAGTTTCCAGACAGCCTGAACTAGAACATGATCTGAATCCTGGTGATTGGGTGGTAGTGAAGAATCACACCAGAGAAACGTGTCTATCACCCAGGTGGAGCAGACCTTGTCAAATCATATTGACCACAAACACAGCAGTAAAGTGTGCCGGATTTCCGAATTGGATTCATGTAAGTCACACCAAGAGAGTACCAGACCCAGAAGAAGAAAACACTCAGACGACACCAATCACTGAAGAAGCTGAAGGTTGCCAAGCTGAAGAATCTCAGGCTCGAGGTTCAAGAGAAGCTGACGGAGAACAACCGAGCACAAGTCAGGATTGGATACCAGTGGTCGAAATTCCTGAGGTTTTCCACCGAACAAGAAGTCAAAGAAAATTAAAGGCAATTGAAGAAGATCTGATAGGTGAAAAGAAGGGGTTCAGGATCAAGAAGACAAGCTAGTAAACGACCCTGAACCAAATCAGATAGGGAAAGAAAACTGGACTGAAAGCAGTGAAGAATTAATAGAATTTGAACAGGGAGAGACAGGTTTAGAAGAAGCAGGTCAGGCTGCAGAAGTACACAGTGCAATAAGTCCTGATCAGAAGCAGTTAGGTCAAGAGGAAAATACAGAAGAAATAGAGACTGAGAAAAGTGAACATAAAAAAGTAAATACAGAACAAAGTGAATTATTGGAAACTCACAGTGGAGCTGCAAATGAGAAACCAATAAGACCAGAAAAAGAACAATTAGATAAGTCAGAGAAAACAAAGAACAAAATAGTACCAACCAGTGAAAATAAAAAGACACCTGAAGACGAAATTAAAGAAACGGTACAAACAGAAAAGCTAAGAAAAGGAGACCAGTGGCCAAGTTTCATCAAAAGAGTAAAGTGCCACATAAAAACCAGAAGTGAAGATCCAGAGCAAGTACCTGAAATAACAAGTCAAACTGATCAAGAGAAAAAGTCGGGAAAAAGAAAAAGTAAAAGATTAAGACTTGTGAACAACAAATTCAAGGGTCCTGATTGGACGTATATTGTTCTTGAAGACTTTGAAAGTTCAGAATCAAGTGACAGTGGTGGTAAAGGAACATGTGCAGAACTAACTTACGAAGAGGAAACAAGACCACCTTGACTAAACAAAAATTCTACTGAAGAAAAGGAAGAGAGATAAGAAGAGAAATCTTCCTTGTCGAAAAATGCCTGATGATAGGGATACTGGGAGACCAAAGAGAAAATGTTGTAGGAGATGCTGTGCAATTTGCATATGTAGTCTAGTATTGGTGCTTATAGTATGGTTAGTCCTGATTGTAGCAATTCCTTACCTGATGATAATAGATAAAAAGAACAATAATGAAACTATAGGGAGGACAGCAAACATGAAGGGAAATAGGGTAGAACTAATGGCAGAAGAGGATGAAGGAATTCATCATGTGATAGCTGATAACGACACTAGTTTAAATGTTTTCACGAAGTTATTGTTTCAGTATGTAGACACCATGGAAGTTAGTAATTGTTATGTCTGTATGAAATTACCTGAATCAGTAGCAGAAGGATTAACATACCATCATTTACCACTGACATATGGCATTTCATGTAGCGTATTAACAAGTTTATTTTATAGTACAGGTAGATTACAATATTACTATTCCAATATAGATGTTGTATTTTCTGAAGTTCCTATTCGCAAAAGCATGAACCCAGTGCTTAGCGCTTTAGATGCACAGTTTATGGGAGAATTTTTCTTAACAATGAAATCAATAGACTTAACACATGCACGTAGACACAATCTAACATGTTCTTTATTAGAAGAAGAGAAAATATTTTTGAATTTAGTAGAAGATAGAAGACAAGATTTTCAAAAGAAAGCTACAGAGCATAAGGCTCATTTACCACCTTGGGGGAGAAAGAAGGAAGTTACACACCTGGCAAAGATCAAGCTGCTATGGCTCTGGATTTCGAAAAGAAGGGAAAAATTTGTCTTCATAGATTAAAAACTGACTATAACAATGTTTTCATCGGTACCAGTGATTGTGAACACAATTTTTTAATATTGGGAGGTTGGGGACTTAAAGGAGGAACAGATTCAGTTTTTCCTGGAATCTGTTATGTCTGCGGGAATAAGGCTTACTTTAGGCTTCCTGCACGATGGTATGGAAGTTGTTACTTTGGAATTGTTTTTCCGAAAATATACCACGTAAAAAGAAACACTGGACGCAATGAAAACAATGGCGAATTAACACGTAATAAAAGAGCTAGTTTTTCAGAAATAATAGGTGATATATTTGGTGCATTGATACCTTCAGTGGGAATAATTCTGAACTCAAGGAAGATATGTAAATTGTCTACAGTAGTTGATCGTTTATCAACGAATACTGCTGGAGGGTTTCTAATGATTAATGCGGAAATGGTTGCGATTAGATCCATGGTAATGCAAAATCGACTTGCTCTTGACATAATATTGGCAAAAGAGGGCGGAGTCTGTAAAGTATTGAAAACAAAACACTGTTGCACTTATATTCCCGATAAGAGTGCAGAAATTGGGACATATATTCAGAATATAACTAAACTTGAGCAAGAACTTAAACCACTGGAAGTTGATAGTGTATGGGAAAGATTGACAAATAGTATATCGTCAATCGGAACCTGGTTTTCTGATATAGGTAAAGGACTTATAGGTCAAATATTAGTTCTCTTAGCAGGGATAGCAATAATAGTTCTGACAATAGTATTTTGGTGTAAATGCTGCAGAAAGAATGGAACGTATAAAGTGACAGACAAAGGAAAGAAGAGAAAGAGAGACGAGATTGAACTAGAAGAATGGAAAAGTGAGTTATACAAAAAGATGAAGGGAGATTGTAAAAATAGAAAAGCTAAAAATGAAAATGAGAATGAAGTGATTTGCTAGAAGTTAGCATCTGATTGAGGGTATTTTTTTGATGGCTCAGAAACGCCATCAGAGAGGGGATTGATGGAGCAAGGTTTCGCAAATGAAACTTGCTCGGATGTAATCTTCCTCATTGTATTAATATTAAAACTTGTATTGTCTGTATTAATATTTGCACACACTACATGAATAGTTAGGAAGCTTGCCTATGTTGTTTTTCTAACAAATAACGCTTGTTCCTAGTCTAAAATGGCCGCTTAAGCGCGGGATTTTAACTGCGCATGTCACAACCTGATCACATGGTGTGACGTCTTTCTTTGCTTGGTGGGAATTTCTGCTTCTGCGCAGTGTGCATTAAAATGGCTGCTCAATGTTCTCACATGCTTAAGCTTGCTCTCGTGTCATTATTAAATAGTCATTTCTTAACGCAATTAATGCGGGATAGGTTTTTTATAATTAAAAGGGATTAGGAATAAGATAAGTGGTATACAGTGAAACGTTTTATTTTTGATATTAATATTTCCTTCTTGCACTTTTAGTAATTCGTAATCTTGGGCCTGGTTGGTGACTTGAAACTTGAAAAGCAGAAGGTTCTGCGCATGACTCCTGAAAGACTGCCAAAATGAAGTCAACTTGGACGTCTCACAAGGCCATGACCTATCGGCCGAAGAGGATGTTCTAAATGTACAAAATTGTAACAGTAGATACAATTGCTATAGAAATTGTTTATAATTTGTTGTGAGACGGGTGGGAAATAAAGTGAATGTATTAAATTGAAGGGGCGGGAACGTTAATACAATAGGCTTCACAAATTAAGCCAAATTTGTCATGGTGCGAGAATCCACCTCCTGTCCCTGTCCAATCAGAAGTAGTGGTCCCATATTTTAGCAACATTAAGAGGAGGTACATGGGCGTAGAAGGGTATAATAGAATATAGCATTAGTAGTTAGTTTAGCTCAGACTTTTAGAACATACAGAAGAGCTCCAGGCTGCCCAGCTGATCGGTTGCTGACTGAATCCCTATCCAGAAGAGGTCCTGAGGAGGGGGTGGGGGAGTCCATTAGAGGAAAGAATCGAGGAGAAGTCGAGTGCCAGAGAGGGGAACGGCGCAGGCGTCGTTATAGAGAGGTCTCCAGTCCTGTCCTGATCCTGAAGAAGGTCCTTGCTCTTCATCCTTTCAGGGTCCTATTCTTCAAAATCCTTGGCTAAGGGTTTGGTTCTTGCACTTAGGTAAATATATGCAACTTTTAGTTGCGCTGCTGTTCCTATCTTCTCTTTTCCTTAAACACCGTCATATATTAGTAATAATTATTCTGTACTTCCACATGGGTATTCTGATCAAATACCGTGTCTTTTTCTGTATTTTACTCTGCTAAAACTTTAGATAAACATTTTAAAACTTCCTGACTCTGTGGTTATTTCAGGATTATGTACAATAGTGAATGTCACTCATTTTAAATTTCCCAATTAGCAAAGGATCCATTGGTAAGTTATTACTCTTCAATCAGAAGGTAATTGGTAGCAGGGATTTTGATAAAAGAGTACATCTGACACCCAGCGTAAGTATTAGTGTAGTATGAATGTATGGGCCCAAGTGAGTATATGGAGTATAAATGCTGTTTGCTAATATCGCGCTGGATCAGTTTTCTGGTAAGCAGAGGACAGTTTGTGTTACTCTTTGTTAATTGGGTAATGAGAATTTTATTTTGTATCTTTATGAACTAAAACCCGTTATTTTTGAGTATTGTTTTATGTTGTCCAGAATACCCCGGGGAAAAAGAATAGTGGGTGGCAAGTAGAAGCCATACTGCAGTGAGGTTATCTGTCAGGCAGAAATAGTACTGAATAGTTAAGCAGGACTATCAGCACTTGTTAGGGATTCTATGTGTATAAGAATAGTGGAAGAAGTATGCTGGTGAAAATTTGATGTTATATCACCTAGAAAGGGTAACATTGAAGAAGTAACAGGTATTTCAGAAGCTTGTGTGAAGAATAAACGGAAGGGTTTTACTCGTAGTGTATGTTTTAGTAAACGGAAAGGTTTTACTAAGTGTGTAAGAGAACCTATCTTTCTGAATTAGAGAAACTGGCACGATAGCGAATGTTTTATGTTTTTACTGAATTTTAATTAAGAAATATAGAGAAAATAAGTTTTGCGTAAGATTTTTGTAAAGGGAGGGTCAGTTACCGGAGAGGGAGCTGACGTCACAAAACGCCGCGCTGGGATTGGTTAGATCCGTGGGTGTGGGAAAACCCTTATAAAGGAGGGGTCAGTAGTCAGGAGTAGTACTGATGTCATAGGTGCCGTGCTAGGATTGGTTGAATCAGCGTGGGAACAGAAAAGAGAAAATTGTAAAGGAGGGGTTGACAGCGAAACGTCACCAAAAAGGCCGCGCAAGGATTGACTTAGAATTTAAAATTAACAAAGGTTTGATTGGCTGAGAGTTTAGAAGCAAAATTATAAGTAGATAAGGATTGCATGTTAAAACGCGATCCGACTTTAACAGGGAATCGTCCAGATAGGAGATTTCTAGGGTTTGCAGAATATAATTTTATACATCGGTATTTGCCTAAAATGTACGGAGAAAAGAAAAAGATGTCAGTTTTACAAAAGATCAAGAATTATTTCAAAAAGGACAAACCAATCAAGACTAGGGAGGGAATTATTATTCCCCAGCCAAAACACCCGCATCATATATGATGATGGAGAGAGGTTATCATACTTGTGTATGGATAGAAAATTGGAGAGAATATACCAAAAATGACGGAATATTAGAATTTCCTGAAAATGGCACATTCAATGGGCGAATTCTTCAAAATTTTGCTTTGGGGGATTCACTCTCTTGGAGGAATCATGGACTTCAGGGTATTACTTACTGCAGTTCTTAACAAGTATCATGTCTCACTACTTGACAGGAAATATAACCTGACCAAAATATCACAAGAAATAGTATCACACGACATGTAAGCTAGATCAGATCATTGTGATTGACCATTCGGCCTTTAAGTTGCTAGATTAAATTGATCAAGAAACCTCTCTGCTCTCCATAGAAACATGCCAGTAAATGACCAGGAAATGGGGCCCATCAGCCTACCACATGCTTTCTTTATTAGTCTCCAGATTTACTCTTGCCTTTTCCACTACTATCCATCTGCTGTGACGTAGGGGAATCCAACTTATGTTTCCTGCCTGCTCATTTCTTGTAGGCCCTACATGTTTTCCAGCTTCAAGAGAATGGAAGAGAGAGAAGAAGTCATGAAGAGTGAGATGGAAAATGTGTGCGAAAAAACTGCTTTATAATGCAGCACTTTGTCCATTTTTTTCAAACATTTATGAAGCGAGAATGTCCCCAAACTCCCCCTTGAAATGGTGGGTTTATTCCGTTCCTTCGTGCTGTACCGGGGCTAGCAGGCCTGGAAAGCTGTGCCAGTCATAGGTTTCCATGCATAGGTCTGGGAAACGTTTGTGTATTCCTGTTTTTTCCTGTTAGTAGGCTTAATTGTTTGTGTAATAAAATTGCACCTACTGAGATACTATCATCTTTTTTTTTTTCGGAGTTTTATATAGCGCGAGCTTGACCCGAAGGAATCAGAGTCCTTTACATTCGCACCAGTTGCATTACACAAGGACACATTCACTTTTTTGTTAGGCACGGGGAGATTTACAAGCCCCTTGCGCCACCTTTGCGTCACTTTTAACATGGGAAAAGTGATGTAAGGGTGGCGCAAGGGGCTTGTAAACTTGCCCCATAGTGATTTGCCCAGAATCACAGGATGTTGAGCGTCATTGCTGAGACTCAAACCTGGTTCCCCAGATTTGAGCTTTACCCCCCTAGCCGTTAGGCCACAACCTCTCCCCAAGTGGCCTAACAGCCTACTCTTTGTGCAAGGAAATGTTTGCTTTACTTCTTTTACTCTCCATATGGAAAATAATTGTGTCCACACATAATCCCCTTCCCCTACACCTCCATCAATTGTGGTGGTGCTACCTTTGTTTCCCCTCCTTGAAATGGATTTAATATTGCCACTAACCATTACCAGGCTTGGAAGAGAATGAGTGGAGTATGCCCTGTCTCAAGTTTGGGGCTGTTCTTAAGCCTACAGGGTAAAGCTCACCATGGAAAACCCACTCTTCCACCCTTTGAGTGAAAGTTAATCACACTTAATAGTGCACCATATTACTACATTATGCTGAGTAAAAGGATTAATGAATGTAAGGTCAACTTTGAGGGACTATCTTTAATTTGTTAAATGAAAGTAACATCTTGTACATGTAAGTCAAGTTTATACACACAAGCTGCTTTCTGGATTAGGCTCTTTACCTATTTCATACAGACTCACTGATTGCACTTTTGAAGTGACTTCAGTATGTGCCCTGCTCCACTGCTTTAGCAAGCTTGGGGAGCATATCAGACAGTGCTTAAGTTGCAAAAAAATAAGTGTCAGGTCTCTCTTCAGGAGGCGACTGCCCTTTGTACCACACGTTGCCCCTGCCAGTGCTGCCAATTATAGTAACAACACAAGTTTTAACATTCACACTCCTACTGTGTGACAGTTCGACTATTTCAGGCCCCCAAAGCTATAAGAATGGCTAGGATGACAGGTAATATTTTTGTAATGTATATTGAGTTAATAATTAACTGTTGTTGTGGTCATCTTTGAATTAGCCGGACATCGCCACCTTGTGGCAGATTGCCACAGGCCCCAGGGATTGACAATTAAGTGCTGGTGTCGAGCACCGGAAACCACCCTCTCAAATTAAGCACTGATATCACATAAAGTGAGCATCTGTGTTTTAGGCAGGATTGTGTTTGTGCAGGAAAGGCTTCCTTCCTGCACAAAAACAAGCCTGGAAGGCTTTTTCACACATGGAAAGAGAAAGAAACGAGGAGAAATAAAGTTATTTCTCCTTGTTGCGCCCCCCCACCGCAACAACTATGGAACACAGAGTAAGGCAATGCAGTGATTTGCGCGGCCTTTTCTTTATCCCTATTTATGAGGCCATGCAAAGTGGCTTTGCGTGCCCTCATAAATATGATTTTGTAGTGTGCTCTGCCAGATCATCACAAAAAGGGACGCATTGGCAGTGCAAGGGGATCATAAATATGCACCCAAGTGCCTCCCACAATATTAGGTTGACTTAAATAATGGATGATCTGGAGCAGCAGCATTTTACCACCTTATAGAATGCTAAATTATTGCTTGTCACTGAAAGTTTGAAGGAAAGTGCTGCTTTTGGCAGGAAATTGATGAGTGTTCGCTGACTTCTCTAAAGTGATTACAGAGCGCAAATGTGCACAACATTATAACATAACATAAAGCAATTTCACAACACATCAAAAATATAACAGTGCACAAAAGGGCACCAACAAAATTGTAAAAAATGGAACCCAAAAGCAACAGTATAATAAAATAACACAAACTATTATTGCAGCACAAAATACAACAACAATTATATCATATCACCACCATGACATAATGCCAGACAACAAACACAACACAGCAAACACCGACAGATACTCTTGCCACACATTGCCACTTGCATAAATCTACTTTTTTGCTACAAAGCACAGTCCATGCACAGCCTTACTTATCACAAAGACATGTGTTAGCGCCAGTTAAATACAATTTTTGAACCCAGCCCTTGGTCTCATTGCATCACAGGAATCTTCTGCCAGTTTTCTAAAAACTGAGGATTGCAGCCTGAAGAGATCATTTACTATGCAAAATAGAACTACATATTTCCAATTAATGAGCTGAACAATGTGTGCCATATATCAGTAGTAAATTCATACCATCAACTGTGAACTATATTAAAGCCACAGGGCCTATCACAAAAAGTGAGCACTGCAAGTGCTAATTTAAGACATGCATTCTACCACTGTTTTGAGATGACTGGTGTCCTAAACAGTTAAAACACCACTGGCCCATTTGGATGGTGGTAGATAGTTGCTTGTCAAATGAATGTTCTGCTTCTAGGTGGGAATGTTGCAGCATTTGTTGACATCTCTAAAGTAAGCAAAATAAAATATCACAAAAAATAACAGAGCACAACACAAAAAACACTGAAAACATAACCTAACACAACTTCTATACAACACAATATTGGTGTACTAAAAACAGAAGCCCAAAAAAACCCAGAAAACATCACCACCACAAAAAAAGTCACAAAGAATATGGACAAATATTCTTGTCACACATTATCACCTTCAGAAGTATGCTTTTATAATTTAGTGGTAAAATGGCTTGCATGAGCACAGCCTTAATGTATTACCAAGGACTTATAGTGCCAGTCAGAAATGTTTTGTGATCCGGCACCTCTGAGATTAAACTTGACAGTGTTAAAAGTATGCTACATTTATATACAGATACCAAAACATTGCTGCCTTATCATTGTGGCCTATACAAAATGCAGAACTGATAACTTTTTGTTAGATCTGTCAGCCTTATGGTGGTCTTCTCCACAAACCTTTTGCCTGCTTACCTTCCTCTTTGGGCTGATTCTTTTTGTTGGCCTTAGGACTCTGGGCACTTTACCAATGCTGGCCAGCGCTAAAGCGCGTGTGCTTCTCCCCTAAACATGGTAACATTGGGTTATCCACAATTGGGATATTTTATTTATCTGTAAGCCTCTAGTAGAGTGTGCTACCTGTGCCCAGGGCCTGTAAATTAAATGCTACTAGTGGGCCTGCAGCACTGATTGTGCCACACATACAAGCAGCCCTTTGAACATGTCTCAGGTCTGCCACTGCAGAGCCTGTGTGTGCAGTTTTACTGCTATGTTGACTTGGCATTTAAAATCCCTTGTCAAGACTTAAACCCCCCTTTTATTACACAAAAGTCACCCCTAAGGTAGGCCCTAGGTAGCCGATAGGGCAGGGTGGTGTGCAACCAAAATGTAGGACATGTACCATTAGGTTTTGCATGTCCTGGTAATGAACAACACGCCAATTCATGTTTCACTCCTGTGAGGCCTTCTCCTCTCATAGGTTAACATTGAGAATTCCTTATTACACTTTTAAGCTGTAATTCCCGATTGAGAATGAGTCGCCCTGGCTTGACCTCTTTAGTTGTAAAGTTGGATTTAGCATTACTATTCTAGAAATACCACTTTTAAAAAGTTGGCATTCATCAGCTCTTAAAGCTAACACACATCTGGGGTGGATGACAGCTTGACATTGTGCATTCCCACTACACAGTCACAAACAAAGGAAGGTTAGGGGTGTCTGAGTGCCCATCTTCATCCTGATGGCTCATCCTGGGCAGGATGGGAGGGAGGAGCTGACACACCTGAATAGGCAGTGTCCTGTCCCCACACAGAGGTTTGATTACCCCCCCCCTTTAGTGAGTCTGGAGCCAGGGCTAAGAAGAAAGGATCTCTGTGCACTTTAATGACCCTTCTTTGAAGTCACCACTACTTCAAAGGCACAACTGGGTATAAGTACTGGGTCTCTGACCCCATCAAATCAGACCATTCTGGACTTGTAAAGAAACTCTGTCAGGAAGAAGGAGGGCTGTGCTGCTACAAGGACTGCCCCACTGCTGGACCTCTGCTCTGGAAGAACTTATGTTCTGCTCTGCTGCCCTGCTGCCTGCTACCATCTGACCAATGCTTAGGAAGAACTGGACTCGCCCGAACCCAGACTGATCTTCAAGTGCCTGTTGGCTTGCCTCCTGTTTCTGAGTCTCAGGGATATCCGAGTCTCACCCGCTACTCCTGTGCATGGTCCATTGGAAATTGACCCAGGTTATTGCTCCAGTCGAACAGATGCATCTCCTGTCTACATGTAATGGACTGAAATGGACTCTTTACCCGAACCTTCAAACAAAGCTAGAAACTTAGGATTCGTGGTAGATAAGGAACTAAAGTTTAGCGACCAAGTAAACAAAATAACCTCGGCTGCCTTTTGTTCCCTAAGGTTAATAAAAGACAATAGAAACATTTCTGCCCCCTGAACTACTCAAAACGGTAACAATGGTACTCATTCTTACGAGGATTGATTACTGCAACAGTATGTATCTCACGCTTGCCTTTGGACTCGTTAAGAGGCTTCAGGTATTGCAAAACAATGCAGCCCGTTTCCTTTGTAAAATTCCGAAGTATGAGTCAGCAAGAGGAGCAATTAGGAAATTACATTGGTTGCCAGTGAAACAACAATGCAGTTTCAAATCTCTCTGTATGGCCTATAAATCTTTGCATGGACTTGGGCCAGACCATTTAAAAAAGAAACTGAAATGGTACATTCCAGCAAGGACACTCCGATCGGGCCTCGCAAGGAACCTGATTGTCCCCCCATTTAGAAAAGCCACCTGGGGTGGAAGGAGCTTTTTCAGGGCCACTGCCATACTTTGGAACAATCTCCCATTAACATTAAAAACTGCTCCCTCCTTACTCTCCTTTAGAAAAGCCTTAAAAACCTGGCTTTTTACTCAGGAGTAGAAGTTTTTCTTTCTGCGCTTTTGCCTTACTCCAACTAAGTCACTATCTCAGCCTGATCAGATTTCAATAGTGCCAAGACACCCCAGGGCAGGAGATCGCGCTTTATAAGTTACATTACATGTAGCAGAACAGACGCATTGTCGCAGTTGTGGGAGCAGAATCAGTGCATCACACTTGGAACCAGTGCATCACCTTAAATAACTGATGAATTGGAACCAAAGCATCACCACCACTGCAGTGTGAGAAGATTGACGCATACCTTCGACTGCGTGGAGAAACCTGGTGCATTGTCTACAGAACCAATGCCTTTCACTTTGGCGTATCATCTTCAGAACTGATGAATTGCCACTACCGCGTGAAGAAAGTTGATGCATCACTGCGACTGCAGGATTGACACCGACACATCTCTTGGCTGCACCCGCATCTCGCTGTTGCAACCAGGATCAAGGTACTTTGTTCAGCGGGTCATGCATGGCTCTTGTATTTGGCATGGTATCTATCGGGTCAGCCTGAACTCTTGACTATGTCCTGGTCCAGCACAACCAGATAACTCCCATAGGCGTTTATTGCTTCTAAGCGCTATTTTCACATTTAATCTTTACAAATTCACATATCACCTTCTACTTATTGGATTTTTGTTGCTTTGGTCTTGTTTTATTTATAAAAATCATATGTACTTTTCTAACCTGGTGTGAAGTCTTTTTGTGGTGTTTTCTCTGTGTTACTGTTTAAAGTGTTGCACAAATACTTTACATGTTGCCTCTTAAGTCAAGCCTGACTGCTCTGTGCCAAACTACCAGAGGGTGAGGTGAGCATAGATTAATTTATGCTGTGCATCTGACTTACCCTGACTAGTATTATGGTTCCTACCTGGACAGGGTGCATACCTCCGTCAACCAGAAACCCAATTTCTAACAGGTCTAGGATAATTTTCATTGTTATATCAGGAACAAGGGGGAGATGTTCTGGTATCCCCCTCACTGGTTTGCAGCACATAGTACGTTTTATTCTTACCCAGGGCTTAAGGTGTGCCAGAGACCCCATTCCCCGAGGCATCTAATCTTCCTAATAAGGGAGGGAAGCCATGCAGCCCCCTCCTTGAGCCATTAATGCCCCAGGGACCCCAGGGACCCCATACCCCAAACACCATGTCCTGGATAGCCCACCCCCGGGACCTAGAGGTTTTCCTGTCTGCACCGGTGCGGGGTAGGGAAACCTGTATTTGATCCCACTTGGTAGGAGCTTTAAAAATGCTCCTGCCTTCTGGGAGCAGACATTTGATTTGCTTCCATGCCCACAATGATGTAGGCAGGGAAACAGATAAAAAATGTGGCATTTTTGGAAGGAACAGTATAAGTTGCTGCTCTCTCTGGGTGTGAGCAATACTGGCTCCCGCTGCAAGCAGGGAGCCAGCTAGGGCCACAGGGGCCCTAGGGCTCCCCACATGGTTCTCAACCAATGTATGGTGGGTGCCCAGGGTAGGCACCAGACAGCCACCTTTCACTAATGCGGATCCCGGGGGATGGGGTCCCAGGGCCAGAAAAGGCTCAGGGAGGGGTAGCACACAGCTCCCTCCCCTTTAAATAAAAAAACAACCCTAGGGCCTAATATCGCTCAGGGAGAGGGGCCACATGGCTCCGCTCACCTTTAAAATAAAAAATAGCCCTTGGAAATCGGGCCCACAGGGCCTAAAGAGGCAAGCGGTTGGCTGCCTGCGGGGGCACAGGCCAGGCCCTGTGGCAAACCCCCTTGCACGTAAAACTGAAAGCAAAGCGCAGTATGGGGTTGGCTGCCTTTCGGTATTTTCGGCATATGGCCTGGCCATAGCTTTGGGTTGGCCGCTTGCAGGGAGTTGTATTTACATATGATAATAAATTAGTTCTTTACATTTAAAAAAAAAACCTAGAAATTCAATGTAAAAACCAAAGGTTAAAGTAATGTTATAATTAGGTAAATGCTCAGTAACAACGTAACATTTTAAACTTGAAAAACCACAGAAATTCACCAATTATAGTTATAGTTATCTCAAGTAACTATGACACGTGCCCTGAAGTAACTATAATGCATTCCCTCTACATGCACTGCTAATTACCACGCATATTACATCACTCATGACATTCTCTATGACATCATTGATAATATCAATGCAACATTTGCAATTAAATTATTGATGAGAAAACTGTGCATGGTGGGGGCGTAAGTTAGGGTTACATTAGGGCACAAGTCAAAGTTACTTCAGATAACTATAACTGTTGAATTTCTGTGGCTTTCAGAGCTCACAAAGTAATATATATATGTGTGTGTTTGTGTATATATATAATTATTTATATATGTGTATATATATATGAGTCATGTGACCTCACGTATAAAGAGCACGCACGACGCACTTTGCAATTTTAAGTATTTCCACCTGTGACCAAGGCGAAAGCTGAAACGCGTAAGGACATGGAAATATGTGCTGCTGTCCTCTGAATAAATGCTTTGCTTTCTGAAATGGGCCTCATCTGTTTGGAGATATATATATATATATATATATATATATATATATATATATATATATATATATATATATATATATATATGTATGTCACATTATATTATGCACTCAGTAATCAAACAAAAACACAACAAAAAAAGACCCAGTCCAATTCAGAAAAATAGAGTACATTTTAATAAATAAATAGAGGTCAAAAAAGCAAAAATTCAAACAGCAGAACCAGAGATATGCAATTCTAAAGTTTTAGGTTGTAGTGCCCAAAACCACACAACTCCACTCGCAGTCATCTGGTCGTGCTAGACCAAGGGAAAGTCACAAGTTCAGGCCAACCATGGAAATGGAATGGAAATGGAAAGATTTTTATAGAGCGAATGGCTACCCGGGAGCATCCCAGCGCTGAAATGGTTACTAGAGTTGGACAGGACCTTTACGGAAAGAGCAACGGTCTTTAATTGTTTCCGGAATGCTAAATGGTTGGGTTCCGTACGAAGATGCAGCGGCAGGCTATACCATAGTTTTGAGGCATTATATGAGAAACACCGGCCGCCACTTTTGGCCTTCTTAATCCTAGGTACCGCTGCTAGGTACAGCTCAGCAGAGCGGAGGCTTCTGTTGGCCTTGTAGGGGCGAATCATGGTTTTAATAATAGGAAGTCCCGACCCTCCTAGAGCCTTATGGACAACACAGAGGGCTTTAAAATGTATTCTGTCCTGCACCGGTAACCAGTGGAGGGCGCGTAGTGCTGGCTTTGCCGAGCAGCGATTGTGGGTTCTCATGAGCAGTCTTGCAGCAGAGTTTTGTACAATCTGCAATTTTGTGGTGACTGCGTTTGGGGCGCCCAGGTAAAGGGCGTTACAATAATCTAACCTCGAGATGATAAGCACTTGGACCAGCGTTTTTTTTGCTTGGTCCGGTAGGAGGGGCAGCACTTTGCGGATCATTCTTAGCATGCCATAACAAGAAGCAGCGGTCTTCCTGGCTTGGACTTTAAAAGTAAGATCTTGATCCAGCCAAACACCCATTCTTTTTATCTCAGTTTTAGTGCTAGGTGCCGGGCCCATGCACGCTGGCCACATGGTGTTGGATATAAAATTTAGCTGGTTGCCAAGCAGCATGAGCTCTATTTTATCACCATTAACTTTTAAGTGGGACAGGCTCATCCACTTGGTAATTTCCTCCAGACAGACATGGAGATCGGAGGATGTATGGTCGGCCTGGGTTAAAGACACAACTAGCTGGGTGTCATCGGCATATGTTACTATATGAATCCCAAAGGGGGAAATGATATCCGCCAGTGGAGACATATAGACATTAAAGAGGGTCGGGCTCAAAGATGAGCCCTGTGGGACTCCACACCTAAGGGGGATAGGTTTAGAGGAGATGTCACCTTCAAAAGCCTGAAAACACCTACCCTTCAAAAAGGATTGGAGCCATGATAACACCTTGCTGGCCACTCCTATGCTCCTAAGACGGTGAACCAGGGTACAGTGATTCACCGTATCGAAGGCTGCACTTAAATCGAGGAGTATGATGGCCGACGTACCTCCAGTGTCGAGGATTCTTCTCGCTTCTTCCACCACCGCTAGTAAAGCAGTCTCAGTGCCTTGGTGAGGGCGGAAGCCAGTTTGTGAGGGGTGAAGCAGGTTGTTAGACTCAAGAAAGGTGGAGAGAGTATGGTTAACATGTTTTTCTGCAATTTTGCGAATTACCGGAAGGAGCGAGATGGGATGGTAGTTGCCCAAATCTGCAAGATCCAGGTTTTTTTTTTTTTAGCAAAGCTTTTACCATTGCTCTCTTCCATTTGGGGGCGACTATACCTAATGCAAGGGAGGTATTAATAAGGCTGGTCATGATGGGGGCAACTGGGGGTGCTACCAGTATTAGAATGTTAGGTGGTGCAGGGTCCAGTGGTGACCCCGATTTAACAGAGGTTAAGGTGGCTAAAAATGACTCCTGAGTCATCGGGATACAGGTTTCCAGATGGTGTGAATTTCCCAGCTGGCCCGCGACAGTCGGTTCCGGTGTGTCAACATCTCTTTGTGGGAGCTGCTTGAGAATATTATGTACCTTGGCAGCAAAGTATTCCGCGAGTTCGTTGCAGCGGTACCCCAAAGAATCGGGTGCCAGTGGTGGGTAAGGGACTTTGAGAAGTTTTTTGGCTATAAGAAAGGTCTCTCTGGCGGAGTTGGCTGCAGAGGAAATCTTTTCCTGATAGTAAGTGGCCTGGGCTTGTTTTATTTTGGCCTTGTAGGTTCCGATGGCTGCCCTATATTCCTGTTTCTTAATGTGTGAGAAATCTTTCCTCCATGTCCTCTCCAATCTTTTGCATTGTTGTTTTAAAATGCGCAGCTTAGGGGAGAACCATGCATATTTGTTAGGACCCGCTTTCTTCTGGATTGATTTCTTTGGGAGCACTGTGTTCAGTGACTCCTCAATCCAGTGTGTAAAGTTTTGATAGTCCGTGATTGGGTTGCATTCCAAATTTGGCTTGGAGTTTTCCAGTTCCTGGATCCACCCTTCTACAGAGAGTTTAGGCCAGGGGCGGATTAATATTTGTGTAGACTGGGTATGAACAACCAGGTTCAATGGAGCCCATACAAATGGAATTAAAAAATGATCCAACCATCCATGGCAAGGGGCTGGGGGCTTCCCCTTTTAATTCCGCCAGGTTTGAAAAAATTGGGTCAAGAAGGTGACCCTTAATGTGAGTTGCTTGGGAGACCTTCTGGTGGAGTTGGCATGTCATCAGGTCTTGTGCAAGTTCGATCGCCGTGAGTGCCAAAGGGTCATCAAAATGAAGGTTAAAATCTCCAAGGAGAGTGAAATTCGCCGAGGAGCTAGCCTGAGTCATAACTGTTTCCACCAGAGATTTACCAAATTGTCCCATTGACCCAGGCGGTCTGTAGAACAGTAAGCCTGAAAATGACAATGAGGGGCGTAAATTCAATTGAAAAATGGACATTCTCACAGTCTAGTAGCGGACTCCCAAATTGTCTACAGGTCAGATGGTCTTTATAAATAATGGCGATACCGCCCCCCATCCCTGTTGTTCTGTATTTCCTCTGGATTAGATATCCAGGAGGCAGAGATTGGATGATGTCCGGCTCTGAACTGGCGGTGAGCCAGGTCTCCGTGAGAAACAGAGCCTCAGGACCAGAATCCTTTAACAACATGTATATCTCGGCTGTGTGCTTAGGCAGGGATCTACAATTGAGTAGGAGTAGCTTGAAGGGGGCCTCCGCTGAGAGTGAAGGGGGAGCCATGATGGAGCATGGGCCAGATACAGGGACCAGGTTAGTCCTGGTATAAAAGTTACCTTCTCAAAGTCCAGTGCGAAGAGTCCAAATTGTAAGAATTCCAGATCCAGATGCAGCGGGGCAGCTAAGCAGTTTTAGAGAGGCCTCTAGAGCTTGTTTTGTCCCCTAGCGTAGAACAGGAGGTCAGCCAACTGATCATTGGAGTCACTCAGGTAGCCTGGGATGAATGGAGCAGGTCCAGCCTACCTTCACAGAAAGCAGTTCAGGCATCAAGCAGCAGGGCAGTCCTCTGGGGGACAAGGCAAGCCTCAATCAGAAAAAGCAGTCCTCTGGGAAACAAGGCAGGCCTCAAACAGCAGAGCAGTCCTATTGGGAACAAGGTAGTCCTTCTTCTGTAATGTCTGCAGGACCACAAGGGCACTGAAGAGTGGCTCAGGGAGTTCAGTATTTATACCTGGAGCCATCCTTTGAAGTGAGGGAATTTTCTAAGCTACTGCCACATTGTCTGAAATGTTTTTCCCTTCCCCTGCCAAGGCTCATGGAAGTCTAGGGTCACAAAAGACTGGTGTTAGGTTTCTTTGTGTGTGCTGGAGGCAAGTCCTTTGAAATGTAAATGGGGCAGGGAACAGTTCCACCTCCCAAACATCCTGGCTGTTTGGTCTGTCCTACCCAATCCTATTTTCCTATTGTTTGTCTGTCTGGGCCCAAATCACATTGTTACTGGGGGCACCACTACCAGGCCCAGGCAACTGGAAACTCCTATAAGTCCTCAGAAGTTTTTGGGCAGGAAAATGCCAACTTTCTAAATGTAGCATTTTCAAAATTGTAATCTAAAATCTGACTTTACCAATAAAGAGGATTTTAAATTGCAACTCATTTGGGCCCAAACATGACATTTCTACCTGCTCCAATCAAACATTATCACATATTAAATGTAATAAGGTAACCCAATGCTATCTAATGGGAGAGACAGGCCTTGCAAATGTAAGACTTTTTCCACTACCAAGACATGTAAAACGTAAGAACACGTTATACCTTTTAGTTATAATACAACCTGCACTATGGGCTATTTGGGAATACCTTAGGAATGACGTATATGGTTATAAAGTTTAGGATTGACAAAATGCTTACTTTGTCAGGTCGAAATGGCAGTTTTATCTACACCACAGGCTACAATGGGAGGCGTGAGACATGTTTTAAAAGGCTATGTTAGTTGGTGGCACAATGAGTGCTGCAGACCCACTAGTATCATTTAATTTACAGGCCCTGGGTACATGTGGTACCATAAACTAGGGACTTATATGTAAATTAAATGTGCCAATGAGCTGTAGGTTAATTGTACCAAGTTTTAGGAAGAGAACACAAGCATTTTTGCATTGTTATGTTATGCTATGTTAATTGGATTAATATAGTAAATGGCTACGCAGACAGTGTTTCCCAGCGCTTTGCCACCCAAACAGATCTGGATACACTTTAAAAAGATAGTTCCCACCCCCAATGGTTTAGAATAACAATATTTTCAACCTCTTCTAGAAAATCAGAAGGTTAGTTAGTCTTAATGCCAACAAAACAAATTTCACAAAAAAGGAGCGGTGAAGGCAAAATGTTTGTGATGACTCTTTAGAGAGGGTCAGGTCCAACAGTTTTGAGGAGGAAGGACATCCTTCCAGTACAAAATAGCATAATTATTGTGACTTTAAAACTGTTTCTACTTTGTCTGTGTGCTGTACAGTGCAGCACACATTAACAGTTGGGAAATAAAGGAGAAATAAAAGCATTTCTCATTGATGGCGCTTATTTCAAAAGGAAGTTATTTTATGATGCAAAAACATGTCTACTTTTGTTAGTAGATAGGGTTTTGTGTCAAAAACCATGGGAATTGAATGGAAATGCCAATGCACAACCGGTGGTTAAAACCTTGTGTTATGTTTTTTTTAAACAATTTTATTTTGCAATTTCAAGGAACATAATAACATGACACATCATACAAATACACAATAAAGATAGGATCACTTGGAGAAACAAACAGATTTGCCAGTGACTGAAATCTATGTCCAATAGTGAAAAATAAATCAAGGCGATAGGTCACCCCCCAGACGAAATTGAATAAAAGAAAGAATTGGAAAAAATAAAACATTAGAAATCACATTGCGGCTGAATCACTCTCATATGCTGAGGACGACATAATGTGATAATCAGAGGCATGCAGTGTTTTGGACATCATCATATGCAGACCCCTGGCCCTCTGTAGATGCTTAGTGTTTGCTGTGAAAGGACACCATGTGACATCAAACTTGGCTACGCAATCCTGAAGGATTGCAGTCAGTTTCTCCATGGCATATATGGACCAAACTTCCCCCACCACAGGTTCAATGAAGGACTTAATAGCTGCTTCTACATCTGCATCATACATAACCAGGCCACAAGAAGCAAATGGGAGACAAGCCAGCCCTGCGGGGTAGACGTGGGAAAAATTCAATCAGCACCTGGGTCTCCCCAGAGAACTGTGAGTGGTGCCAGTGGGAGGTGAAGGCCGGTAATGGTTTGCAGTGTGTTTTGAGCTTCAACCCAGAATGCTCGAATTACTGGGTAAGACCACCAGGTATGTAAAAAGGTGTCCCTTTTACCACACCCCTTCCAGCACACATCTGGACCCCCAAACATTTTGGCCAAGTGTACCGGTGTGAGATACCAAAGGGCTAATAATTTATATGAATTTTCTTTATGGCGGCTACATATTTATGATTTAGCAGCATGTTGCCAGATAGCCCCCCAAGTATCATTAGAGATCTCCATGGCCAATTCTTGTTCCCAATGTGATACATATGCATGTTTTTTAAGAGGAGTCAACTGTAGGAAGTATCGGTAGAGCCAAGATATGGCTTTGCAGCACACGTTTTTGAGATATAAAGATTCAATAGGTGTATCTTTTCTTTGGAAGGCCTGGTGTGTACGACGTCTACCAGCCCAATGAAGGTCCAGATGTCGCACTTCCCTCCAGTATGTTAAAAGCAAGGAAGTCAGAGGCAGCAATGGGGGAGATGCTGTAGTGTGGTTTGTGGCCTCATTGCCTACATTGCTAAGTTAGCTTAGGCCTGGCTGCCATGATGCCTTTTTGCACACGTTACTGTGTGACTTTGTTTTTCAGGCTCTGCTTGTGCCCGGCTATATTAGAACTGTCTGCCTTTTTGCCTTTCACCTTTTCTCCTGTTCCCTGTGGGTTTCGTCTGCACAACATGTACAAGGTCGAAAAACAACGTCCCTTGTTCTTGCTGATCTGGTCAGCCCCTCGCACTTAGACATAACACCAAATACAGCTGCACTGGAGAAATTTGTGTGCTTTTAATATTGTGATCTCGCTGTTTGTGACACTTGGAGAAAAACCTTTCCAGGGAGAAGAGCTGTGATTGTCTGATGATGTAAACCTTGCATCTAGATATTGAGGTATGGGGGTCCGCCAGACAAAGCCCAGAGGTCTTCTATTTTTATAATAAACTAGTTATTAGCACGGGGAGGGTGGTAAGGCCATTTAGCCCTATATCCACTGTCTTTATAAAATGCTGTCCCCGTTTGTATTCTAGGGAATTGTAACCATGCTTATTATTTTATCATTATGCATTATGCTGATAGTACTGGCACGTGTACTTTATCTTAGAGCACAATAGTTGAAATAAACATTTTAAACTATACTGTGTCTCTTATTACGCACGTTGTGGACAAGGATGAGTGAGTTATGAAAGAGTGTTCTTGCTCCCGCGAGTCCTGAGAGAGACCGTGTTCTGGGTTGTCTAATCATTGGTAGCTGCGCTGCTAATGAGACGCTAAAGCTAGTCGGATTGGGATTGTGGGTACTAAGGGGCATGGTTGGCTCACCACTATACTCCGAGGTCCTATTATCCTGTGCATAGCTCTGTGTATGTGCAGAATCCCTACAACATGGCGCCACCAACGTGGTGGGCTGCTTATCTGCGAGACGCTTGAGTAGTGCTTGTGCGTGTCCACAACACCCTTCGCATACGTTTCCGGAAACGGGTGTGAGGGTGATACCTCCTATATTGATGTTTTTATAGGTTCTTTCAAGCTTGAAGTTATTAAAAGGTGCTAATATAAACCCTATATAGCGCTGCCTCATACTAGGTTGTCGAACATTCTTAGCCTTAATGGCTGTCAATATTGCGGCACATAGTCGCGCAGCGCTCCGAGCTCATTTGACAGCGTATGGAGTACCTGACGCGGGTGTCGATCTGATCTTTGTGGTACAAGCGGATCCTGCTTACCACTTTGAGGTGTTTTACTCTTGGGTCACTTTCCCGGTGGTGGATGGGACCGATAATCTGTTCCATGAATATACAGCCACCGCTCTTCCAAATCTTTATAGGCCTTATCGGACTCTTGAAGTACCGCTCACGGCATGGCAACACCGTCTTTGGTTTAATGGCGCCCTCCCACAACCGGTTACCCCAATTTGTTTAGGCCCCTTATCGATTGAAGGGGCCACTTGGCCAGTCTTGGCCGGGTATACCCCACATCCGCGTTATATGACGCTTGCGGTTGCTGAACTGCGTGAATTGCATTCGTCTTTGATACGTGTGCACCGAGCTTTGGTACAATATGTTACTGGCAACGTCCAGGGAGTCCCTCCTGGAGTTGCAGCGCATCCAGCTGGACCGGGCGGTGTAACAATAAGTCCCGTCATGGTTAATTCGGTGATGGGCAAGCGCCCACAAAATAAGGATGATTTACCTTATTGGCTTGCAGAGAAATTTGACCAGCTGGAGGCTGTTTTTCCTAATACATCTCCTGTGGAAAAACACAGGATTTTGACGATTAGTTTGCCAAAAGATTTAATTCGGAGTTGGCAGATTGCAACAACTGGGGTAAGGTATTCACAGCAGTATATGCGAAGTGTTTCGGCACTCCTTCCATGATAGTTCTCCCCTCTGTAATTAAACGAGTACAGGACGAGCATGGCCCTGAAGCGGCTGTGGAATTGGGGATGAGACTGGTGGGAGTGTTCGATGTAGTGGCTGATTTAATCCTTGCGAATGTCAAGGGCGATGCAGTTAACTTTCAAGTAGCTAATGCTTTGGCTTTGATCCCAGAACCGGACAAGCCACGCGAATTACCGAAAATTATTGCACAAGCTTATAAAACTATTGGCCACAATAGCCTGGGAGTTAAGCCTTTTGCTAAAACGCAAACTCAATCACAACCACAACAAAAAACTCAATCTGAGAAAGATGAGAAACCGTTCTTTACTAAAAAGAGCTGGAGGTTGAAGAAACAGGGTAAGCAACAGAAAAAGGCAGGGTCGCGTACTGCATCCCCGGTTTCCGTATCTTCTGAACGCACTTATGATTTGCGCGACCGCGATAGGATTAAATCTCCAGAGAGATTCCAGGTCCCTGATCCGCGTTCTCCTCGTTCTTCAAAGGCACCATCAACCTCCCAGACTGGTGGAGGAGATCACCAGGATAGAGGCAGGGGTCGTGAGGCTCCACAGGGACGAGACCAACCTCGCCAACCAGTCCGAGGGAAACCAGAGGAATTTCTACATCCTCGCCCACAATTTCAGAAGAAAAAAGTTGCAGCTGTAACAGCGAGGTATGCCACAGATGGTGAGAACGAGACTCCTGAATTGGACGTGGGCATTAACGCTGCTAGACAGCGCAGCGGAAGTTACCATAGTGCGGGAGGCACTGCGTCCTCATGTGGAGGCGACAGCAACTGATACATTCATTACTGTCGAGACAGCTGACACCCGAGTGGCACCCCCTGACAGACTATTTAATATTGTCATTCAAATTGAAGGTGACATTGAGCGTGTTATTAAAGGGATTTTTGGGGAAAATCTGACCTTTTCATATGACATTTTGTTGGCAGAGGCGGATTGGCCGCCCCCGTTCGTACTTGCTGCCCGTAGAGGGGAGGAGGTAATCCTTCCGAGCTTTTCTCGTCATGTCCCCAAGGACAAAGCGGAGGCTCTTGCAGCTGAATGGGCTGGGGCCTTGGCTCCGGCGCTATACCGTAACCACGTGGGCTGGGATGAGGATTCTCCACCCCATGATATACCATTGCGGTCGCTGCCACAGCCAAAACCCCAATATCCCATCCGGCGGGAAGCTAAAGGTCCCGTTTCCGATATTCTGACAATCAATCAATCAATCAATCATGTCACTTATAAAGCGCACTACATACCCGTGAGGGTCTCAAGGCGCTGGGGGAAGAGGGGGGTGGTGCTGCTACTGATCGAAGAGCCAGGTCTTGAGGAGTCTTCTGAAGGCCAGTAGGTCTTGGGTCTGTCGGAAGTTGGTGGGGAGGGTGTTCCAGGTCTTGGCGGCGAGGTGGGAGAAGGATCTGCCGCCGGCGGTCATTTTCCGGATGCGGGGGACTGTGGCGAGGGCGAGGCTGGTCGAGCGGAGCTGGCGGGTGGGGGTGTAGAAGCTGAGTCGTCTGTTGAGGTAGGCTGGTCCGGAGTTGTGGAGTGCTTTGTGTGCGTGGGTGAGGAGCTTGAAGGTTATCCTCTTGTTGACAGGGAGCCAGTGCAGGTCTCTCAGGTGGGGTGTGATGTGGCTGCGTCGGGGGATGTCGAGGATAAGACGTGCAGAGGCGTTCTGGATGCGTTGCAGCCGTCTCAGGAGCTTAGCCGTCGTTCCTGCGTAGAGGGCGTTTCCGTAGTCCAGCCTGCTGGTGACGAGGGCCTGGGTGACTGTTTTTCTTGTTTCGGTGGGGATCCACTTGAAGATCCTGCGGAGCATTCGGAGGATGTTGAAGCAGGATGAGGAAACGGCGTTGACCTGCTTAGTCATGGAGAGGGTGGGGTCGAGGATGACCCCTAGGTTGCGTACGTGGTCGGTGGGTGGCGGGGCTGTTCCCAGTGATGTTGGCCACCAGGAGTCGTCCCAGGCTGAAGGGTTGGAACCAAGGATGAGGACCTCCGTCTTGTCCGAGTTCAGCTTCAGGCGGCTGGTCCTCATCCATTCGGCGACGGCCTTCATTCCTTCGTGGAGGTGGGCTTCGGCGGTGTGAGGGTCTTTGGTGAGGGAGAGGATCAGCTGGGTGTCGTCGGCGTAGGAGATGATGTTGAGGTTGTGCTGTTGGGCGACGTGGGCGAGGGGTGCCATGTAGATGTTGAACAGTGTTGGGCTGAGGGAGGAGCCTTGGGGTACGCCGCAGATGATCTTGGTGGCCTTGGATCGGAAGGGGCGAGGCGGACGCTTTGTGTTCTGCCGGAAAGGAAGGATGTGGTCCAGTCCAGGGCCTTCTCTTGGATCCCGGCGTCGTGAAGGCGTGTTCGTAGTGTGTGGTGGCAGACCATGTCGAAGGTGGCTGATAGGTCCAGGAGGATGAGGGCTGCTGTTTCTCAGTAGACACAGTTGGAATATCAAGGAGTAATTGAAACATGCGTATCACCAATGAATAATCCCCTTTTTGCGGTTTCTAAACCCGATGGATCGTACCGTCTAGTTTTGGATTACTGACATTTGAACTCTCATTGTCGGACCTTCGCGGTACAAAATACCCACAGTTCTGCGCTTGTAGACAGTCTTGTTCGTAAAAAATATAAAACGACACTTGACCTATCAAATGGATTTTACACGCACAACTTGTCCCTGGAGTGCAGCCAATGGAGCACTTTCACTTCCGGTGGTAAACATTTCAAATTCCGGCGTTTACCCATGGGCTACAAAACAGTCCGGGTGTCTTCGCCGCCCGTGTTGTCTCATTGTTAGACAGCATAGACCCAGATGCGTGTTCGTACGTCGACGATATCTATCTGACAGACGACGAATTATGGCAGCATCTTTCCCGTGTGGACCGCATTATTCTTGAATTTGCGGTCTTAGGATACAAATTTAACTTTGCCAAATCTCACATTGCTGAATATACCGTTTTGTTCTTGGGCTATGAGCTCAACAATGAAGGTAAGGGCTTAGCACCCCATTTCTTGGAGAAGTGCGCACATTTGAGCCCTCCGTCCACACTGAAGAAGCTTCAGTCATTACTGGGTTTCCTAAACTTCGGGCGTACTTACATTCCCGAATATGCCCAGCGTATCAAGCCTCTTTATGCCTTGATACAACCTACCTTTTCGAAGTCATGCTGGCTTCCTGAGCATTCCTCTATACTACAGTCTTTGCAGTCTGATCTACTTGAATCTAAATTCTTGTTGACTCGTGATAACCACACGAACCTGGTGATTAGAATCGTACCAGGGACAGTGGGTTTCACGTACTTAACTTAACAAAGGTGACACAGTCCCGATCGCATACAAGTCACATCTTTACACTTCAGCGGAGTTGCGATTTTCCTCTGTGGAGAAAGTTTTGACTGCAGTGCAAATGGCGATTCTAAAGGAACGCGCACTGGCACAGGGAAAACGCATTTTGGTGGTAACACCATATCCTGCCCTTGAGGCAGTGACGAAGGCAAGTGTTCCAAACTCAAAGGCTTTGCACCCCCGTTGGATACAATGGGCTACATCTTAGACATCCCCGGATGTCACTTTTATCTTTGATTCCTCACTTCAGACACAGGAGTTCTTACAGTATGAATTTGTTCATCCTCCTCCTCTGTCTTTGCTACCGCTTGAGGAGTACGAATGTATCATTTACACCGATGGTTCGGCACAACCGTCCACGGGTTCCAAGCATGCTTATTCCGCAGAGTGTGCTATTGTTGCAGGTACTATGGTGAACGGAGTGTTCAAATCGACTGTAGTGCACACACAGGCACTAGGAGACAGTACTGCGCAATTGGCCGAGCTGCGTGCTTTAGTGCTCGCTCTTGAGTTCGCCAAGCCAGACGTGACGACTCTTATTGTATGCGATTCTTATTACTGTGTTCAATCCTTTAATGACAACCTATTCTTTTGGTCGCAAAACGACTATAGAGATGCTAAAGGCAGCACAATTAAGCATAAAACGCTTTGGGTTCAAGTGGCAGATCTTAAACAACGTCTGCCTCTCACACAGGTGGTTCACACCCTTGGCCACCAGCGTGTGGGCGCACACGCTGTCGGTAACAGTTTGGCAGATGAAGCTGCCAAATCAGCAGAAGCCATGTGCACAGTAGCAGCAGTTACAAGATCCATGACTAAAATAGATAATGATATTTTGGCAGCTATTGCTGCAACAAAGGAAGGTGCTAATTACCCAAGGGGTTTCCCTTCCAAGTACTCTTATCACTTAAGTCCCGAACAGGTTCCATACGAACGAATTCCAAACGTTGGTGATCGGCTGATTCCCAACGTGGACCACAGACCTTCCTTGATAACGGCCGCACACGAAGGCTTGGCTTCGGCCCATGCTGGCGTGTCTGCGACTATTTCCATCTTGCAGCAGCGTTATTGGTGGCGTGGTTTATATAAACAGACCCGTACTTATGTGCTTTCTTGTCACGTTTGTCAGCAAATTAAGCCTTCAACGGTTACACGACCACCACAAACACCGCTCTGCATTTCTAACAGACCTTTTGGGTGTGTTTACCTGGATCACTGCGGTCCATTTTCGTCTGACACTGCATATAAATACATCTTAGTTGCAGTAGACTCGTGCACATGTTTCATCTGGGTCTGGCCACAACGGAGTGCTGACGGTCGAAATGTCATCAGGGATTTGCGTGTCTTTGTGGGAATTTTTGCCTGCGGCACCTTCCATTCTGACCAAGGTCCAGCGTTCGCCTCTAAGGCCTACAAGGACGCAATGGGGTCACTGGGGGTGCGGGTGCAATTTTCGTCTCCATATAGACCTGAGGGTAATTCAATTGTGGAGCGAATGAACCGTGACTTAAAGCAATCCTTGACAGCTAGAGTCTTAGGTACTGGCAGGAACTGGCTGGCCCACTTGTATAGCGTACAATGTGCACTTAATAATCGCCCTAGAAGATCTCTGGGTGGGCGGACCCCTTACAAAATGCTCTTTGGCATACAAATGTTTGTGCCAGACCTTGATGGTCTAGACATGGTGGTGAGTGCCGCAATCTTTGACAAAAGATAATCATTCTACTATGTTACAGGACTTACAAGGAGCCCGTGACACACTTGCAAACGAACATTTACCTTCAGCCACAGACGCTGCGCTGCAGATTCCGGTTGCCGGCTGGCTTCCTAAGGTTGGAGATCTGGTCCGAGAGAAGGTGGAGAACAAAAAAGAATTTGGCCCCTCTTATCGTGCACCGGTTCCAGTCCTTGGCTTGAAGGGTACTCGTACAGTCATCTTACCACCGCTTCCTGGTCGCAAGTAGAACAGATACATCTCAGTGGACAATGTCAAACTACAACGTCTGGCCGATCCTGAATAGTGTAACACCTGCGGTCTCATGTCCGGCCATCTCTAGGGCTCATATGTATGGCCCTCCAGCCCGCACGGACACTGATGTTGCCATTGAGATGGTCAATTTGCCTGATCGCCTGCTCGACTTCCCGGCTTCCTCCTGCAACGAGGAGACTGAGTACACCTATCCCGCCACCGAGTCGGTGGCTCATTTACCAACAACACCACTGAACCCAACCCGTTTTTCCTTTGATTCGGATTCGACCTCATCCCTTATCCCGTCCAGATTCAGTATTTTTGTATCCTGGTTCAGAGACAATTTTTGGGTCCCACCATGGACATATATCTGGTTGGTACTGTTCTTGATTTTTCTGTTCATGTCCATTGGCCATGTGACAGTTTTCTTCTTGCTCATTAATGGTCACTATTTACCAGAACGCTCTGCAGTGAACTGTGTCGCTGGAACTTTGGCTCCGCATTCTTCATCTCACATCATGAAGCGTGACCACATATTTGTGAACATTTCAGCTTTCCCAGTTGCTGATGGCATCGTATGGGATGCTGTAAATTTCCAAATTCATGGACCAACCGAGATTATTAATGTACCAAATGTCCTCCATGTTTCAATGGGTGATGTCGTTAAAAGTAATATTCATTCTGACGATTGGGATGTGCATGCCGTTGAATCGTTATTTTCTGATTTGAAATATTATGCTGCTGTTAATGCTGAAGATCTGTATTTAAATTCTGCAAGTTATGCTGACTTATACTGTTACCAGCATTGGGGTAACCATTTTCTCCATAAATCAAGTACTCTTCGGGGTCCTTTTAATTACACTCAATGGGAACATTGTCCGACCCCTTTGCCAGGTAGCTCCCAAACTCTTAGAAATAAATTTACTTATTTTACAGATTTTGATAGGTCGAACCCTGGGTCCTATTATTTTAAATTGAACACTTCGTCCGCTCAAAAGATCATGTTGACCCACACTAAGGGGCCGATTCCGATCTCGGTCGGAGGCGCACCCAATACTATTCGGTCGGGAAAAAAGCCATGCGAAAGCCAGTTTCCCGACCGATCTGTACAGCACACCGAACGAGCAAGTACGATGCGCACAACAGCAAAGAATCCGGCCGAGCCGTACTCACCCAAACCAGGTCCTGTTCTCCGACCGAGGCGAATCCGGAAACGCCGAATCGAGTCGCACGGAAGGGAAAATGCAGCCCCGTCCGGCCGGACAAGTACGATGCGCTTTCCGTACGCGCCGAACCCGTCGCTACGCACGGCACGTCAAAGCATCCGGGAGAGGCGCACATAAGCTCCGAATCGCGCCACAACACGATCCACGGCTACGAGACGAACACAGCACAGACGAGGACGACGCGAAGCGACGAGGACGAAGCGAAGCGACGAGGACGAAGCCAAGCGACGAGGACGACGCGAAGCAACGAGAAGGACGAACGACACGAACCAACCATGAATCCCTTCGTCCCGATCATACCAATATTCTACATCTACTACCGGAACAGGCACGGACGCGTACGGCGCAGAAGGTAAGTCAGACACCAACCACAAAACACATACAACACGTACACGACACATCACACACATACACTGGGAATCTGAATATACTTACACCAGCAGCACCATAGGGGCGGGATGCCCATCACCAATGCCACATATGCACACAGGGGCCTGAATGCGCGCCACCACCCCAACCCAGGGGGGCTGGATGCCAACCACCACAACCACCCTTAGCCAGGGGGTGCCAGATGCCCACCACCACTACCACCCTTAGCCAGGGGGCAGGATGCCTACCTCTACTACCACCCTTAGCCAGGGGGCAGGATGCCCACCACTACTACCACCCTCACCCAGGGGGGCAGGATGCCCACCACTACTACCACCCTCACCCAGGGGGCAGGATGCCTACCACTACTACCACCCTTAGCCAGGGGGCAGGATGCCTACCACTACTACCACCCTTAGCCAGGGGGCAGGATGCCTACCTCTACTACCACCCTCACCCAGGGGGGCAGGATGCCCACCACTACTACCACCCTCACCCAGGGGGGCAGGATGCCCACCACTACTACCACCCTTAGCCAGGGGGCAGGATGCCTACCACTACTACCACCCTTAGCCAGGGGGCAGGATGCCTACCTCTACTACCACCCTCACCCAGGGGGGCAGGATGCCCACCACTACTACCACCCTCACCCAGGGGGGCAGGATGCCCACCACTACTACCACCCTTAGCCAGGGGGCAGGATGCCTACCTCTACTACCACCCTTAGCCAGGGGGCAGGATGCCTACCTCTACTACCACCCTCACCCAGGGGGGCAGGATGCCCACCACTACTACCACCCTCACCCAGGGGGGCAGGATGCCCACCACTACTACCACCCTTAGCCAGGGGGCAGGATGCCTACCTCTACTACCACCCTTAGCCAGTGGGGCAGGATGCCCACCACTACTACCACCCTCACCCAGGGGGGCAGGATGCCCACCACTACTACCACCCTTAGCCAGGGGGCAGGATGCCCACCACTACTACCACCCTCACCCAGGGGGCAGGATGCCCACCACTACTACCACCCTCACCCAGGGGGGCAGGATGCCTACCACTACTACCACCCTTAGCCAGGGGGCAGGATGCCCACCACTACTACCACCCTTAGCCAGGGGGCTGGATGCCTACCACTACTACCACCCTCAACCAGGGGGGCAGGATGCCCACCACTACTACCACCCTCACCCAGGGGGGCAGGATGCCCACCACTACTACCACCCTTAGCCAGGGGGCAGGATGCCTACCTCTACTACCACCCTTAGCCAGGGGGCAGGATGCCCACCACTACTACCACCCTCACCCAGGGGGGCAGGATGCCCACCACTACTACCACCCTTAGCCAGGGGGCAGGATGCCCACCACTACTACCACCCTCACCCAGGGGGGCAGAATGCCCACCACTACTACCACCCTCACCCAGGGGGCAGGATGCCTACCACTACTACCACCCTTAGCCAGGGGGCAGGATGCCCACCACTACTACCACCCTTAGCCAGGGGGGCTGGATGCCTACCACTACTACCACCCTCAACCAGGGGGGCAGGATGCCTACCACTACTACCACCCTTAGCCAGGGGGCAGGATGCCTACCACTACTACCACCCTTAGCCAGGGGGCTGGATGCCTACCACTACTACCACCCCCACTCATAGGATGGACAATGCATGACACAACAAGCACACCACAACCTAGGGAATGCAAGATTAAGACATCCCCCACCACCATGACAAGCGTGTGAGCAGGCTGTGTCAAATGCCTACAACACCGAACATGACATTGAACATACAATGTGACCCCCTAGCACATGTGCCACACATATATGTGTGTGGCACCCACAATGCAAGCAGCCCATGACCATTGTGGCAATGGGGCCTAAACCCCCATCATCACAGTGACCAAAAGGCAAGTGTGGGGTCCATAGCTGAAGCACATTTTGACCATTGTGGCAATGGGGTCTAAACCCCCATCATCACAGTGACCAAAAGGCAAGTGTGGGGTCCATAGCTGAAGCACATTTTGACCATTGGGCAATGGGGTCTAAACCCCCATCATCACAGTGACCAAAAGGGAAGTGTGGGGTCCATAGCTGAAGCACATTTTGACCATTGTGGCAATGGGGTCTACACCCTCATCATCACAGTGACCAAAAGGTAATTGTTGACAAAGAAAGAGCTGCAACTGCCAAACTGCATGGATCATTCCTGGTCACAGAACCAAAAACTCATCTGTGGCAAAGTAGTGTATGTGTCCCATTGCAACATAAATTGGGGAGCCAAATACTGCAGTGCAAATGAGACATTCCTTTGGCCATGTGCAGACAAACAACACCCATGGGGGCTGAGACCGTCAACAGTCATCAATGACACAATGACAGAAGTGACCATCAGAATGCAGACCCACATATTTGCACCAATGGGCACACAAATGCAGATACCCTGTGGAGACAGCAGATGTGAGGTGAACAGATACCATACCATGGCAGCAATGGGACACACAAACCATGATCACTGTGCTGACCGATGACCTAGGAGTCCCAGGGACAGCAGGGGAAACACACCAAACAACATACAGCCAATGGCACACCCAAGATATGCCAATGCAGTGGTGCAGATGCACAAACACAAACAGGCAGACCAACACTGTCATCATACACAGCAGGTGAGGGGTGGGGGTGCCAGTGTCCCCAGGCAACAACACAACACATGAGGAGAGCTGAATACCAATCATACAGATGTGCATACACTGCCACACTAAGGTAACTCATGGATCCAAATCCCCTATGTGGGCAAGCAGGCATTGACAGGTGAGAGGGAGCACAAAACACACATGTCACACAGGCACGTAGGAACAACAACTGACACAGCAAGTCACAGACACACCACAGCACCACCCCCAGGGCCCCCACAATGTGGTGACCCTGGGCTGAAGAAAAATACCACTGTGATGACAAAGCTAAATGTCGTTCACACTGTGAACCACAGTCAGGTGTCCTGAGCAACAAACTACCATCACACCTACACAAGCACAAATCAATCAGCATGGCCAGTAAGCCAAGGCCAACATGGAGGCAGGGGACTAGCCGGGCAACAACTCTCATCTGCACACACTCAAGACCACACCCCTCGACCTCCAACAATGTGCAGCAGTGAAGTACACATGCACTGGTGACATTGCACATGCACCCATGACTATTCCAGGGTGGTGGGTGGGAACCAAGGTGTAGAAACACATCACACATGGACACTCAACAAGACTCCTGAATGTCTGACACACTGCACACTACGCTGTACATGGACATGACGGCAATACCACACCGACCAATGGGATCCCAGCCACAGTCACACACCAATGAAGAAGCCAAGGTCACCCACAAAGAACACACATAGACAACAACCAACATTGCAGCCCGGACCCTAAGGAGTGCCAGCAGTCACACACACAACGTGTCACAATCACTGAAAGATAACACAAACTGGAAATCACATGACAGGGGCAAACAACAAGTGCCAAAGGGAAACCTGACTGTGACCCATCTGCGTCAGCACACAAACTCTGCCCTGACAGCAAACACACCTATGGGTGACACCCTGATGACCAGTAATGTGCCATGCACCCACATCACAGAGAACACAGGGAGAAGACTTTGGGGGAACAGAGCTCAAGTCAGCAAGCATCACAAACAGGTACAACACTAGGGATCACAGCATGCGCAGATGAATGGAAGTGAACACACAGACATGCACATACAACACACACCTTGGGCGCAGGCAATGTCACACGTGTACACACTGCCATGAGGGGACTCCACTCCTGTGTGAGGAAAGCTGTGCCATATGTTGCCTCAGTAGGGCCCCATCATGTCAGCTGAGCACTTGGTCACACAATCAACAATTAGCACCAAATGAGGGCTCCCATCACATCAGCCTGGTCATGGATGTGCCAACGGAATCATCAGCACAGATCCAACACACTTGTATAGCAATGTTGCACTGACTACACGGATGAGTCCCTCCCCATTGATGCCCAAACCTGCATGTCCACTGGAGATGGCAACACGGTCAGGGAAGTAGACAAATGCAACGATGGCAGGCACAACAGATGTGCAGGGGTGGAAGCCACAGATATGAAATTGCCAATGTAAGTAGGAAACCCATTGCCAAATACTGAACACATGACACCCTCAGATGCTGCTATTGATGACATGGATACACCACATGATAGGACACATTCCCCCTGGACCACATGGGTTCCTGCACAGTAACACTTCATAATCATGAGACCAGATATCACCATCACTGCAGCAAGGGCATGGTTAGCTGCACCAACAACATGTACATCTGAAGCATGAGCACTAGAGAAAAGAAAGTTGCTTTATTCAGCATATGTGTTGTTTGATAACGACGTCCAGAAGAAATTAGAGCAAAGGCCAATGGCCAGTCCATTGTCAAAGTTCAAACAGGGTGACACTGGCAGATGTCACCCTACGCATGCCTGCACAATACCAGGGACAATCCACTAGGAGGGGCAACCGGGGGGCAGGCCAGGCACCGCAGGGACAGGATCAGGGCTCACCAGGGGAGTCAGGGAAGGGGTGGTGGGTGCTGGAGAGCCACTGACAACTGCAGTGGAGGTGTCTGACATGGTGTGTGCCGGCACAACTGGGGGCATGACACAGATGTCGTGGGTGCCGGCACAACTGCAGTGGACCCTGCAGATGGGGTGGACAGGTCCGCCACTGCAGTGCCCAAGTCAGACAGGGCGGTAGTGGACTCCACTGCAGTGCCTACCTCCAGGGGAGGAGAATGGGGAACAGGCAAGGTGGGTTGGACAGAGGGGGGACACCCTCACCACATCAGTGGCACAGACAAGCGCAGCGGGGGTGTGGTGCTGGGAGAGCAAGTGGCAGGGGAGAAGGCCGGAGCATCTTGGGGATGGTATATCTGTGGGTGGGGGAACCTGGGGCAGGGTGTGGTGGGGGCACCTGTGCAGTGGGGGCCTGAGGGATGGAGGACGGAGACCTTGTGCCTGAGCTGCAGGGCGGTGGCGGGGTCTTGCTCTTA